>JANIWE010000007.1:0-416706 GCA_030704985.1 Nakazawaea laoshanensis
CCCGCCAATTCCCCGCCCATCAACATTAAACTTTTTTTTCCAAATTTTTCATCAAATTTTCACTCATCGCCAATGACCATCTCGCCCATTGATCCGACTTCAAGACCACAATCTGCAAAGTCTCATCTCTACACTTCCCTCATCAAAGCATATTTAGGAGAACAACTGCTGCTTCTATCAGTCAATTTACTCAGTCATGGCAGATCAACCATCCAAAACTTACACAAATATACAGATCTACCCATCTACAACATCAAACAAGCTTTAGTCTCTTTGATCCAATTAAATATCGTTGTTTACACCTTGGAATCTCGTAAAAAATGTTTCTACAACTTCAACGAAGAAGGAATCTTAAAACTTTTACACTCTGGAGAAATCATCAATGAAATAAATTCAATTTACAACGAAGATGCTGCTAATATCGTACAAAACGTTTTACAATTTGGACATTTGACATTTCAAGATTTCGATCAAGATGAAACAAAATTCATCAAACTCGTCAAAGACAAATGGTTAATACCTATCAACAAAATCCATTTCCAAGATAAATTCGACCTCTATAACGATTTGTTCAAAACCCAATTGATCAAATTTAATAATGAAAGTAAAACCACAAGTGAATCTAAAAAAATTGCAGAAGTCAAACAAATGACGAATTCACTCTTTGACAATGTTTTAAATCCAAAGATCTCATGTTTTAAAATCATTCAAGGAGAGGAAAAATTGATCAAAGACATTGCATTCACTTTCAATTTGAACAGATTTCTTCAACGTAAAAGATCAATTCTGTTGGTAGATATGTGTAAACATAGAGTTGGAGCTTTGAGTGCAAAGATTTATGAAGTGGTTTTAGAAAGATATGAGAAATTTAGCGATGACGTTATCGATCCAAATGTTCAACGTTTGAGATATTCAAACAATATCATGGTGACGTCTGTTGGTTTGGATCCTCAACAAATGTCATATTTAAAAGACACAAACGAACAAAAAAATCTGAAACTGACATCTTTCAATCTGAATGATGTGCTAAGGGATTCAAGATTTGGCAATGAAATCGTCTTATCAAATTCAATCATATCTCCAAATCAATTCAGAAAAGAAGATAGTGAAGAACCTGTTCGCAAAAAAATCAAATTGGAAGAGGTTGGATTCGATGATTTACCAACACCTGAATCTGATGATAGTTCTATCATGACCCAACATCTCAAAATCTTATCGATGAATGGGTTTTTAAAAGAATCATCTCCAGGAGTGTTCAACATTCCAATTGCACAAATGACCAAAACTTTGAAAGAAGAACTGTTACTTCAATTGATAAAATTGACTCTTGGACCCGACAGTTTAAGAATAGTCAGATGTATTCAATCGATGAAACTCATAGATGAAAAAATGCTGAACAACTTGTTGTTGATGAAAGATAGCCACATAAGGGCCAATCTTACCAAATTGGTGATGAATAATTTTGTTCAATTACAAGAAATTCCCAAAACAAACGATAGAATGGCCATAAGAACGGTGTATGCATTCAAATTCCAATCGGATAAATCTGCAAGAGACGTTGCCAATTCATTAAACTACAATTTAGGTCAAGTTCTCAACAAGATTGAAATTTTAAAATTCGAAAACAAAATTTTATTGGACAAATCTAACAGAGAAGACGTCAAGGGTAAAGAAACAGAAGTTTTAATCGAAAGTGAACTCTTGAAATTATCCCAAATCTACGAATCACAACTAAACCATCTCAAAAAATTCATCCGCATACTTAGCATCATAGATGTCTTGAATCAATAAATTGCTCACTTTTCGTAGCCCGCTCAAAATGACTAAAAATAACAAAATAAAAAATCGCTAAAAAGGGTTTGATGACATGAGTCAGAAGGATAAATCTAAGACTCGAAAGAGTGATAAGTTGACTCAACTAGTTCAAGTAAGTAATTCATAGTCAAAGTTGAATAACTAACGATAGAATTTCTTTCAAAAAGCTGCTAATATCATCATACAAGCCAGAACCGATTCACCATGGGACGCATCTGTTAGATTGAACAAATGGTTCAATATTCAATTGAATGATCTTTTGTCAAAGGAAGAATTGAAATTGTGGAGATTGTCAAGTTCAAATATATCAGAAGAAGCAACTTCAATCTTGAATTTACCCCCTTTAGTGATTGAAATTTATCTTGATCTCAGAAATTTAACGCCATCGCAAACGTTGGTGATACAGGATAAAACAATGGGAAAGACATATGAAATAACGCGTGGAAACGGTAAGAATGAAGTCATTTTAGAGAGATGGTTACTAGAGTTTGATTTGAGTACTTTTGACTTAAATTTAGGTCTGTTACCTTCCATCTATAAAAATACGTTGATTTCTTTTAGAGTTTTATACACATTTGTTAGATTACTCCCATGTTTTAGGTTGAAACAAGCCGGTTTTGTCTCAATAGGTTATAGAATTTTAGATGGAACACTTCCAATCCATTCAAAGGGACGTATAGGTCTTTCTAAAAATTTGATCGATAGAACCGTGAAGGAAAATTTGTTGACTAAGAAATTTGAACCAATTTTGACAAATGTTGGAGCTTTAAGAATTAGCGTTTCTTATAGATCCAATTGTAATTTCAGTGTTCAAGATACAGAATCTTATTCAAATGAATTGGAAGAAGTACAATTCAATCCTAATCCTCATTTGAAACGATTATCGATTCAATCCAATTATTCTCTGTCACCAGGTTCCATATTTCTCAAAGAATCTCAGACAAGATTACGCAGATCTTCATCTTCGGCATCCAAAATTCAACCTTTTAAAACCGGTTCAATCTCTTCCAGTATCAAAAATGCAACCCCACCTCCATTTTTGGGTAATGATTCATTTTTGAACGATAATTCCACAACGAGCTTGCTGGCCATGCTAAGACAACAGAGAACCAGTTTCTCGTCACAACAACAACCCCACTATAAACCTCTTCATATAGGTAGTATCGATTCGTCGTTGTCCCACGATTCAGGTAATACTCCAAGGTTTTCATCTTCTTTTGGATCCAGATATCGTCGTTTGAAAAGTGGATCAAGAGATGACGTTGAAGAATTGGATCAATTCATCAAACAATTGGACATGAAACCAGAATTGAGATTTTCAATTTCGCCTCAAGATTCTCTCGAGAAATATCAAGACATGCAAAAGAACCACAACACTTTAAGTGATTCCATCAATGCTTCAATTTTGCAGAATCCAATTTCTCAAAGAGAAGTTAGACTCATCAATTATGACCAATCCAATAAACAACTATTGGGAATGACCCAGAACAATGAAAGTGCAATCATTGATGATGATGATGATGACGAAGATCCAATTCCTAAAAATCGTTACATCCGGAGATTCTCGAGAAACACAGATGAAGAAGAAGATTTGTTATTTACAATGAGTGACATGAATTTGAAATGATGCATTTAAAAAGAACTACAGTTATAAAAAGAATCACAATTTCCGGAATTGAATACTATAAATATATATATATTTAACACTTGGGCTAAATCGATGCTTTGGCTTTCTTTTGATATTCGGTTTCAAACTCTTTATGGAAATCTTTGGAGTTTGTCTTATAATTGACAAATACAACAGCACCTACAATTGGAACTGCCACCAAGGCATATTTTTGGATGGTTCTTGCAAACATGTTTAAGTTGATTTACAAAGCGTGGGGGAGATCACCATTTATATATGTAGTACTTTTTTTATCTGATTTAAAACCTGGTGACTTTTTTTTATGCATGTCAAACGCCGGGGGGGGGTTTTTTTCCCCGGGTTGACGTAAAAGTCCGGTCTAAAGCTCGGCTTCCTAATAGGGAAATACTTCTTTTACAAAAAAAAAACCTCCTGAAAAATCACATCTCATTTTTTGAAGGCCTTCAGATGAATGATTTCACGGATTTGAAATATCATATACCGTCTGATGATGGCGATGTACGATTGTTTCTACGATGGTTGAACGAGCCAATAACATATTTTGGAGAAGATAAACTGGATAGAAGAGAGAGATTGATCAAATTGATATCACAGAACCAAGATTTGGTCCAAAAAATTGTAAATGGAGAAGATGTTTTACAGAGACAAAATTCAAACTTTATAGAAGAAGAAGAAGAAGTATATGAACCTGTTAGTGAAGATCCGGTGAAATGTGATTATTTATACAACATCAGAACGAATCTTACAAAAGCATCACTTGTCAAATCCAAAGAATTGAATCAAAAATTATACGATGAGTACGTCAATTTTGATATGGTTTCAGAGCTCAAATATAGAAGAGAAACATATCAGAAATTACAGAAATATGAACTCTGTTCCTCTCAAATGATAAGTGATCGTCCAGTGTCAAAAGTGAAGTTCTTTAAGGATTCTATAATCTCTTCTTCTTGGAATGGAGAGATCAAATTTTTTGATCAAGATTTACAAGAGACAAAAGTATTGAGACATTTTGAGAAAATTAGCTGTTTCGACATAATAGATGATCTCCTTGTAAGTGGAGATTTTGTAGGAGGAGTATCGATATCTGGGAATTCATTTCAATTACATGAATCAAGGATTTCTGACATTAAGATTCATCCTTTAATCCCATTGATGATCACGGCATCATTTGACCAAACTTTCAAGCTATTTGATTTGACAAAACAACAAGAATTGTATCAACAATTCAATACACATCGTAAACAAATTTTCGCCATAGGTTTAAACCCACAAGGATCTCTTTTATCGACTTGTGGATTGGATTCACTGGTGAGAATTTGGGATCTAAGATCCGGGAAAGTCATCACGGATTTCTTAGGACATCAAGATGGAGTATATTGTAACGATTGGCACCCCAATGGACATCAATTAATAACTGGTTCAAATGATTGTACAGTTAAAGTATGGGATATACGGAATCCTAAAAATTCAGTCATCAATTTACCTCAACATTCTAAATTGGTGAGTCAAGTTAAAATCAGTCATGATGGGAAATGGTTTGCATCTTCTAGTTATGATTCCACAATCAAATTGACAAGTTTCCAAAACTTCAACAACATCACCACATTGAAAGGACACGATGAAAAGATAATGACTTTGGACATTTTAGACACAAAGATAATCACCTCGGGTTGGGATAGATCTTTGAAAATGTGGCAACCTATATAGTAAATACAGGCATTTTACTCTGAGCAGCATCCAATATGACAAAGTTGTTGAAACAAGTCTTTGAAGATAAATATTGGATTATATCCTGTGATAAGGCTCCACCCAAAATGGCACCTGTTGGTTGAAATTGTGCAAATGCTTGTTGTAAGAATTGTTTAACTTCTTGCTCATCTATTTCTAAAGAAGCCAACCCCATTTTTTGTAATGTGAGATCCAATTTTGGTTTGAATTCGTCATATGTGATGTCAACTTGATCGATATGTTTACCAAACTCAGATTCAAAATGGTTTAAAAGTGTTAAAACACATGGCAAAATGATTGAAACCCTTTTAAGTTTCCTCTTGGTATTGAAGAATTCCTTTATTTTATCGGCAGATCCAATCTGTTCAAATGGTTTATATGTATGAGCCACTTTACTGTGTTGTACTTTTTGACCATCTTTTAGCTCGATCTCCGTCCAAATGAGTTCACGTACACTATCTATTGGACCTTCTTTTTGTGTGGAAACCACACTGGTTTCAGTATTGGCAACATGTGATATCAAATCTACAAAAATGTAACCGTACAATCCATGCAAACCTGCACTATAAAATGGAATCTTTGACTGTCTTGTATAACTGTTTAATCGTATTATATCAGATTTTGACAATTCAGTTCCAACCACCAAATCAAATTTCGTGAAAAATTCGGCATTCTTTGTATCCAACGGTTCTGGATCCAGTATCAAATCAACCCTTGGATTCAATTCTTGGATCTTTTCAAACGACAGTCCCACTTTTAACTCACCAATAAATTCTGAATTGACAAAAAAATTAGAATCCAAATCTTCTGGGGTTAATTTTGAATTGTCTAAAATCGTCAATTGCCCAATACCGCTCAACATCAAATTTTTGGCAATCTCTACACCGATCGAGGAGAGACTGATCAATAAAATTTTACATGATCTAATTCTCGTTTGAGCATCTATACCCCAAAGTCTGATCTGACGATCATAAAGAGCTATTTCATCTACTTGTTAGGTCATGTTCAACTATTTAAAATTTACATACCAGCCGAAAGTGAATTTTTAGTCTCCATGGTTCAAGATTTGAAATATCGATTGAGAAAAAAAAAAAAAAAGAATTGGTGTAATGACGTAAAAGGGTACATCAGATGGCTATAGATAACAAATACCACTAGTTAATTTAGATGTCTTCATACCATAAAGACATGTGTATCGTCACAACAATAAAAGATCTTCAAATTTTATAAAATTAATTAGCAACGTTCAATTTTATATAAAGGTCTGGTCCAAATTTGTACCTGCATGAATTTGGTCTGAGTGATAAGAGAATGTTGTATAAAAGAGAGAAATTTGAATTCCAGTTTTAAAAAGATGATTTTGATTGTAGTTCAATATGCTTACTATACTTTTGTTACTGCTCTGTTCATCTCAATTAATAGGTTCATCTCCTACTTATAATTATGCCCAGTCTTTGAACTCTACATATAGTACATCGGATGATGCTTCACTGAGTAGTACGAGCAGCACTACAGAGGAAAGTGGATACAATTCCAAAAACATTGAAACAGGAGAATCAACATCAGATACCAACAACCATAAATATTTGTTCTTACTTTTTTTAATCCTTGGTATTGTCTTAGTGGTGGTTTGGTATGTTAGAAAGAGGTATAGAAAATTGGTCGATAACGATATGGAATTACAGAATTTAAATAGAAATTATAAACGGGTTTAAAGATATTATAGTCTGTATTTCACTTGATGTGTTTCTTCTTTGTCTTCATCTTTATTGTTCAACCCTTAACGTTTAATACCTAATGTTCACCTAATGTTCACCCCTAATATTCCCCCCTAATATTCCCCTAATATTCAACCCCTTATTTTTTCATCCCCTTTCCCTTTTTTTTGGCTATTTTTCAGCCATGAAAAAATCCTAATTCATCAAGTACAACATGGATTTATTCAAAATCCTAGATTCTGCTCCAGAACCTACCATAATAGATCCAACTTCTTTTGTTGTTGATCCTAAATATGTCCAATCAAGAGATTATAAAATCCTAACTCCATTAACAGACTTTCAAAAAGAATTATTTGACCAGATCGTTTCACTCCATTACAGTGACATATTGAAATTTTATATCCAGTTTCAAAACGATAATCAAGATTTAAAAGACCAATTGATTATCGATTCTTTAAAAGTACTTTTGGAAAACAGTTCTTTGGTTGCCAACCATCCATATCTATTAATAGATCATTTCTTCCCCAAGAATTTAACTTCTAAAGAGATTTATAGAAAATTGGTCGACACAAGTGGTAAATTTAAAGTATTGGATGATTTATTACATATAATTGAACATTTGTACATTGGATATGGAGATGTACCCATGAATAAGAACCGTAGTAAAAATGTTTCCAACAACAATCCTATTCAAGAAACTTTCAATTTGATAATCGTTTCAAGACCAGGTAAATGTATGGATTTATTGGAAAGTTTGTTATTGGGACATTCGGTGACAGTGAAGAGATATTCTGGAGAGAGAATTATCACCAATGTAAAATGGAAAAAAAATCATATACAAGAGGAAGAATCTCCTGTTGTGGTGCATCTTTTACCTTCTGAATATGACGATTTGAACCAATCCATGTACAAAGTTGAACTTCAAAACAAACATAACATAAACTTATTGATTTCATTTGACATCTATGTGAACACAGAACTGGATTTTATCAAACATTTGATCCTTTCAAACCATTTACCAGTGATTCGTTTGGTTCCAAACAACACAATCGAACATATAGCTCTTCATTTTAGAAAATTGTTCAACGATAAAAATGATATGGCTTATCTCAAACCAGTCACTGCTGCTATAGTATGTCTTCGTGATAAAGTTGGTTTGATACCTTCAGAACTCAAATCAATCTATTCAACCAATTTGAAATATTTAACAGAATGGTTCAAACAATTGAGTCCAAACACGTTGAATCCAAGAGAAATTTATCAAGGACCAGTTAATTGGCCTTTACCAGATTTAAGACCAGTTAAAAACTTTACATCTAATGATGTTGAGAAATCTTTACTCAAAGAAGTCAAATTCGAAAGTAATGAAGACGAATTACTTGAATTGCCCAATCATTATAAAATTAGACCCAAAACAAAGATTTCTTACTATAGATCCAAGAGATTACAAGATGGGGCTTATATTACCGATACCATAGGCCATGAATCTTATAAAAAGATCACCGGTATTGCTTCAACGATCCCTGAAAATACCAATATCTTGACCCACAAGTTGATCTTGAACTGTAATTTGATCTTTCATAAATATGGCATAGTGTTGGAAGAGGAGAAAACACATGAAAAAATGCGGTCAATACGAGAAGATGATATCATGGAGGTGAATACTGCTTATGAAAAGATTGACAAAGAAGTGAAGGATCTACAAACACAGATAACTGTTAAAAATGATCATCTGTCCACCATTCAATTGGAAATAAACGAACTCAAGACCAAAATTCTGGATCTAGATCTGGCATTGTCATTATCGGACACCAAAACTTTATACCTCACAAAGAAAGAACTCAAAGAAGCCGTGGAGACCAAATTGGCCAACAAAAGACAAGAAAATGAATACATGCTCAAAGAAATTGCCAATGCCAAAACTTCGTTGACAGAATCTGAGACAAAAATGGCAGATTTACAAAAAGATAACTTTGAAATGAATCAAAAACAACATCTCCATCAAGTGAAACATTACAAATTGTCCATACCGGAATCAGAAACAATTACAAAGGAAAATGAAGATTTGATCAAAGTGTTGGAAAAAAATTTGAAGAAGATCAACGACATCCCAATGTCTCAAAAATTGAGAATGAGTGGAGTGAATAGCCATATTTTTGGCCAAGCTAATAGAAGAATGTAAAATAAGAGTGTATTGATTGAAAATTAGAACTCCGTTGTATTCCAGATATAACTATTTCCTAAAAGTATTGTATATATAAAGATCCGTTTACAAACCTAAGATGGCAGCACCGACGACAGCAGCGGCACCCAAAGCAGCGTAAGAACCAGTGGCAACGTTAGCAGCACCTTCAAAAGTAGAGATGGTGACGTTGGTGGTGTTGGCAACAGAAGTGGAACTATATGGACAGTTGGTGACGGTGGAACCACAAGAAGTGATTGTGTCAGTAACGGTAGCACCTTCGGTGGAGACGGTGACGACAGAAGTGTCAGCTTGAGCAATGGCAATCAAAGCGGCGACAGAAACGAAAGTAGTGAATTGCATCTTGAAAAAGGAGTGTAGAAAGTTGGATTCTATGATAAAGTTCCAATAGGAATTTCCCACCGTTTAAATATGGTTTTCAAAGAAGGATTTTGAACCATTTGTTTATGTTTGGGCTGGTTTGTTTATTCCTGATTTTATTTTTTATGCAGCCTCGACGCTTGTTTTATGCACGTTGATGCATGAAATAGGGGGCAGGTAATGACGTTAAAGGTAAATTATTGACCCGCCATAATGATTTGCAAAGATCAAATTGACATGGATGGATAGCTAAGAATTTGGAGAAGTGAAAGATGAATTTTGGGTCTTGTCCATGGACAAAAAATCCGATTATCCAAGGTTGACCTCCGATTAGATTTAAGGGCTCATGCATAGACGAATTAGGAAAGTTGCCTTCTGTTTTAGATAAAAAAATTTTCAGAAAAGATCTCTTTCAATCCAAAAGCGTACAGATCAAATGCACGTCATGCATGTGCATTACCCGATTCGGATGGATTTGGGGGCTAGATGGATGATCTCTCTAGATCTCTAGAGGTCTAGAACGTGGAGTGTTCAAAAAATTTCATCAAGACAAATACCTACAAAATTAGCAGAATCATCGAAATGTATTTGGTTCGATTTACAAAATGGAAGAATTAATTTATCATTATCATTCAGTTACTTAAGTGATAATTTCACTATGAGAAGAAAATATTTTTAGAAACAAGATGCATCAAAATTTGCCCTGATCCAAAAAGCCTTGCCCTTAAATTGCATCCGATATTTTTTAAAAATGACAATAGGAAGCAAAACATTAGAAACACGGTCAGATACCGCGTCTGTACTGAAATTTACACCGTCAAAATTGAGTTAACTTGATTGATTCTCGATTCTCCAAATCGATTTTATGCAGATCGTACCAGTCATCTTTTAACTCTACCCAGATCAAATCACAAATTGTCCAAGCTATTAGCATATTGTAAACCAAACCAACACCGTAGAAAAAATTAGAATTACCCGAAGATAAATGGACCCATAAGTAGTAAAACAACACCAAAAGCACCAATAAAACACTCATCACAATCAGTGATAACAGAATTGGAACTCGAAGTTTAGATAAATGACCATATCCCAATGTCAATATCAAAATAACCGATAAATTCAAATCTGATATAGTTGGATAATTCTTTGTAAAATTGATCCAAAGGGTACAAATCAATATTTTGAATTGGGCAGATCTGTTTGAAAATCTGTAAACTATTGGTATGATAAAGATGAATGCATACATGTTGAAGACTCCAATGTAAAAATCATGGAAGAAGTCGAAAATTTCCATAAAGAAATACCACCATAATCCTAAATTTGGTTGAATTTTGGTGAATGCAATGACCGATAAGTAACAATTGTTTAAAACTTTGTAGAATCCAAATTGACTACTGTTGATGAATAGTAAATTTAAAGAACTGAAGAAGACAACTAATTCTTTCCATGGGTGTTTATGTCTAGAAATTTCATGAACAAATGGCACTATCAAATAGAGAGGGAAATATGAAAGATATGAAGCAAATGCCAATTGAACCATACTCATTGAAAAGTTCTTATCTAGTAGATTAATGATCCCCATGATTAGTGCAATATTGGTGAAAATTATGGTGTTTTTACTGAATGTTCCTAACATTATCAAAGGATTCAGCAAATAAAACCATCTCAAATCAAAACTCTTCATTTTATAAGTCAATTTCATAACTTTATAGAAAAACCAAGTATCCAACAAGGCATAAATGGAATTTATCAATAGTTGATCATTCATATCAATAAAAGAAAACATTTGGACCAAGAATGGAGTCTGACTTGAAGTGGAATCATAAGGATTCATATGCAAATTTGTCAATAAGAACCATGCCTCTTTTAAACTTTTATAAGAGTTGACAGGTGTTGAAAACAAGACAGAATTATCAAGAACCTGTGTGAGATTAGGAAATAGATAAGTTGGAACATAGATCTTTATCAAAAGATTCAATATCAACTCTATATACATGGCTCCACGGTGATTGAAACTTGTCAAAATTTATTGGAAATGAAAAAGTGAAAAAATTAAAATTCAAAAATTCAAAAATTCATTCTAAAGCTATTCAATATCCATCATATCGGGATCTCTAATTGGTGATCTTGATCTTGATCTTGATCTATTTTTCACTAAATTTGGAAACAAATCTTCCTCGTCATCTCTACCTCTTCTTTCTCTGTATTGTCCACGTCTTGGAGGTCTTGATCTCAATGCCTTTGGACCCTTTGGAATACCAATTCTTTGATCCAAAGGTCTATTATCTACAGGTTTAACGATCTCTCCTGTGAACAAATCAGGCTCATCATCTCTATCAACTTCTCTTCTGGATCTATATTTTCTTTTATCATCTTTATAACTCGAATAATAATCCCTTTTAGGTCTTGCTTGACGATCCGGTTCTCCGTGTAAAAGATAATATCGGGAATAATCTTTGGCTCCTTTGACTTTTTTATCGTATGAAAATGATTGCCGTACATATAATTCTGCATTTTTATCTTCTCCTTCTTCATTGATATAAACTTTTGCCAATCTTTCTTCGGTATTGGAGATTTGATCAATAGGTACATTTGATAATTTTTCCAACAGTTCAAGCGCATTTTCTTGTGATTTGAAAATCAAATTTAATGAAGTATCATTAATCCATTCAATTGTCCAATCCAAATGTTCATATTGTTCTTTGTTATTGAATGAATAATCTGGACGTATATATCCATCAACGTATAATTTGATATTTCTTGGTGATAATTCGTCAACTCCTCTTAAAAATATCGCCTCAGGTCTAATATTCATAGAATCAAAATCATTGTCATCATCATTTAGTACAACTTTTTTGGTTTCTTGTTCTAAATGTGGAGGAAGTTCCATTTTGATTGAAGTTTTTAAATTAATGATTTTTTTTTTTTCAAATTTACAAAAATGTAAATTTTTCAATTTTTTGTATTTTTTTGTTACCATAGAAAAGAATTGAAAGATGGATCCATTTGAAGCAAGATTACAACTTCAACAAATGTTGAAAACTCTTTCATCATCTAATAATAACAATCTCAATATTGTCAAATTTTTAATGTTCCAAAAAGATTTACAAGAAGATTTATTCGCATGTATTTTAGAAGCATCCCATTCAATCGATATAAACTATAAAGTGAATTTATTCCAACTAATCGAAGTTTTAGTCCAACAATCCATACAAACAAATGAAAAACCCTATATAGGTCAACTATTGGAGAATTTATATCCAATAGTGAAAAGAGTACTAACAGAAGAAGGTCAATTGACACCCACAAATCTAAGTAGTACTTTCACCATAGTGAGTCGTTTATCACATTTTTTCAAATTTGAAACACTTTTCGAAAAACAATTTCAAGATTTAAAAGTTGACGAAAATACTTTACCTTTGAGTTTAGACATTGAAGAACCTTCTGATTCAAAAGTTGAAAATGTATTCACTAGCATTTGGGAATTATTAATACTGTTGAAACAACATTCAAAATTACAAAGATTACATGAAACTCAAACAAATTTCCGTGAAGAAGCATCTAAATCAGTTTTGAGAAGATTAGAAGATGACAGAGAAAGAACCAAAAGAATGAAGGAAACTTTATGGGAAAATGCAGAAAATCTGTCTTTACGTGATGAATTCGATCTGTTGATCCAAAAATTTGATGGTGCCGCGAATCTGATCCCTGAAGGTTTCAAAGACATGGTTGAATTAAACGGTATCGTGGGACAATGTTATAACGATTGGTCTAGAATTAAAAAGAGCCAAAATCTGTAAACTGCTCATGCATGTGACTTTGTTCCTGTCACACGCTGCTAAATAGTTAATTAATTGCGCACGTGGGTCATTTTTTGGCCAATAATAAAAAAATGTGCGAATGCCATCCGCGGGGAATCCAACGAAGTCCGCCTGCGTCCCCGCCCAAAAAAAACGTTTTTCAAATTTAAGGGGGTTGCATTTTTGTTTAAAACATATTTGAGCATATGGAGAAAGACGAGTGGTACACTCTGGAAGGGAAAAGAAGTAGTGGTAGCACGTCTTCTAATACCACAGCAACAGGGTTATCACCCAATACGTTAAATGAGTTCATCACATCCCATCTCAACCATCCCGATGAAGTTGGTTGGCAGGATTTAAATATCAACGATGCAGAATTGGAAGCACATTTAAATGCCATGCACAACGAAAAACATTATACGGAATTTTCACACACTCTGTTTCCTCCTCATGTTAAACAAGAGAACACAGTTCTGACAGATTTGATCTTCACCCCTTTGGTTTCTCCTCTGGTTACACCTTTGGACAAAACCATGCAACAACAGGGTCCAAATTCAGGTTTTTCTCCTTTGACTTCTCCTCTGTTAGAATTTCAATCTCCGATCATTCGTATAAAGAAAGAATATGACGATGGAAGAAGAAAATCTGTTTCCAAATCAAATTCAAATTCTGGCCGTGTCGTCAAACTGAGTCCCGTGATAAAGAGTAAAAGATTGGGAGAGATGAAATTACCGGAAAGTTCTGTTGATTTTAAAACTCCTACAGGACTGTTGAAGAGGAAATCTTCTAAATCAGAAGAAAATTCTCTGGTGACTCCTGCCACTTTGATGAATTTTCGAATGGAGGAAGAATCGGTGATATTGAACACAAATAGAGCCCATTCTTCTTCTTCATCTCCGGTGATTCTTCCTTCTAGTAGATCAAGACAACCTTCCAATTCAAGAAGACTCTCATCTTCAAGCCAAAGAACAACATCTTCAATCAACACCTTGACCGATGAAGTACGACCAGATACCGGTGATAAAAAGACAAATCATAAATTGGCAGAACAAGGAAGACGTAATAGGATGAATAATCTGATCCAAAATTTGGATAAAATGATCCCACAATCATGGAAAAAAGACATCTTGGTACCTTCTAAACTGACCACAATTGAAGTTGCCATTGACTATTTGAGATATCTCCAAAATTTGACCCAAGAATTGAGTCCAAAGGATTCAATTAGTCCATTGGAATGAGTTACAGAGTAGATAACGATATAAAATTGAAAAAATGCATTAATCACAGACCAGCTAGTGTAGGAGATGTTGGAGGATGTCTTTCTTTGATCGACAGAGGCAGAATTCCAAGTGTAGACAAATTCGTGTTACTGTCAAGACTTCGTCTTCTTCTATTTGAAGATGCCAAAGTCATTACTGAACTGGCATCTCCTGTCATGTTATGGCTGCTTATATGTATATAATTACTAGAAGAATTTGGATGATGTACCGTAGGCAGTACTGAGGTAGCAGTAGTGGATTGTCTCGATTTCGTGGTGATGTTATCTTGAGAATTCATCGATTGACTCGATAACGACAATATTGGAATACGACTTGCAAGGTCTAAAGATGAAGTTGTAGAAGAATCTTCATAAACAGGTTGGACTTGGATTTTGGGTTTGGCGGTCCGATTACTATTATTCTTCATCAATTTCTTCACCCAATTGAAGTTCCGTTTACCTTTAACTTGTGGGTCATTCATCTTGATGATTGAAAGATGAAATTTGAGATTTTTTTTTTTTTGAGTCGAAGCGATGCGCATTTTTGACTGCGCTTTTAATTTTTAAAGATGCGCATTTAATTTATAGTCAAATATGTCACAAAGAATTGAATCTATTGATATATTTGGATTTAGAGTCGATAAAAACGACTTGATCGGATACATATTACTGTTCTGTGCACCTCCTCTAGGTATTGCATATCGTACAGGTTTCAAATCAAAAGAGTTCGCCATAGGAGTCATTCTATGGTTTTTCTTCCATTTCCCGGGGCTTTTATACGCTTTTTATATAGTTTATGATACTTCATTAATCACCGGATCAGAATCTGGAATTAATCTAAGAGAGTCCAGATATGTTGGTGATTCAGAATATCAACCTTTAGAAGAAGAATCTGTGGAACCAGATCTTCCTCCTGCCTATGAAGGAAGTTCTGATCCTACCATACATACAGTCAAAGATAACAAGATCCAACATTAAATAAACATATATTTCAACTATCTGTAGACCTGCTAAAGACAAAAAGATTAAATATACAAGGTTTTTTCAAGCATCTAATTTGGAATCATGGGACATGACTGTATCGAAATCGACATCATCCGGTAACACTGCAGTTTCAACGATGGTTTTTTGAGCAGGAAAGCAAATGCTCAAAATTGAATAAACGACAAATGTTGAAGGGAAAGAATAGAAATATCCAATCTGACCCAAATGAGTGGCTCCGGAATTGATGACAATGGAAGTGTTGACAGAAGCTGCAAATGAAGGTAAAAGAGGTGCAAATCCAACCAAAAATGCTAAACAAGCTCTCCAATTACATCCCGTTCTGTTATATCGATAAATACCATCTTTTTTGTAGAATTCCACGACATCGTACTTCATCCTATGAACCACATAGAGATCTGCCACTAAAATTGCAGCCATTGGTCCCAAAAAGATGGCATAACCATCCATAAAGTTTAAAAAGGATTGCAGTCCTTCCAAGATGTTCCATGGAGTTGCACCCCATGCAAAGATAAAGGCAATCAAAAATTGACCTCTTCTAATGTTGATATATCTCGGGAACATGGCATTCAAATCGTTGGCAGCAGAAGCACAATTGGCAGAAAGATTGACACCAATTTGACCGAACAAAAAGATGACAGCCAAGAAGAAAGCAGCAGCTCTACCACCATGAGAAGTCCAATTATCAATCACCAACAACGGATCCCAATAAGCTTCACCCCAGATTTGTTCGGAAGCAGCAGCCATTGTCAATCCGACACATGAGGTAAAGATGACAAAAACAGGAAGTACCACGATTTGGATGTAAGGAGCCTTTTTATCATTGGTATAACGACAGAAATCGTTAACGTTGACTGCCAAAGTGGCATAAGATGCAATAGAATTGGAAAGACATCCGACAAAAGTCCATGAAAACACAGAATTATGAACAGAATTATGATCGTTCCACAAAGCAGAAGGATCATCAGCAGCAGCCAAACCCCAACCCAAAATACCGAACAAAGCCAGAGGAACCAAAATCGTCTTCAGAGTGAAGATCCATTGGATTTTTTCTTGTCTGATGTAATGGAATGGTAAAGAGATGACGAAATAAATGACGTAACAAGTCATTGTTTGGGTATCGATATTGGCAGAAGCAGGAAGTTGATTCTTCACGTTCTTGAAAGATGGCCAAATTGCCAAGATGATCGATTGGATACATTCAGCCCCTGTATAGGCATTGACTGCATAGAAAATACCTCCAACGATCAATCTCAAGAGAACAACCAAATAAGAGAGATAAAAGCCAAAAGAGGCTCTACTCTGGACTGCAAATGGAACATGGTATCTGACACCAAAGTTACCGTTGAAGGCCAAGATGGTACCGATGATCAAATAACCAATGGTGATGGCCAAAAGTGACAATCTGGTGGAAATTCCTTGATCACGAAGAGAAACAACAGTTCTCAAGGCAGAAGCTTGGAGCATATCGGACCCCCAATAACAGGCCAATTGCCAACCTCTCCAAGTTCTTCTGGCTGGTGGGATAGGATCCAAATCTTTATTGGATCTTCTCACACTTTCATCGGCATCTTGTAACTCGATCCATCTATCGATTCTCTTCCAAATGCTCAATTTTTGTGACGAAGACGAAGTCGAGTCGACTGCATCACTTGTCAAATCAATGAACTCGTTTTTGGTTTCTTCTTCCACAATTTGTCCGGCTGAAGACATCTTATGGAATAACATCTACAAAACGGCAACACCTTCTTTATAAATACTCTGAAAATTTTTATACACGATGCCTTTTGATGCATCGATAAGCCTGAGTGGGCAAATCACAGAGGCCGTATTATGCTTAAAGGGGCAAGGGGCACATTTTAGAGGTCACACGACTGGTTACAAAATGATTGGAAATGATGGCAAATTCGTGGAAGAAAAGAGATGTGAATAACCCAGGTGTTTTAACAATACTGAGGTTATAAAATGGGTTAAATTTTGTAAAATGGTGGATATTTTCGTATCTATGTTGTTCCATCTCATCTTGCCCTTTTTGAAAAAATTTTAGCGGGAAAATTTCTTTTTTTTCCATGAGGCATCACCAGCTTTCAACAGTCGCCTGTGTCATTGAATCATTGTAGGGGTTGTCCATTATTGATCTGGATGTTCAAAAGTTGTAAATTGAGTTAAAACAGAGTTGCTGCACTCTTTTAAGCCCCTTTATTATCTAGATAAGCTTTTGATACCTTTCAAACCTTCTCCGCATCATTAGTGTGCATTAGTCGTGCGATATGCACTAAAAAATAGAGTTTTTCCGACGGTGTTCGCCGGAGATCGTCAATGAACCATTTTATCTGAGATCAGGGGAAAATTTGACGGATTCCCCGGATTTGTCTTTACAAATCTTTGATAAGCGACATTTCGAATGTATGTTGTTCTATTATTTTTGGATCGTAATTTGACCCCTTTAATTTTGCATAATATCACATTCACAGTATCCTCATTCAGTTTCCAATTAACTGACATTTCTACATTTCTACTACACAACTACAAAGATATAATCCAACATACAAATCAACACAGTTGAAACATCCTCTTTATATGTCCTTTTTCAACGAAAATTGTCCCCTTTGTCATCATCCCCCAACTCACAGCCCCAGTATTGACATTGCTTATTAAATCCAAAAATCATGCTTCACAAAAGTTCAAGATGCATCGACAAGTTTTTTCACCATCTAGCTCTAGAGCTGGATCTCGAATTTCATCACGATCCAATTCAAGAGCTCCACCTTTGAAAAGAATGGTTTCTAATTCCACTTTAAATTCTGCAGACGATGAAGATTTCAGTTTCGATACCACTTTGGATGATTTAATAGTGGCTAAATTACAAGCGTTACAAGTTGAAAATGATACCGAAAGTGAACCTGAAACCAAAGTAAACTCTCATTCTATCCCGGATCTTCTTCATTCGTTATCCATGTCTCGTACCACTGTTAGTACAGAAGCCAGAGAATCAATTTTGGCCAGATTGTACCATTTAATCATCTCAAAACCTTTGATTTTACAACCAGGAGTCGTCAATGAATTTGAAGTTGAAAATTTGATCAAATATTATCAAAATTCTCGTACCGAACATGAACGTTTATTAACACTAAAAGTTTTAACCACATATTGTTGTAGCGATATAGAAGAAGTTAGTACTTTGATCATTTCAGATTTGTTACCGATTTTCCAATCTCAGTTGAAAGATGTTGAAAATGTTTCTTTTGTTCTCAGATCAAACATTACAATATGTTATTCGACATTTTTATTATGTATTTATGATGGTTCTGGAGGTTATGGATTGGATGAGACTTTGGTTGAAAATTTGGAATTGATCGAAGGATTATTGAATTCAAAAGAAGTCAATGAAGAAGATGAAGTCATTTCTAATGGATTACATATGATGGGAATCATATTGACTTTACTTTTCCATGGAGAAGTCGATATCAATGAACTATGTGAAGATTTGATCATTAGGTTGATGGATTTTTTACAAGTTGAAGATTTACAAATTTGTAAAGCAGCAGGACGAATTGTGGCTTTGATTTATGAATTATATGATTATGATCTTGAAGAAGATCTGTCTCCTTATTATGATTTCGATTCTTTGAGATCGATCATCAATTCTTTGGCAACACAGTCTTCAAAGAGTATCAATAAAAAACAAAAGAAGGAATCCAAATCTGTGTTCAGAAATGTGTTGACGACTCTCGACATGTATTCCAGTGAATCATCTAGAGAAGAAGTGTTAAAAAATCCAATCACCTTATCACATTTGAAACTATCAAAGGCAAGATCTCTCACCATCCAATCATGGTATTCATTCATCAGAATGATCCATCTACGTTATGTTTTCAGTGCTGGTTTACATGACAATCTTCTGAATAATCCTGAACTCAATAATTTGATCAAAAAACCCAAATCTGATAAGTTCTCCCAATTCTATGAACAACCACAGGAACTTCAACAAGAAGAACCAGATTTGTACATAGATCAAAGGCGGAAAATTTCCGACAAGAAAAAAGACATTGCCATTGGTCATGCAAGAGCAGAGAAAATGCGTCTACAATTCGAATCACTCTAATCATTCTTATTTATCTATTGCTTGTACCCCCTTTTTTCCAACCCTAAAGTCGTCCCATACCGGTCGTGTACATATTCCCAATAAACCTTGTGGTGCCAAAAAAAAAATTAAAATTTAAAAATATAAACAATCAAAACGAGTCATAATCGTATAGATAACAGGGTTAATTTATACGGGACACGGTTTTTAAAAGCCTTGATACAGACAACTGGAACGATCCCCGGTTGATCTGAAGTAGAATATGCCCACAATTTCCACCTGTGATGGTGATGTCTACATCCATAACTTATCAAACTTTATCAAATCACATGAAAGACAATTGGCAAACGCCCTTTTGGCATACAAAAAACAACCGAATAAACTGCAAATCCAACATTTAAATTCCAAACCTGTGAGATTGTCTTTGACTTTACATCATTTATACTATCTATTGGAACGTTTTCAAGATTTGGGGATCAACGTGGGTCCCATGACAATAAGATTGGATAACATTCATACGGGAAATTCTTTGAGTTATGTTTCATTTTTATCAGATTTCCATCAGAACAAAAGAATGAGTTCTGATCTGCAATCCATTCATTCCATGACTTCTGTCAAATCTGTAATGTCCAGTGTAAGTGCTCTTTGGTCTTCAATGGGTAATTCTTCCACCGTACATTCAAGAGATGTCTTATACGGTGATATCAAATATTTATATTCTCTGTTCACAAAGCTTCCATGTCTCAGATTGGCTCCAGATACTCGTGCCAAGTTGATCGAAGGTCATGAAGAATTCCCATTTGACACTCTGGTACCCATCCGTGTCTTCAAAAATCTCTCAGTTTTGGAGATTTGTGATTTGAACTTGAAAGAGGTGTATGGTTGGCATATCATCAGTGATCAGATCAAATTCTTGGTACTTAAAAAAGTCAATGTTTCTGATCCTGTTGAAGTCTTAATCCATTTGGTTGAAGACGACTTCAATGCAACTCTATCGGAAGATTTAGAACCGATGCCTCTGCCCAAAAACTTTTCATCTCCTGAACCGTACAAAAAACATTATTCAATTCATCAATTGAGTGGATCTCTGCCTGATTTCCATCATTACGGTCATCACATCCATCAGAGAACTTCTCCAACTTTGACACATGCAACTTTATCGAGACAAGGCACAAGTGAAGAAATCGGTAGGAGCCGTAAAAACACTGCAACTTCCATCACTTCCTCTTCTTTGAGAAGATCAAACACTGTACAATCATCCCCTCCTGCATCTGCCCATTTGACAACGAGACGTTTGAGAAGATCGGATTCAAATGCTTCGGATTGTTCTCCTCGTAGATCATCCCCAACTCCTCCTCCACCTCCTGTACCTTCCAAAAACAGATGGAAACAGTTGAAACATTTATCTTTTACTGATAACCAAATTTCCACAATTTCTGTTTGGTGTTTTGAACCTCTTGAATCTTTGACATCTTTGGACTTGTCCCATAACAAATTGACCAAAATCCCAGAAGCTTTGAAACATTTGAAGAATTTAAAATCTTTGAACTTGTCACATAACAAATTGGAATCTACACAAGGTTTTATCAGAGATACCGTACCAAAATTGGCATTGTTGAATTTGAAGAACAACAGACTCAAAGATTTGAGTTCGTTGGAATTTTTGAACAAAAATTTGGAAAAATTGGACCTTAGATGTAACAGATTGGAAATCGATGATTTAAAACCTTTGTTGATGGGTAAGAAACCTTTAAAATTACAATATCTCTTCTTACAGAACAATGTGATGAAGAATTATAGGATTGAATTGTTCAATTTATTCAATGGGGTTGATTACGAAAACTGTTTGAAAATTGATGGATCAAGACCCGGAATTTTTGAATCTCGATTACTCTTGGACTCCAAAAATGCAGAAATCAAGTTGAACAAGTTCTTTATTTCTCAAATTGCCAATAGCATCGGTACAATCAATCTTTCACAACCAACTACACCAATGGAAACCATACTTACTGCTGAGCAGTTGGAATCTCCTCCAAGACACATTGCCAATTTACAAGAGGATAAAGAATATGCACTTTTACCACCTTTGAAACCTTTTATGGATCAAGATCTGGAACTGATCAAAAAATCACCTTCGTTGATCATCAAAACTTCTTTCGATCTGATCCAAGAGACTCCACCACCTCCTTCACCCCATGCAATGTCAAAACTGGCAGATTCACCTCGAACCATTTCATCCACCCATTCGCTAGCATCCAAGTTGAACCGCATGTCAAACGATCTTTCCAACATAGTGGCAACGTCAAATAATGCCCATGACCTCTTGAGTCAAAAGCTAAGTTCTCCTCTGCCTCCTGTGATGACGGCTGCCACAACTAGTGTCAATAGGACAAGTGGTAGTAATTCAAGCTCACAAAGAGCCAGTGTTGTTTCAAATCATTTGAACAACAAGGAAAACTACGACGAAGATGAAGTTCTTAGAACTACAAACATCAATCCTGCCCTTCTCTACTTAATGAATAACGACTGAGGTTTTTTGTTGTGTATACTAAATTTAAAATGACAAAGAAACATCTAATGGATAGACAAATCGGCAACGTCATCTTCTACTTTGGAATCAAAGACCGGTAAATTTGAAGTTCCTTCTGCCCATGAGACACCTTCGTATGTGATTTGTTTGATGGCCTCAATGACTTCGGCAAAAGAACCTCTAACTTGTTTGGTAGAATCTCTTTCTCTCAAAGTAACACTGTCATCGTTAACACTTTCAAAATCAATGGTGATGCCGAATGGTGTACCCAATTCATCGTTTCTGGCATAACGTTTACCGATGGAAGAAGAAGAATCATCAATTTTGAATGGGATCTTTTCCAGTTTCAACAGTTTGGAAATCTTCTTCAACAATGGCTTGAAGTCTTCATTGTTGGACAATGGGACCAATAAAACTTTTGTCGGAGCCACCAATGGGGGTAATGACAAAACGGCTCTTGAAACGTCATCTGGTCTTGTCCAGAAAGTGTGTTCGAAGACGGCATAGAGGATACGACCAATACCAAATGAAGGTTCGATGACATTTGGAGTATATTCTCTCACGTGCAAAGTCTTGGTGACTTCCACGATTTGAACCAAAGAAGAATCCAATTCGTACTCTGTGCCATCGACTTGGAATTTGATCAAACCGGTGGTTTCCAATTCTTTGGCCAATTCTTTTAATTCAAGTTCTGTCTTGGAGAGTAACCAATTTTCCACCACTGGAGCGTTTTTTCTGAATTTGGGACCGAATTTCTTCTTCTCCACTTGGCATTCAGTCACTTTGACGATTTTTGGCTCTGGTAAAGGTTCTCTGACACATAATTTTTCCTTTGTCTTGTTGGCATGAACTGTCAAGTCATAAGCAGATCTATCGGCACATCCAACACATTCAATCCAACCAAAAGATGTTTGGATATCGGCATCCCAACAGTCTTGGGCATAATGGGCCATTTCGTTGGCCATGTGTTGACGGAATCTCAATCTCTCAGGATTGATACCAATCTTGGTTAAAAATTGATAGATTCTAGCGATGAAATAACCCAAAGTTTCGTTATCCACCATTCCAGAAGCCACAGCTTCTCCAATGGTTTGACTGATGACCTCAGTTTTACCTGCTTCTTGAACAGATCTCGGTAAAAAATTGGCCTTGACATGTTTCACCTCGTCAAATTTATCATGGCTCTTGTTTTCTGGATCGACGAAATGTTCAATTTCAGCCATGAGAAATTCACGAACTCTGATCAAACCTGATCTTGGAGAAATTTCATTTCTAAAAGATTTACCAATAGAGGCAGAAGCAAATGGCATCTTTTCATTGTTGAAATCCAATAACTTGTTAAAGTTCAAAAATTGACCTTGAGCAGTTTCTGGTCTGAGATAACCTTTTAAAGCACCAGAAGGACCAATGGCAGTTTCAAACATAAGGTTGAACTCTTTTGGTAATTCTAAAGGATTACCATTTGCAGGATTACCGATCTGATATTTGGTCATGATTTGACCCAATTGTTCACCTGAAAATCCATCAATTTTGGCCAAAATTGTTTCGTATTCCGCAACAATTTCATCTTCCAATTTAATGGCTTTGATTTCCTTCACCTTTTTTTTACGTTTTTTCTTCTCTGGATCTTCTTCTTCACCTTCTGTGTTGATACCTCTTGCCTGTTTATCACCTTTCAATCTTGCTTCAAGAACTTCTTCGATCAAATGATCGGCTCTGAAAATTTCTCCACTCTTTGGATCTTTACACATCCAATCACTGAATTTATCGACATGACCAGAAGTTTTAAGGACTTCATATGGAGTTAACATTGTACAATCTACTTCCAACATGTCTTCTTCCAAGATGAAATGTTTCCTCCATGTGTCGACAATGTTGGCTTGTAATGAGCAACCTGGAGGTCCATAATCGTATAAACCTGATACACCTCCATAAATTTCAAAAGCTGGAGCGAAAAAGAATCTTCTCTTTAAAACGCTTTCCAATAATTCTCTGGAAAATTGTGTTTCTGACATCTTTGTTAATCTCTTTCCTTTTCTCTTGATCAATGTAATATTGCTGCTGTGTAATCCTCGTGTCACACAGTTCCAACGATTTGTAATTTGTTTGAGATTGAACAGTTTCGTCAAGTTTTAAAACGTTAAATTTTGAATTTGACTCATGAAAAAATTTTTGGATCTTTTGAGCGCCCCAATTACTATTTTGGGAAAGGGGATAGATCTGTTTGGATCGGGTTGGATTGAAGTGGATCAGTGGAAAGTATTTCTGTGGGTGTATAGAAGATGGTTTTGTAGTTGAGTCATAAAATTGAAGAATTTGATTGGGTTTTTATTTTGTGTTTGATATATTTGTTATATACTTTATCCCCTTAAAACAAATGACTGTACAATCAGATCAACTTAGTTCATATAGCAAATTGCTTTATAATTATGAAACCAAATCGCAAGATAGATGTTAAAGTCGATCAATAACTAATAGATAAATAAATAGATAAATAGATAAATAGATAAATAATCAAATTCTTCCCAGCAGTTTGGCCTCTTTAAAAGCCAATTCGGCATCTTGATTCTTCGTATAAGGTTTAAAAACTGGATTCTTTTTCAAATGAATTTGTTCATTCTCCGGTACCCCTGGAATTGTCTTCTTCAACTTTAAACTTTGAAACACACAAGAATCCAATAAAGTTTCCAGAGTCCGACAATTTTTATACTCCATATTATTTTGACCCAAACAACGCCAATGCAATCTAAATTCTTTGGCACAATGAGTATTTAAATCTTGGATGACAGAAGCAGCACAACGGGTCACTCTACGACCTTCTTTTAAACAATCGACTGTTCCTTTACCCAGAGATTCTTTATGGCAAAGCATGAAATCATCGTTATAAGGTTGACATCTTGCTCCTATGTAAAAAGATGCACTAATTAGAGGAGCCGTAGTGGCACCCAATTCATCAACATCAGGAATACTATCAGGTAATTTTGCATTCTCAAAAACATAATGAGTATCTTTTAACTTGTCCACAGAACTAGAAGTACTGATTGTATCATATGTATTAGACGTTGACATCTTTTGATGGCTTCTCCGCTTTTCAGATTTGAGTTTCAATTTTTTTTTTTCTTTATTTTTATTTGAATTTTGTGCACGACTTTTGTTTAAAAAAATGATTGAAAAATTCTTTAATAAACAATACGTTTGAAGAAAGATGTTTCAAAATTCTGGGGCAAAACCTCTGGGATTTAGTTTTGGATCATCAAATAGTAATACTGGTGGTGGAATGTTTGGTGGTAATCAACAAAACTCATCACTGCCTCAGCAATCATCACTTTTTGCTGCTAAACCAGCAGGTCAAACTGGATTCGGCTCGACGCAACAAAGTGGATTACTCGGCAATACCAATACTCAAAGTCAACCACAAACAGGTGGAATCTTCAGCGGTAACAATCAACAATCGCTGGCGCCTTCATTTGGAAGTTCTCAGCCATCGGGTGGATTGTTTGGAGGAAATAACACGTCGACTCAACAAACAGGAGGTTCGTTTGGTGCTACACTGAATAATGCTCAATCTGGGGGATTATTTGGCGCAACACTGAATAATACTCAATCTGGTGGATTGTTTGGTAATACACTGCTGAATAGTAATCAACAATCAGGTGGATTTGGTAATACACTGAACAATAATCAACAATCCGGTGGATTTGGTACTCAACTGAACAATAACCAACAATCAGGAGGATTGTTTGGTAATAATCAACAATCTGGTGGATTTGGAACTACTCCCCTGAACAACACTCAACAATCAGGTGGATTGTTTGGAAACACACAACAATCTGGCTCATTATTCAGTAATAACACTACACAAACCTCACAACCATCTGGAGGTTTATTTGGAACCCAACAAAACAACACAAATACAAATGGTAACACATCAGAAAGCTTATTTGGATCTAAACCAGCTACTGGAGGTCTCTTTGGTAACAATCAACCACCTCAACCACCTCAACAACCATTAATAAGTAACAGTCAACCATCTTTTGCATGGACTCAACAGAAACCTGCCCAACAACAAGTCTCTCAACTACCTCTTGTCACCCAACAACAACCTCAACCTCAACAAAATCAAGGTAATAACTATACCCCAACCATCAATGATCAATTGATCAAAGTGAAGAATTCTTGGGATCCAAATTCCCCCAGTTGTGAATTGAAAACGCATTTCTACAACAAAACCGATGAACAATTCATTCCAATTAGACCTCAAGATGAATTACCAGAAGAATGGGAAAAACTGATGAATAACAGACCCAAAAATTTCAACACAGTGCCTGTCAAACTGAGAGGATTCGACGATTTGTCGAAAAGAACTCAAATCCAACTAGAACACATCAAACAGAGCAGAGTCATTCTCAGTAACATCAATGAAACTTTGACGAATTTGAACAACGTTCAAGTTTTGCAAATCCAACAAAAATTGACTTCTTGTAAATTGAACGGTAACAAATTGTCCAAGAAGTTGTTGAAGATTCTGATCATTTTGATGATATTGAAAAATAACAGAGTTCAACTTTCCAATTTTGAAGAGAATTTGATTTTTAAATTCAACCAATTGAACAAAGAATTGACAAATCCACAAGGTTTGGGTAAAATCGATGAATTATGGTCAAGATTGTTAAATTTGAAAGAAAGAGGACTGAATTTATCTCTGCAGTTGGAAAATATGAATAACAATTTGATCGAATTCGGTAATAATACAGGTTTAGACAATTCCGATGGTCATGGAAATGATAAAGAAACTTTGAAGAAGTTATCAAAGATTTTACAAAAACAACAAATGGGTATACAATATTTGTGTGAGATCATAGAGAAGGACAAAGAAGCTGTTGCAAAATTAGAAAGTTGATTTTTTTTTTTAGGCCACAAATTTTTATTTAGGGATGGACCAAATGTTACCGTGCATAGATCGCAGATCTGTCCTTGCACTCAATCTTTTATTATCCCTGAAACTGGTGGTGTTGTATCTAGATTCCGGACAAGGAATGTTGCTATCCTTGATAAAGTGTTAATATGAAATTACATAGAATTAAAAACTGGAAAATTCAACTTGACATCAATTAATCAATTCAACGTTATATCCTTCTGTACATGCATGATTTATGGACCGGAGATCAGTGCATTGACAACAACTCCGAAAGATCAACATAGATTTACACATCATAATTATTGTTTACGAATAATAGACTTTTTTTTACATATGACAGATATCTCGTCTACCACTTTTAACCGAAGTCTGGAACCTATTGATCTCAACTTCGAACTAATTTGGCTGTACAAAAGTCAAAAAGAAAAAAATCAAAAAAAAAAACTTTTAAAAATTTCTTTTGACGCATCTTATAACAAATTAGATCGATTCGGCACATTGTTATAATTTGATACTAGAATCAAACCCCTTGTTGGAGTTTCCCAATATCTTTTTCAAACACAAAATGTAATTGCCTATCAATTTCATTTTTACATGCGTCAAAACTTTAAATCTGTCAGAAAATAATACACATTAAGTCCGTCATCTAAATATTTATGCACTAATTACGTCTCTCGCTAAACGTACATGCAACTCGAAAATCTCATATATATTGTAAAGGAGACCTGCATTTTTTTGAAGTTGTGAAAATTTTCATCTTTCAAAAGGTGAAATGTCGAAGCCTCCATCTCCATATATTTTACCTTCATATTCATTTCAAGGTTCATCTTCAAATATAGTGAAAGATCATGTATTGGAGACCAATTCACTCTCGAGAAGGGCTTCTCAACAAATTTCCAGCATGATGATAAAAAATCGATCAAAATCTAAATTGGTCAATTTGATTAAGTCAACTTGTTTGATTGTCTTTGTCCTTATATTTTATCTCCAATTCACTCAAGGACCCAACATCAATAGGTTGATCCATGATTTACATTCGGAAACACCAAACACTACAACAAGTCAACATCACAAATCACTTGTAGAAACCATGGATTTATCGTTTGAAAATTCAGATAACGATTTTTTGAAATTGGTGTTTGACATTGCAGACAAAAATAAACCTCAATTACAAGGAACAATCATCAAAGATGAAGAAAAAATTGAAACTTTTAAAACCTTCAAGACCAATGATGTCATCTTGACCGAAGAAAAACTTCGAAATGAACATTTCATTTCTTTATCGGAAGAAGAAGAAACAATCTTGACCAAAGCACATTCGAATTATTTCATCGAAATGTTCAGCCAAATGCATAAAATTATCAAACTGTTTCATAATTATGTAAAAGAAGGTACAAAAGGTGTTATTATTTACAATGATCTTAGATTGAGTTTTGAAGAAGCCGTTTTCAGCTCAACATTGACACTTGAATCTATGATGAAAACTAAAAAATCAAATGAATATGCAATTAACATTCTATTCCATCAAATATCTGAACAGACTGATGATTTCGTCAGGCTTTGTTCTACCAAAAATGTTCAATGTGTTCATCTTCAATCTAGTTCTATGCCAAATTCCCTTGTGAAAAAATTGGCAATCTTGGTTTCAAACCAATTTGAAACATTATTTGTCGTTGATTCAGGGTCCATTTTATTGAATTCTATGTCTGACGTCATTGATACTACCGATCAAAATTTGATCTTTTGGTCCTCTCTGGATGACAAAAGATTAACTCATCCTGCTTTCTATGCTATTTCTGAAAGTAGTAGTATTTATGGACACAAGAGAGAACGTGTTAGATTTAAAAAGGATGAAAGCTTTAAATATTTTGTTCTCAGTGAAGAGGAACGTAATAGAGATGTTCCTTTCCATGACTTGGAAGAAACATTAGTGGATTCCACAACAGATTCTTCGGTCTTGTTGATAAACAAGAGAAAGAACTTGAACGTCCTCTTACTCTCCATTTATTACGACAAAAACATGGAGATTTATTATCCCTTAATTTTGGGTCAATTACCTGAAACCAAATCGGAAAGAGAAGGATTATTTATATCTGCTTTGGAAAACACGGCAGAATTTTCTGAAACTTTGCTTCTGGCATCTTTTGTCATGAATAACAAATTTTATTTGGTATTCAAATCTCTGGAACCAATCAATAATGGAGTTTTAAGTTTCAATGCCATTCAAGACTTCAACAGTTTGACTAATTATTACAGCAAAAAGCTCAAAAAATTACTTCCAAACAACTTAGAGATACAGACTACAACTTATGATCCGAACATTTTGACAAATTTCATGAATTCCGAACTGGACATCAAACCTTTGATACTTTCAAACATTGATTTCCATGACATCTTTTCCAAAGAGAAATTCTTCAACAACGTTTTCGATCATCCAAAGTATTTAGAGAACAATGAGGTTGATCCTGATTTGATTATTAGTTCATTGAATTTGGGTTAAAACCTCTGCATTTTACATAGCATCAAAAATCTGCATCATTCACGGATAAATTTCCCCTTTAAGTAATTTCTTTCTTATCTTTGCGCTTAACGGAAAAATTATCGATAAAGACAAAATAAAGTAACCGTTATCTTATCGGCCAAAGTTTAAATTTCCTAAACAGTGGGTAATAAAAAAAAAAAGGGGAAATGCCGTCGAAGATTCACAAATTTTTTGAATCATCGGCCGGTTTAAACATAAATATAAATATTTAAAACCGGCGTAGAGATATTGTTGGTTAATGACAATTTGAAATGTCCCCAACAGTACAATCTACAGATCCTCGAAGCCTGGTGCCTCGAACCATTGGCTCTGTAAAGAAGAGAGCAAAACGATTCCCTAGATCAAAATTTGGCTGTATGATTTGTCGTTCTAAAAAGTGAGTAAGATGTTTTAATATTACCAACTAACGAAAAAGAAAGAAATGTGATGAGAGAAAACCCAAATGTTCGGCATGTGAAAAACTGAATGTTGAATGTGTGATCCCTCCGTTGAAGATTTTAAAATTTGAAATGTCTAAAGACAAGAAAAAAGTGTTTAAAGCCGAAGAAAATCCAAAACCTTTAGTTGTAGAAGTTCCAGAGGTAAAAGAAAAGAGACAAGGAATAATGATTTCATTTTTACTCAATCATGATGAAGAAATTTCTTCAGAGGCATAGAAAGGTATGCTACAGGTAGTGTATCTGGTCATATATATATAATTACTTTAGAATAGATGTTGCATCATTGGGTTTTCCATCTTTTGAATTCTTCATCTTCAACTTCTTCTATTGATGGAGATCTTATTTTTCTCAATTTGGTACGGGATTCGTTATCACTATCCTCATCAAAGTCGGATTCCAGAGCAGAACTGTTTTCAGATGTCACGGGTTTTAGTACATTGACTTGTTGAAGAAATTCGGCAACGTCTGAAACATCCGGATCTTCATTATCTGAAGGTGTGAGATTTGACTCGGTCTCGCTTTCATCATTGTATTCGGCATCTGATACTTCTTTCTCTTGTTGTAAATGGATTGTTATTGGAATTTGGCATTCATCTTTCACTTCAGGTTCCACCTCTTTGGTGACTGGAGCATGGAAAAAGGTGTCAAAGAACAGTTTTAAAGACTCTTGTTGTTTGGCAATTTGTTCCTTTTGATATCTTTGTCTTACTTCTAAAAGTCTTTGATATTCTTGTCTCTTTCTCTCTTGTTCCAACAGTCTTTGTCTTTTCAATTCCAATTCTGCAGCTTTTCTTTCCAGTTCTTTGGCCAGAGCAATTTGTTTCAGGCGTTGGAAGTTTAAAAATCTGATGATGGCTTCTTCATTTTCCAGTTGATGACTTCTTTTTGGAACATTGATGATTAACATTCTATTTTGAACCACTTGATATGTGATATCATTTATCACTATCTCACTAGATCTAAATTTGTAATTTTTGGAAAATCCATCTTTTGAAGATTCAATTCTCAAAATAAATTCATCCCCCTTTTGATAATAATTGATACCGTAACTCTTAAAATTGGAAGGTAATTGTTTGACTAACTTGATTTGGTATTTTTCGTCATCTTCAAAAGTTTTAACAAGAGTTGTTCTGGCTTTTCTCAACTCTTGAGATTTTCTTTTTTTCAATTCAGCGGCAACTTGTTGTCTTCTCTCAAGTTCTTCTTGATAGGCAGCTTGAGTCAAAGAATCTATCAAATCTTCAAATACAAATTGAGGTTGATAATTGAGACATCTTGAAGGGATTTGGTTGGTTGGAGCAGCAGTGAAAAACATTTTTTATTATTGTCTGATTACCGGTTTTATTCATTTCTTTTATAGGTTTTTACTCGCCCCCCAGAATGACGCCCCCTTACTAACAAAGAATTTTCTAGATCAATTAGGAAATATGTATGGAATCTTCTAGAAAAGGAAATCGAAAATTCCAAATTACCGGATTCGGAAATGTATGTAAAAATTAATAAGCGGGTGAAAAATTGTAATAGATCAAAAGATATGTTTACAGGGATTGTGGAATATATTGGAAGTGAGTCGATAGTGGTGATTAAGAAGTACTAATTTTCAAGCTGTATCCGAGTACATAACAGAAGATACCACATCTTCAGGTGGAAATGGAGTTTTTTTGACTGTGAATGATTGTGGTCATATTCTCGAGGATGTTCATTTGGGTGATTCGATATCGATCAATGGAACTTGTCTCACAGTGACGGAATATTCAAAAGAATTGAATAATTTCAAAGTTGGAATTTCTCCAGAAACATTGAGAAGAACAAACCTTGCAGATTTGAAAACAGGGAGTAAAGTAAATCTCGAAAGAGCCGTCAATAATGACGTCAGATTTGGAGGCCATTATGTCCAAGGACATGTTGATACTGTAGCTAAAATTGTGGATAGGAAACCAGATGAGAATTCGATCATCTTCACATTTGAACTCCGTGATAAAGAATACATGAATTATATAGTGGAAAAGGGATTCATCGCTTTGGATGGAACTTCATTGACGGTGATCTCTGTTGATAACGGGAAGGCACAATTTCAAATAATGATGGTTAGTTATACACAGGATAAAGTGGTGATGCCTTTGAAAAGTATTGGAGACTTGGTGAACGTAGAAGTTGATCTTACGGGTAAAATGATTGAAAAACAAATTGCTTCTGTCATAAATGGACAAATTTCAAACGAATCATCACCTTTGGTAAAATTGATCGAGAAAATAGTGGAGAAGAAGATGATGCAAAATGTGTAGTTTATTCAGCAATAAAGACCAATGAAACACCTTCATCACCTGCAGTGATCAATTTAGATCCATTGTTTTGGAATGCAAAATCCAAAACACCCATGTTATGACCAACACCTACAAACAATTCATCACCGGTTCTACAATCCCATTTATAAATCTTACCGTTCATACAAGAACCCAACAATACAGGAGATCCCAGAACAAATGCAAGTTTTGTCACTGCTTCTTCTAATTTGATGACTCTTCTTGGACGCCATGTCTTTGTATCAAAGAGTATTACATCACCACTGACTAGACCAATGGCCAAAATACTTTGAACATCACACCAAGCAACAGATTCAATACTACAATCATTGATATCTTGATCTTCTGAAGGTTCATAAGCTCTAAAAATGGTGAGAAGAGTTCCTGATTCGGCATTTATAATTGCCAAATTGGCATCTCTTGATCCAATTGCAACGATATTACTCATGGGAGAAGATTCTTTGGCAATGGAAACCCAAGGAGGTGACATTCCTTTCAATTTCAGCTCATCAATCCTCCAATTAGGTTGTGCAGTGAAACAATTCCATGAAACAATTGTTCCATCTTCAGATACAGTCACCAAATTGACGACATCGTTATTGGAAATATCGATGAATTCTCCATTGGAACAGAAATCTTGATGACTGAAACCAGACATCAATTGATCCACGGATTCATTATCAATTTGATAAACCCAAACAGAACCATCTGCAGCTCCAAATGCGAAAACATTTTGTTTTGGATGGAACTTCAACCATGAAACTTCTTCAACTTCTTGTAAGTCTGCAATCAACTTCCATTGTTGTCCTCTTTTCTGAGATTTATGTACCAACACTTTACCATTCATATCACCAGTTATCAGATATTCTCCATTAAAACTGAAATCACCACATATAACACTCTCTATATGACCTTTCAACTCCGTCACCAACTTTGGAGGTTGTGAATGTGTCGTCCACATATATGCAGTATTATCACCGCCTCCGGTTATCACAATTGGTAAAACAGGGTGTGCAAACACCGTAAAGATCGAATCTTTATGTGTGTCGAAATATGTCCATGAATTGTTGGACATATCGATACTGAGCAGATCATCGTCATCTTCATCCATCATCTCATCCTCATCGTAGTCTTCTTCTATAGGCTCTACGCCATCATCCAGAGGAACAACTTCCAGAACCTCCGCCGAAGAAATATATTCAGTTTCTTCTTCCCTTGACTCTGTTATGTCAGACATTTCGATCTCTTCTCTTCTATTATTAAGCCAATTTTTCAAAAATCTGAAAAAAAAAAAAATTTTAAAAAAACCACAAATGGACATATTTGTGATATGTCCACGACCTATTAATTAATAATTTTGGAGGAGAGGCTGAAACGTGAAGACGAGGGGGTGTAATTCTTGTCGTCAATGCATATATCCAACTAGAAGATATTCTAAAAAAAGAAATTATCATTAAAATTACATCGTTCGTAGAACAATAGAATAATACTTTAATCTTTCAACAAGTTTCGATTACGTTGATAACAATTCGCCAATATGAAAATATTATGCGGGAAACTCGACCCGAGGTGGAAAATACGTGCATGCATTCGTTCTTAAATGTACAATCGAACTCCAAAATTGAACGTAATTCTTAAATTTAATCCGATTTGCATCTGAAGAAGGTTCATTCGGGTCGTGGTCGGTTCTAGGCAATTCTTTTGTCGGGTTTAAGTATTGAGAATTATTCCGTCGGCAAATTTGAGTTTGTGTTATGAAAATTCTTACGTCGCCAAGTGAAAAAAAGAGCCAAGTAATTGAAATAGGTAATGCTCTTAGACCTGCACAACTGCTCAAAAAACAATGTGTTTCTGCTTAAGTTGATGTAAAAATAACCTCATTTCTCCAGAACGATGCACTTTTAACACGAGGCCTCTCTAAGTCTAATGCTTTATCTTGTGGGAAACACCTCATATTGCAATTTAAACCTCGGCAAAGGCACCGTATACACAATGCACAAAATTTTAAGGTTTTAATCGGTGCTCTCTACTTTCAAACGATGACTTCCATTCTAGAGGTTTATTTGAGAATTCCAAAACTGAAGAAACTTTTCTTTATTTCCAATTCGTCTTCAATTTGCAATAATAGCGTATATCCCTCGCATAAAAAAGAAACAAAAAAAAGTCCTCGCTTAAAGTTTTATGCATTTTAAGATACATATGTAATATTCATACATAAATCATGCGAGTTCAGTCTATTTTCACCCCTCCTCCTGCAGCTGAAATTATTTAACCACAATTTCAGGAAACAACTTTATTAATCTTCTATTAACACAGTCAAAGAAGATCTTCTGTTTTGAAACAAGTGAAATTCGAAGACTTCTTCTTTTTCGAGATCAAAGGATCTGTCCACAAAAACGCGCAGAAGAAAAAAAATTAGTACTATACGCTTCCCGTTACAGACAAGCTGCATATGTCGATCACTCAATAGTTATTTCAAATTTAGCAATCTAAAGGTGGTTGCGCGTTGTAGTAGATATTTATCCTTTAAAGGAAAGTTCCTTTGGTCCCAATAAGTTATACTTTATCAACGATCGTTCACATTTTGTAACAAGTATGTAAGTCGCTAAATAATAATCTGCAAGAGATCTATTTTTTTAAGAAATTCAAGAAAAAAGATTTGATTAAGATTAGAAGTGCCTACGCAAATACTCGAACCAAATAACCACTCACAGATTGTATCAATTGAATGCGGCTTCGCGTGCAAAAAACAAATTTCAAGATGATTTTGACAGACGCAAGGAGGTATTAACGAGCTGAAAATTAATTAATTCAAAATTTATCCTAATCGAGAATCTCCGCAGGGTGTGACCATCTGTAATATTTGGGTGAAGTTCTCCAATCTGACGCATAGAATCTGTTAAAGCTATTACTGATAATCAACGGTAAACTTGGTTGCGGTATTCTTTCTTGTTGAGGACAAGTCCTTCATGCATGAATTGTGCATATAAAAAACAATAGAGCATAGTGCACATAGATAACATGGGTGCCGGAGCCTTGGTTTGTGCATCTAACGGCGTAGTGCCTTCATGTACGAGCGGTTGAAAATTATGCCAGATGGTGCATGAAGGTACGTGCGACAACCTCTAGCGAAAACCGTTTTCCAACAAAATTCAAACAATAAACACAAACGGTAAAGTAATCTATTTAAATGGCTACAGTCCCCCAGATACTAATTGCGCTTCAATCAAATTAAGTTTCTATTTCGATCATTAATAAAATCTTTGTTGAGAGAAAACCAAGATTAAGTCAGATCATAAAGTCGAAACTCAAAGTTTGATTGTCGTTTAAATAGGTCTGATTGTTCAATAGTGCGAATCTCGATTTTTATTTTTTCGAGAACGTTTTCGCTGCACAGTCTTACGCAATACTCGCAAGTTCTGTGTGATATTTTTTTTTCCCAGATTAGCGTTTGGGTCTGAAATATAATCGGCTTTAAAGTTTGGAGAAATCTAAAGAGATATTTTGTTCAATCCTTTGGAAGGAGATTCCAATAGATTCAATTGAAATCAATTTGATACCAATATTTTTCAATTTGTAGTTCAATTGTTCAGTAAGGTGATCTCAATACAGAAATAAATCGTGCTTTTAAGGACCCTATAAAAAAATGCTGGAACCAAAAGCTGAAAATTCTCCTGATGATTCTGTCGAAAGTACATTGGTTCAAGAACCATCTCATCAAATGACTTCGGGTCAAAATATAACTGTGACTCCTGCACATTTCCATCCCCATCCTGCAGGTCAATATATAGACCATTCTCATCTACAAAATCGTCCTTCCTCACTGCCAGATCAAGGTGATCAAGCTCATTTTTGGCCTCCAGTACCAGCTGGATTTGCACATCCTTTCCCCATGAGAAATCCTCAATTTGTCCATGCGGCCCCCATAAATCATATTCATCTTCACGCAGATCGAGTTCCTCCTATGATGATGTATCCTCAACAACATTTCCATAACATTCCTCAACCACCTCCATATCCGATGATTCCTCAACCTCCAGGAATGTCACAAATTCTGTATAATCCTCAACATCATCCGCAATTCTTGCTCGCCGAGCCAATTACAGAAGAGCCGGATTCAAAAGCCAGTCTAAGCCCTAAGTCGCCGTCTTCCCCGAGTCGCAGAAAAATAAAACCTCCTAAATCTCCAACTTCTTTTGAAGATCTGGAATACAAGAGAAAGAGGAAAAGACTTTCTATATCCTGTACCACATGTCGTAAGAGGAAGATCAAATGTGACCGGCAAAGGCCAATTTGTGGACTGTGCCACAGAAACAACGTTCCTGTACATCTTTGCATATACGATGATTCTCCTTGGGTCTCATCATTGGTTAAAGAACAATCCCTTCAAACAGAAATTGACAGTTTATTAGAACAGAGACAAAGGTTGAAAAATCAGATCAATGAAAAGAACGAGGAGATTTCGAAGTTGAAGTCTCGTTTTGAAAAACAATCAAATGTCCTGAAGAGAACTGTCAGTGTTTACAGTATGGTCAATTCCGAAGAAGAAACACAAGTTGAAAAGACAGTTATCGATGCATCTAAATTTGTCAATTTATCCCAAAATCAAGAATTTGGAGGGCTTTTCACTTTACACAATTACATCCGACTTTCTTCAACGTTATCAAAATGTAAACTTTCGATGAAGAAGAGAAGTTTTATCCAAAACTATAAACCCAAAACTCTCAATGAATTTATTGGGAAGCTTCCGAATTACAAAAATATCTTGGAGAAGTTTCAGTACTTGTTAGACATCAATTACAACCATCGATTCCCATTCTTATCTGTTTTGAAAGATGAAGATTCTTTGACTCAAATGTTCCAAGATACTTTCAACAAGAAGAGTAAAGTGAGTCTTGCAGATATGAAACCTTTGGAATTCGTCTATTGTCTTTTGGTTATAAGTTATGGAGTGATATTTCATGATTCAGATGATTTCCCACAGGATTTGGATGTTTTTTCAATGTGTTATTCGATAATTGTTGATCAATGTCAAAATGGAGAAAAAGGGGTGTTTTTATTGGAGAATCTTTTGTTGTTCAACAACATTGTCAATATTATAGAACCTGGGCTTGTGAATTCCACCCTTTGTATGAACTCATTGATGAGTCTCTATACGAGTTTTACAGGTATCTTACACACTGAACAAGACAACGAGTTAAAATTCAGCGTTCTATATCAAGATTACGTCATCTGTAAATCTGCAGGTATACCCCTAATGGTAACATATACAGTTGATCAAAATGATTTAAACGAAGATAATTTTGAAGAAGTTGGTTTACAAGGACTATTATTACTTCGGCAAATTTATCACGATTTTTGTAAGTTACCCCATAACGAAGTTTTAGGTGATTCTGATACAATACTCATCAATTATCATCAAGACAATTTACAAAAATTCAATCCAAAATTTTTTGAAACCTACCACATCAGAACTAGTTCGAGTGGATTGGACAAAGATAAAACGGCAATCATTTCATTGTTAGTCATTGAATTGATCATCGATATCAAATTTTTGAAATTTTTGAACGATAGAGAGGACAAAAATGTATTAAGATTTCTATGCTACGGGATTGAATTTCTATCGTGGATGATTGAACAAATTGTAAAAGAAGAATCTTGTTCCAAAAACAGAAGTTTCCAAATTGCATTTATCCCCATTCTGAAAGGTTTTTTACTCAAAATAATGGTTGCATTGATTTGCATTTTTGAAACAGGGATGCATTCGACGGATAATTTTATAACCTCGGTTAAAAAATTATCAAATTTACCGATACAAAAATTACAAAAGGTTGCATTTTCAAATGACAAAAGTTTCGGGAGACACCCGGAGATATTTCAACAAAATCCAGGTTCGATTACATTTGAATCTGTTGAAAAATATATGAAAATTTTGAACAATTTGACTGGCAATTTAGAAGCCATTGATTTGTTCAAAAATGATTCAGAATTCATGGATCAATATTATCAATTGGTGCAAAAGACTGAACCATTTTCAAACAAATCCAACTCTGAGTAGTTTTTTCATGTTCATTTTGGGAAAGTTACTCCGGGAAAATTATCTTCGCTTTTATGTGGGCTTACAATTTTTAACTGAAAAAAACTCAATTCATCAAAATGCCTTCAAATATGTTTAAAATTGTAATTATAACGTTGAAAAACTATGTATAATAATCTATAAAACTTGACGATTCCAAATCATTCAATATCTTTATAAATTTCAAAATTTTCCATCAACCAATCTTTGATCAAAGTTAATACCCCAAACCGCTCCGGAAAAAGTATCTCCTGCATATTAAACGCACATCTTGTTTTGAACGGCGACAATTTCATTTTTAAGCACTAAAAAATACCAAAAAAACATAATCAAGTTAATAGTCCGAATTTGACAATTAGATAAAATCCAGGGCTAAAAGGCATTGTACAGTATGGGTCCTAAAGAGGAGCCTATTAATGAGGCCATTTTTGATTTGAGTATTGTTCCGGATGATTCATTATTGGAAACCGAACAATCCATGGATTCAGCCTCACCTGAAAGTTCATCAGGTTTAAAAGATGCCACAAAGAGGAAAAGAAAAAGACTTACAATATCTTGTTTGACATGTAGAAAGAGAAAGATCAAATGTGATCGACAAAAACCTTGTGGTTCTTGTATAAAGAATAACGTACCGGCTCATCTATGTGTATACGATGAAAGTCCATGGGTATCTTCGTTGATAAAAGACAACCAAATTACAAACGAATTAATGAACCTTAAACAAGAAAATGAGCATTTATCAGATCTCTTGAAGATCAATGAACTGGAATTACAAAATTTAAGAAGTCTTTTAGTCGATTTAAAAATCGGCAAAGATCCCAAATTGGCAATTCCACAAGATACAGAAGAAAGAATTGGTTCCCATGAAGATGAACTAGAAGAAAAATATCTTTTGGATCAGCCAATAGATGCAGGAAGATTCTCTTGTTTTAAAGAAAGATCCTATGTCATCAAAGTTTTTGGCCCTCTGTCTTGGCAAAATTTCTTGATGGGTAACCTAAAGACCAGTTTTATGCTAGATTCTTCTGTGCCCTATATAATGGATTTGATTTCCAAGAATCAACGACGTATTTTACAACTGGAGATGGTGAAATTACGTATCTTTGACGAATCAAAAGTGACAAATCTGAAATTGAGAGAGATGGAACTGTATTTAGGAGATTATGACATTGTCACCAAAAACGTTCAATACTTCATCTCCACTTACAAAGCAACAGGACTTTTCAACTACGTCGACAGTGATAAACTTTTAAATGGATTCCACAAAGTCGTAATCAAAGATCCAGTATCAAATGCCTGTCATATCAATGTAGATATCAAGAGCAACGATGCTCCAATCGATTTGGCCTTGTTATCAACTGTTTTCATGGTTTTAAAGATCTCGTTGGTGTTTCAAGACATCAATTTTCAACTCGATAAAGATGATAGATTGGTCAGTTTTGCCGTGCATCTCTTCTCTTCGATGATGGTGATGGAACAACCAAGTGTTCCTGGAGTCTTAGCCCTTGTACTCTTCCAATCGTATCAAACGTATACACCAATGGATTTTGGAGCTGAAGTGATTCCTCATGGAACTTCTAGGGACTGGTCAATGTGTTTGATGATCGCCATTAATGCTGCATTAAAATTGGGTTTCCATTCTGACATGGCCCCTCAATACGACAAAAACCATCAGAGTTACATATCTCCATATCATTTGAGAGAATTTTGGAGAGCTGTTTTACAAATGGATTTCGTCACTTCATTTCAAAATGGTCTACCTCTTGCCATGACAGGGTATTGCGACATCTTGAAAGAACGAGTTGATGATTCCATTATTTTAAATCTGGGAGATTCAATGCCTGTGGTTTATGAAGATTATTTGTTGTATCGTAAGATTGTGACTCTTAGATCCATATCCACACGCTTCAGTACCGCTAATCATAACTATAACAAGACGAGTTCCAAAAGAGATCTTGCCAATGATTGTCTCATGCTACGTAAGATGGTTTTGGAGACAAAGAGATCCAACAATTCTATTCTCAGTGCTTTCAATCCATATGATTCTGCATTGATCGAGGATATCACCACAAAAGTGATAACTTTGGATGCTTTACTCAGCTTATGGTATACATTATTCTTGAGTTATGCGGTTCCAAGTCATATCCTCAATGCCAATGTTGATAAAAATTGCTTTGCAAGAAACCATAATGCCCAAAATTTCTTATACCTGAAGAGATTTTACAATTCAACTTTACTTGGTTCAGTATATGCTTTGAGATTAACTTATGCAATCATTGTTCGGATCTACGACGATCCATACCTTTCAAAGAATTTAGTTTTGCAATTTTCAATACTCAAATCCATCAAACAATTGTGTTTGAAGGCTGCATGTTTGATGTTAATTCTTTTGATCAACAACACAAGACTGGTGGATGAAAACCATGTACAATTTGAATCTAAATTCGAACAAGCCAAACATGCTCATTTTGACATTTTTGGTGCTCCATTGGAAGAGATCGAGTCCTTGATTTGGAACAATGATAGATTGGAGTTTTATAATTTCGAAGATGGTACAATTTGTCAAAAGATTACCGACTTGGCAATTGAAATTTTCAGAGCCATTTCGGCAAGAAAGACTTTTATGACAATCGATAGAAAATGGTACATATCTATCGAACTTTGGTACATTGCCAGTATCTTTTGTTTTGAAAGATGTCCTGTTGTAAAGGCCAAATTCAATTGGAAAGAACCAATCATTGAGAATGAGTTTGAAATTTTCAAGAAATTCTACAACACCGATGCAGTCAACAGGGTAAGAGAACAGGAATACATTCGTAACAAGAACAAAGTTATGAAAGTGACATCCTTGTTGAACTGATATCATGAATCTATTAATGCGACAAGACCATCAGAAGTGACTATATATTCGCGATGATTATCATTTGGACCACTTTTCAAGTTTTTCAAAAGTGAACTTTTAGTGACGAATTCAACCTCAACACCATGTTTTGAAGTTTTGGATTTGACCACTCCTCTATCCAAGACATATCCTCTTTTAGTTGGTAGTGATTGACAGATGACGGGTTGACCTAACCAACTGTCTTTTGCTCTAAAAGGTTTCACACACTCTGCAATTTGTCTCAATTTTGTGTGTTCGTCCAACTCTTTGGTTTCTAACTGATGCACGGAACTGAACTCTGCAAAATCCCGATCTTCAATGGACATTGAAATCACAGATGCCATTCTAATTTTGAAGTACCAGTTGACAAACTCTGTAAAATTAGGCACCTCCATGATCAATTGGACTAGTTCCAACCTAAGACGGAGAGAGAAATTTGAAGATCTATGATCACAAGCAGATCCCACTCTACCTCTTTGTAACGTTAAAGAGGAGACTAATTCACCTTTATACTTTTCAAGATGAGATCCTGTTGTGGAATTAAGATCCAATAATCTTGGTTGAGAATCACCAAACAAGATTTGCAATTCACTTTTATCAAGAGAATTTTGACGTTTAGGTTTGGGATGTGACAAGTCTTTAACCATCAACCAATCATCTTTGTTATCATAATTGGCAAAATATCCTCTCACCAATTGCAGTACATGCGAACTGTTGATTTGATAAAAATTGATCTGAGTAGAATTGAGTTGTACAATTTGAGGTTCCCAAATCCCCTTTTGTGATCCACTCATATACGGAGTTGTCATCTCTCGTAAAACCATTGCAAAACTACAATGCAGAATTGATGGTTGATAATTGGGTAACTCATCCATTTCTTGATCTACTAAACAGTTTTTACTTGTCATTTTTATACAGTTTCTACAATGTCGGCAAGATCTATCCGAAGCAATATAAAGTCAAAGCCATTTCGAACCCTTTGTTTACTTTATGATATCATATCTACACCAGATCCTTTTATTGTTTAGTCATGCAAGCAAGTCTAGACAATCAGATATTTATGCATGGATATAGTTTTTTTGCAAAGGGTATTTTTAAGCAAAACTAATCGAGAACGTTTTAAACAATTGGTTGAGTGTATGAAAATGTAAAATAATGTATTTAAAATGTAGACCATTCAATTCGGGATTGTAAAGGCAATAACTGATTTTGAAACTTTTCGTAAATCTGACATTTTTCACTCTCTCTCTCTCTTACGTAATGCCTTTTTTAATGCAGTGAAAAATATGGCGAGACAAAAACCAATTGTCTTCACACTACTCATAGCCACAAGGTTGCCTTGATGACATCGGTAACCCCCACGGATCGTCCAAAGAGACGAGCGGCTTCTGCAAATGTCAATTACAAAGAAACTACTGAAGCTTTCCATCAATATGACGATAACCCGAGAGCTCCTTCTCCCAAAAGGGCCAAAAAGTCTCGTAATGGTTCCAAAGAGCTGAAAAGTTTGAAAGAAAATTTGATGCCAAATTCCATAAATGGTAATGGGATCCTTTCTAAAGATCAAGATGACAATCCAATTCTGTTGAATTGGCAGCCTCCTTTCCAAGATTCTGATTATTTCAACAACGTTCTAGACCTTGAAAGGGCCAAAATCGACGATAACACTTTGATCACAGAAGAAGGTTTTAAGTTGACCAAAAATGATTGCATATACATGATAAGTGAACCTCCAGGAGAACCTTATTACATCGGAAGAATCCTTGGATTCACCAAAAGGGATAAAAATCTAGTCACAAAAGATGCATCCAATTATATGATCAAGATCAATTGGATGTATAGACCGAGAGATTTGAACCAAAAATCAAACGATTCAAGACTCTTATATGCCACTATGCATCTTGATAACTGTCCACTAAGTAGTTTTAGAGGTCTAGCCAACGTGAAACATCGTTCTGAAATCGACAATTTAGACCTTTTCAAACTGCAACCAAACACTTTTTATTTCGACAAATTGTACGATAGATATATGTTGAAATATTACGATGTTTTACCAACAAAGGGATTGACAAATCTACCTCCAAATTATCATGAAGCCTTGAACAAGAGATTTGAATACGTCTTTGTTGAAGTTGGTAGGGCAAAAGATTTACTTTCGGCTCCAAAGAGTTGTGAAAAATGTTATCAATGGTGTTCTTCTTTGGATTCGGTCAAATGTATAAATTGTGATAGTCATTATCACATGCTTTGTCTCGATCCTCCAATGCTAAGGAAACCTCTGAGAGGTTTTGGTTGGTCTTGTGCTCCATGTAATAAGAAACTTGAATCCAAATTAAACGCAAATAGAGGTCAAATGTTGACGACAAGTTCTTTGTCCAAAATTAATTCCTCGAGAAATTCCAGCGTTGAACTGGAAGAATCTGAAGATGAATTCGAAACAACTCCAGAGGTGGAAAGATCAAAATCTTTACCCAAATACGAAGAACTCGCTATCCAATTCTTGGAAAAGGATAAAAATTTGACTTTGGAACAAAGACGTCACTTGGAAGAATGGCCATATAGATATCTCGGAATGCACGTCAAATTGGAAGATGCCTTGGATTTACAGGACAGACCTTATGCCAGATCTGCATCTAGATTGGGATCCAAACATCAATTGACAGGTTTACAGGAGTGGTTCAACCATACAGTCATTTACTATGATCCTGAAGAATCTCAAATGCAACAACCTTCAAAAAAACGTAAATCCAAGAAGAAATCTTCAGCCTCTCCGGAACCTCTTGAACAGTTGAACAAATTACATCTTCCCAAAGAATATGAATCATTGGATCCAAAAGATTTCCCCCCATGGCTTCAAGAGAGACCAAAGGGTTACATTGAGAGAGGAGGATCTGATACGGCAACGTTGATGTGGAAATCTCCAGATGATTTCTCAAAAGTAGAAGAGTACATCAAGCGATGTGCTCCAATTGCAGAACTGTTGAATCTTTTACCTGCAACACCAAATTTCATGGATGCCATTTTGAAAAATTATTTGGATCTTGGATACGATTCCGACCTGGCTTTTGAAAAATGTAAACTTTTGACTAGAGATTCTTTGAAAGAACCAACTTTGACCAAACTGGAAGTGAACCGTTTCGAAGATGCCGTCCGCAAATACGGTTCAGAACTATATCCCGTTTACAAAGAAGTCAAGACAAAGAGTTCTGCAGATATCGTGAGATTTTATTACCTTTGGAAGAAGACACCAATGGGACATGAAATTTGGGATAACTACGAAGGGAGACAGAAAAACAAGATGAAAAACTCCAAGAAACTGTCCAGTGGACCGGTTGATGCAGTGGCAGAATCTGGTGATGATTCTCTGTACGACATGGTAAAGATCAAAGCTGTTGAAAGAAAATGTGAATGTAAACATTGTCACACGACAAGTTCTCTCCAATGGTACAGAGTCACTGGTCATAAAGCTCCTACAAATCCATCTGAACCTATAATTGGTTTATGCATGAGATGTGCTAAACTCTGGAGAAGGTATGCTGTTCTTTGGGAAGACCCATTTGAAGTGTTGAGGAAAAATCTGTTGAAAACAGCAACAGGAGCCAAACGGAGAATTGAATACGAGTTGGTCGTTGATGCTGAAAAGATCATAAAGGCCCGTGAACTGGCTCTGAAAAAGGCAGCAAAGGTTGTCAAGAAAGAAGAGGAAGAAGTTAAACCAGAAGAAGAAGAAGAACAACAACAACAGCCAACAAACGTGTTGGAAGTGAAGTTGAACTTGAAGAAATCCCCAAAGAAGAAGACTCCAAAGAAGAAACCTACACCGCCTCCACGTTCACCTACACCGCCTCCTCCACCTCCTCCACCACCTGTCTACAAAGTTGAACCTCCTTTACACATTCCCCTTTTCCAATGGAATCCAAATTATGTGGACATTCAAGTTTCTGCGGAATTTTCAATCGAACCGAGACCATTCGATCCAAAGGCAAGAGATTGTAGCATATGCCGTGCTACAAATACTCCTCAGGACATGATCATATGTACTCACTGCGGGTTAAATGTTCATAAGAGTTGTTATGGGATTGTCAATAGAAAAGTTAACGGGAATAATCCATGGAACTGTGATAGATGTTTGAACGAGCTAAACCCTATTTACTCCACTCAGTACAGCTGTAAACTATGCCCTGTGAAGAACTCTGATTACGATAAGATGTTGAGTGGTGATCCGTCAACATTTCCTGATCTGTTGAAAGTGACAGCCGAGGGACATTGGTGTCATATTTTATGTGCCATATTCAATGATTCAGCTCGATTTGGAAGTACCAATACCAATTGTCCGGTGATGAATCTGAAATGTTCAAATGCAAAATGTCTGGTGTGCCTTTCCAATGAAGGGTCTGTGAACAAATGTGATGTGTGTGAAACTACTCTTCATGTCACATGTAATCAAGATAAAGGTGGATTTGTTGGATTCAAGCTATTGCCATGTGATTCGGAAACCAAAGGTTGTGTCAAAGTTCAAGATCAAGTAGGGGTTCCTGAACCAATAGTTGTCTGTTCTCTTCACTCTCAAAATTTGACACTTCAGTATGTGCCGTTGAAGACGTCTGCTAAAAGACTGAACAGTGCTATTAAATCCTCCAATGGATCTCAATCACTCATATCTTTGTACTGCCAGAATTTCAAGAAGTACGAAGTTCCGGAGTCGATACCCAAAAAACTTCCATCAATACCTCTTTCGGTACAGAAATGCGATTTTTGTTCAACCACCAAAACTATCATGTTTATTAAGACCAATGATAAACTTGCATGCCATTCATGTCATTCACAAAAGAATAATGAGCAATACGAAAAGGAACGAGAAACTTATAAGACCTATGCCACAAATGCCATGGACTTGTTGAATTTGGTGAATAGTCCTTTACCAATTCGTACTCTTGAGTCTACAAAACCTTTCCACAAGATCCGTATTGATGATATCTTGAGTTAACTTATACATTCAATGATTTTTCAATCAGTTCTATTTCATCTAAACTCGTAGCTTTCAATAATTTAGCCTTCAAAAGTTCACGTTCTTCATCACCTAGTGGAGTCTCATTCACTACCAATTTTGTGGTGGAATCTTGAAACAACTCTTTTGCCCGTAATCTTTCCTTGTCCTTGATTTTTTCAAAATCCAACACTTTCAACTGTGGAATCTTGTATATGAGATATAATCTATAATTATCAAACTTTGTCACTGGATTATTCTTCACAACCAAAGTTTCTAATCTTTGCAAATTTGATAATTTAACAACTTGTTCCAAATCGTTTAAATTGTTATCAAAAAGGGTCAAATGTCGTAGATTTGGTAACTGAGTATGTATGTTTCCATCGATCTGTTCAATTTTGTTCTTCGATATCAATAAAGTTTTCAATCTCAACAATCTTGGGAAATTTCCTAGTATTTCGATATCATTATCTGTAAAGTCTATTGTTTCATTTGAATCATTTGTGACTCCTAAATTTTCAATTATTTCAATTTTCAATCCTCTGAGAATCAATACTCGATCTTTTAAAGCATTTATATAAGAAGGAGCCTCTGTTATTAGATGTGCAGTTAACTTCATCTTGTCATATTTGAAATCTGAAAAATTTCATAAGAAAAAAAAAATTACACACAAAATCTCAAATAATATGGAATATGTACTTAAAGAGATGATTTACTATATACAGATTATTCGTCTAAAGAAAGGTTTGAACGCATACTTGGTAAAGTTTTACCTGAGCTTGTCTCGAATTGGGATCTGACCTGTTCTTTAATTTGTTTTAATTCTTCTTCGTTCAACACTTTAACGATCTCATTTGGTTTGACGAATTCAAATCTTCCAAAACCAAATTCACGATCACTTATTTTATCCAAAACGTACAATTGCATTCTGACATATCTCACCATGGCCTCCACTTTAACTAAATCGATGTTTCTTTCACCATTAAACAAATTTCTCCACAACAGAGCTGCCAAAGTTGCATCATCTGTCATCAAACCTTCATCATATGATAATATAATACCTTTCAATTGGTCGTTAAAATCTTTCAAATAATTATCGATAATTCTACCACTTTGAACATTCATCTCTTCATTCAATCTCATCTCCATATCCAGAAAAAATCTATCAACCAATTTTTGTTGATAATTCTTACCATACGTAAAAGGCATGGCTCTCATCCTTACAAATAATAACCAAACATGGAGTGCCGTAATTTGAAACCATTGTGAAAATGATCTTGGTAATTGTAATGTTTCATAATAAAACTTTGCTGTTTCACTCAAATCTTCTTTGGCAAATTGTAATCCTTGATTTTTACAGTCATAATAATATTTGGATCCTCCAACTGAACCTGCTCTAATCTTATCCATATCAACTCCAAATACAGAAATAAACAGTTCTCCAATACTCTCTTTCCATTTAGGTAACACATATTCAGATCTTTCTTCTAATTTTGTCTGTACTTTAGATTTGGGATCTATATCTCTATTGATTCTTTCTGGGTCTTCGATATATGGTAATTCGGACGATGAAACTAATTTACTCGGTGCAGACTCAGCCAGCTTCGTCACAGATCTTTCCACTATCGGTGTGGTTCTATTACTATATAATCTGACCCCATACCGTATATTTAAACCTCTCATTTGTCTCAACATCTCAATAGCCAATTGATTTCTTTCCTATTGAAATCAGCAAATTTTTTTTTTTTTTGTAATCTGAAAAACCAAAAAAGGCAATTACTTCATTTGAATTAATACACAGATTCATTTGGGCTTTCTACCCCTTCTACCAGGTTTTGATTCTTTCACTCCTTCATAATGAGAAGTTCCATTTTCTTCGATACTGGCACTGTTGACCCATTCTAAACATCTAACTTCATTTCTATTGTTCCGTAAATTTTCTAATGTCTTGATCAATCTCTCACGTTGTGCAACTTTGTCTTGATGTTGTTTTAATCTCTGTCTCTTTGACTTTTTGGCTGTTGGTCTGGATCTTGGTGTTGGTGTAGGAAGTTGTTCAACGGGTTCTGAAATTTGAGACGATCTTGTTCTTCTTCCACCGTTCCTGGTTCTTAATTTTTCATCTTGTTTCAGAATTTTTTTAATTCTTCTTGATCTTCTGCCTCCTGTTGATTCTTGTTCACTTTCTGATTCTTCATAAGATTCTGGTTCTGAGTATTCAGCTGGTTCTTCAATTTGTTCAATAGGTGTTTCTTCTTGTTCCTCTTCATCTTCTTCTTCTTCATCTTCTTGTTCTACTTCCTCACCTTCTTCAACATCGCTGATTTCAATTGCCAGAATCTTTTCTTCTAATTTGATCTCATCTTTCGACTTCTTTTCAAGACCTAACAGTTTGATTCTAGATTCCATACTGGATTTAACCATATCCTTGATCTTGTCCAACTGTTCAAATAAATGTTGTTCACGTTGACCTTCGGTGCTCAATTGTGACATCAACCGATCGAGTTCTTCAGGTTTATCTATGAATCGCCAATCACTTCTCGTCAATAGTGGCTTTGGCATCTCTTCTATAAATTTACGCTCAGCAACAGAGATCATATCAGAAGAACTGGCTCCGTATTCATCTATCAATATCTTACCTCCTGATTTGATGACACTTCCTTCGAATTCGTATCCAAAAACTTGTTTACATTTGGATTGAAATTGTTCAAGTGTCCTAAGCTTGGAAACCAGTTCCTTCTCAACTTCATTTTGGGATTCTTGTTCATCTTCTTCTTTAACTTCTTCTTTCACCTCTTGAGCTTTCCATTTCTCTATGAGGTCATCAGAAATGTGCAAAAAAGAGATTCTGTCTCCATCAGAAGGACCTTGCACAAATAAACGACCAACCAAATAAGTCTCTTCTTTCATGTCGTCTTCATCGTCACTTTCTTCTTGCATGGATTCATCTCCTTCGTCTTCTTCAGTTCTCTTGCTAAAGTTGATCGTTGGGAGCCCATTGGACTCGAACCACCAATATCGGTTATAAAGTCTGTCTCGTCCAACATATGTGATTCTTTGGATGTCTAATTCGTTGAGCTTCATGTCGATCTCTTTACGTTTGACTCTTGCCTCTTCCAGCTTCAGTAGTAACTCATCTTTTTCATCCATGAGTTTACGGAACTCTTTACTATTTTTCAGCAATTCAAGTTCTTGATCTGTTGCCTTGTCTTTTAAACCGTTGTACTTGCTGATAGGTCCTTTGATATCTGTCTTGTTTTCGATACGTAAATTCTTCTTCTTCAAGAATTCAAGATATTCTTTATTCACATTGGACAGATGTTCCATGTTGACTCTGAAATCTCTTGCCACTTCAATTCTCTCTTTACGGAGTTGAGATGAATCCTCCATACATTTGTCGATGAAATTTCTAACAACGACACCACTTGTGAGTAATTCACACAATATTGCAATGGCTCCAATACGAAGATCGGTGGAAAGATTTGTGAAGAATTGTTCTTCCAAGACATTTGGCGAGACAGTTTTATCCAAAGGAGCCAAAACTTCAAAAATCTCATGCACAGTATCGGTGTACCTAGGGACATGTTCAACTAGAGAGAGGATTCCCAATAAGATGATGATCCATTGGCCTTCAGTAAATTGTCTCTTCTTTAATCGATCTTGCCAAGATTTCCTCTTATAAAAAAGATATTTGTCCACGTTTGTTGTTTCTTCTTCTTCTTCTTCCTCTTCTTCTTCAGACTCATTATCAGAACCCTGTGTTGCCTCTGGTATGTATTCAGAGTCTTGATCCTTGACATCAATGGATTTGATTTTGATCTCCTTCTCAACCAGATATCCACCTTTACGAGGAAGTAAAACCAAGTACTGTTCTCCATCACCAATTGCATTTTCATCTTTACTGATCCCATGGGTGTTATTTCCACCAACTTTGATATCATTGTTCAAAATGCATTTCATTGTGGCACAGAAAATCTCATGTAACAATTCACATTCTAAATCCAAACGGTTCCAACTGATTGCAGTGATATAATCATCGAGTGTGAAATTGTCCAAGACCAAAGCTTTCCTATAAACGTTCAAAAAACACCAACTTTCCAAAAGTTCTGAAACTCTAGTTATTTGAGGATCCTCCAAAACTTTCCATTCAGGTCTATTTTCTTGTGGAATGATTTGGAATGGAAGTGTCAAATCATCAGGAACAAAACTTGAACCATTTGCAGGAGACAGAACACGGAAACGTCTTTGAAGATCTTTGATCTGCTCTGGTGTTGCACCTCTTGGGATAATGGCTTGAAATTTAGCAGGAGGTCTTGCCATTACTGCAGAGTGTCTCATGAGTTCATCTCTTTGTAATACAAGAGAAAATGCAGCTTCTGGGTTTGGATGTAGATCCAGAGGAATATGCAATTGATTTTGATCGTAGAAAAGACCAATGGATTTGAAAAATCTGAACACTTTCTCCAAACTCCAAGCTTTTCTTGAGAGTTCATTCAAATTGTAAAAAATGTCATTTGGTTGATAATTAACACTTGGAACATAACTTCTCTTTGTGACGATGAAATTGGTACGTGAAGGATCGAATTCCAGAGTGACTAATGCTCCAACTGTCATGAATAATTGAATTGCAGCATTTTTCAGATCTGTATCCAGAGGTCTAAAACTTGGCTCATCGATGTAAACCACCAATCTGTTGAAAAGATTGATCCAGTTTTGTCTCCAAAATGGATATTCTTCTGGAACAATTGGAGGACTATCTGTGGCATAGGCAAATGGATAAGATTCCACGTTTAAATCCGATAAACCATCTTCTTCTTCAAATCTTCTCTTTTTGGAAGGAAGAGGGAAGAGTGGTTGTAAATTGACGAAAATGTCATCTCTGGTGGTTTCTTTGATGGGTAATTGTTCCAAATCGTATTTGAAATGTAACAAATGAGAAGGATATTCACCAGATATACGATATTTCTTTGCAAAAGAATCTTTAACGACCCAAGGAGATCCCATTCTTGGAGATTTGATAAAAGCCAATTTGAGAAAACCTCTGATGAACTGTTTTGTGAAAGAATTACGATCTCTAAACAATTCTGATTCTTCACATGTGATTTCACCTTCACTCGAGGTCAATTGAACACGGTATTTACAATACAGTTTACGTTCTTCTCCATTAGGTAACATCAAAGCATTAAATCTCAGTTTTTCTTTAATAATACCACGTTCTCTTGAAACTCCTCCTGGATTACGTAAGTTGACATGATCTCCTGGGAAAAAATCACTCTTGAACTTGTTATATATATCATCGATCAATAAATCAATCCTTTGAACTTCTGAAAACTGGACGTATCTTAGAATTGGTTCCTTAACGGCTTCTGGGAAGATTTTTTCCAATTTTTCAATCTCTTGTGTTTCGATTTCAAGTGCTTCCCAAAATGTATAATTTGTGATACCTGTTGTTTCACATACAAATTTTCTCGTGTTGTAATAATCGAGTCTTTTTAAGTAGTCATCATAATCTGTAAACCATTCTTTGGTCTCTGGAATATACCATACTTCTGTGTCTAAATCTTGTGGTGTAACTGGAGGACCGAAGAATTCGATCGGTTTCCTCTTGAACAAAACCATGGTTTAAAAACAAAATGGCAATTTCCAACTTTTCAAATTTGAAGAAAAAAAAGAAAAGTTCAAACTACGCGTTTAAATGCAAAAGAAGAATAGACGTGCGCAGGAACCCAAAAAAGGACAGAGTTGATTCAGAAGTTGGTTGTGGTGTTTATTAAAGGGGTGATAGAATGGGAAAATGGAGCGTATATGTACTTGATTTGAAGCTTGAAAAAACTATATACAAAAAGATCATTTAAATAAAAAGCCAAACCAACTATTTTTTTGCCTTTCTCTCTCCAGTTTTGGAACATAGGCTTTGACATGATCCCGAATCTTATCGATGGCCTGTTGCAGATCGTATTGTCTACCTAAAACATCGATGAATTCTCCTTCTTTATCCATCAAATAAAAGAAAATACTATGGTCCACCAAATAATCATCTCCTGGTTTCACATTTTCTGGAGTGGAGAAATAAACCCGGAAATTTTTACAAGTTTGTTTGATCTTTTCGTACGTCCCTGTAAGACCAATTATATCCTGATGAAATTCTTGTAAATATTCTTTTAAAATTTCAGGTTTATCCCTTGCTGGATCACATGTGATGAACAAAGGTTGAATATGAATTCCATCTTTCTTCAATCCATCTAATATCAATCCTAATTTATCCAATTCATCCGGACAAATATCCGGACAATTTGTGAAACCAAAATAAATAATTGAAAATTTACCTTTTAAATTTTCGTTTGTAAATTGATTCCCATCACAATCAATTAAATCAAACGGACCTCCAACCAAAGGTCTACCCATACCTCGATTCAGTTCGGCTTGTTTTTGAAGAGTCAACTTATCCTTCTCATGTTTGAAATACATCGTGAACCCTGTACCTACAGCTACAAACAACAAAATGGCCTTCCATGTTTGAAATTCAATCGAATCTCCAGTGTTCAATTTCCCACTCTCACTCTGTGAACCTCCGATTGGAATTCTAGAAAGTGGTTTCTTCGGTTTGATGGGAGGATTTTCCTTTGCCAATTCTGCATATGGCTTACCATTCAATACTCTAAAACTAGAACTGAACAATCTACAAGATATCCTTGGATACAACGGCTTGATTCTCAACATGTCGTATAATAAAAAATTTAAAAAAAAAATGATGATTTTTTTTATTTTTTCATGAATGAACCAAAAAGGGTAAAACCTATATTTTAACTTCCCGAATGGGTAATTTTATGGTGGCTATATACCCCTTAATTCTTACCAGCACCGGCTCTGAAGTAGATGATATCCCCATCTTCAACGACATAATCTCTTCCCTTTTGCAACAATTTACCTGCAGCTTTAACACTGGCTTCATCTTTGTACTCGATGATGTCTTGATATTTGGTGACCTGGGCCAAGATAAAAGTGTTCATCAAATCGTTGTGGATGACACCAGCAGCTTGAGGAGCTTTGGTACCGTCTCTAATTGTCCATTCTCTGGCTTCTTGAGGACCACAGGTGAAGAAAGAAATCAAATCCAACTTCTTTCTCATGGTCAAAATGATCTTTGGTAAAGCAGATTTGGCACCAACGACTTCTTCCTCAGCAGCTCTTTCTTCATCGGTTTCCATTTGGGATAATCTTTCTTCGAATGAGACAGAGATTGGAATGATGATATCTCCAGGAGAATACTTGTCCACCCATTCCTTGATCTTGACGAGATGTTTGTTCTTCTTACGGACGTAATCTCTTTCGGAAAGATTGACAAGGTATATCACAGGTTTGGCAGTCAACAAGAACATTGTATTGATGACTTCGACTTCTTTGGCAGTCCAGTTTTGATTGGCAACTCTCTGGCCATCTTTCAACAATTCAATGATTCTTTCAACCAAAATTGCCTCTTCTTTCTTTTGCTTCACCTCCAAAGATTGTCCACCTCTTTTGGTGATCTTGTTAACACCTTCTAAATGTTTCTCTGCAAATTCGATATCTTTCAACCTTAACTCTTCTGAAATGATATCTAAGTCTCTTGCTGGGTCAACGTCACCTTCGATGTGGATGATATCAGCATCATCGAAACATCTAACGACTTGAAACATGGCATCGACGGCTCTAATGTTGGCCAAGAATGCATTACCGAGACCTTCACCTTTACTGGCACCACGGGTTAAACCTGCAATGTCATAGATAGTGATGTAAGCAGGGATTTCTTTTTGAGAATTGTACAATTTGAACAACTCATCCAATCTTGGAGATGGAACAATCACTCTGGCTTCTTCTGGTTCGATCGTTGCAAATGGATAATTGGCAGGGTTTCCCAATGGACATCTGGTGATGGCTTGGAAAAAAGTGGATTTTCCGACATTGGCCAATCCAACAATTCCACTTTTCAAGTTATTTCCAGGACGTCCCAATAAAACTTTCTTCTCTTCAACCTTCTTCTTTGGTGGCATTTTATTCTCGTTGCTGAAGAGATGAAAAATTTGAAAAATTATTTGAGATGTTTCGATCGATGTGCACGACCTTTATGGATTTTTGAATGTAATGCACGACCTATGCACAACTCTTTATGACTGATGGAAGCTTTAAAAAGCTTGATATTGTCTAAAAGAGATGTTGCTTGGAGAATTCCAACTCAATATGATGACAAGTTCGGTAGTTGTTCCTTATTGGATCTTCCTAAAGGTGTTTTATTATCCACTGATGACATTTTAAGTGCATCTCTGTTACAATTCCAAGCGCTATGCCATGACAATAAACCTTTACCAACGACTCTAAATTCAAATTTGAAAAATGCAAACATTCAAATACTTCCTCTATTGTCCCTAGGTTGGTCTCATTATATCAACTCTGATTATCAATTCATATATGGAGTCTATAACATCATCTATTCGATCAGTGCATGTTTCTACGTCTCATGTTTCATGGCATTTATCATTATTGCCAAACAATACATGAAATCTCAACAACCCACAAGACTCATCAAATGCAGTGTTTTGTTGTCATGTCTCTACTTATTATCTGTATACATCTATTCCGTTGTCATGTTACAGAAACAGCACAATTTGAACATCTCAAGTGGAGAACTCTTGATATCCCAAATTCAAACTACTCTGTTCAGCGTGGTGGAGATGGTGATCATCATTTTGTTACAATTATCACAGACTCAAATCATTATGAGACTTTTCTCAAGGAGAAGAGAACGTAAAATTGCATTTGGTCTTGGTCTATTTCTATCGTTGACTTCTCAAACTATATGGGCAGTTTCCACATTTTTGACCCCAAATGATCGTTTAAACAGTGACCCTGATTATGATTCATCTCTTGCAATACTTCCTGCTTTCATCTATTTGTTACGTATTGCTATGTCTGTACTCTTCACTTCATTATTCGTGCTGTACTTCTTCAACAAACGACAATTTGTTTTCAAACCCGAAATGATCCCATTTGGAGTATTGACATTTGTCTTGATGAATTCTTCATTTGCTCTCTTCATAGCTGATATTTCAAATATCTGGGTTTCAGAATTGTCTGAATTGTTCAACATGACTTCATATACGGTGATAATTGTATCTTGTTGGGAATTTATTAACAGAGTCACAATTTTGGAGAAAATGGAACAGAAGAAGACAGTCTTGGGGAGACAGTTTTATGACGATGAAGAATACTTCGATTCATTCGGTAATAAAACTACTTTTGAATCTTCGAGATTGACCACTCTTAAAGAAAAGATGTTCAAACTCAAGGAGAACAAATCTGTTGAATCGTTGGTGAAACCTCCTGAACTGCTGGCAGTTCCTGGGAATGTTTATAGGTATCCATCTCTGCAGATCCAAAGTGCTGTACATCATAACACTGTCGAATGGTATCCCTCAGATCAATCAACTGTACAATCGGGTCCCATAGTGGAGATCTCAGGAATTGAAGAAATCATTTATGACGATATGTCTTATGATTTTGAATCAGATTCAGATTAAACTATATACACATTACAATCGATACCACTCTGTTTCAACACGTTTTCGGTTAAATGCCATGGTACTCCAAATATACCACTGTTAATCTGTGGCATGTACAATTCGATATTTGGAGATTTCAGACTCAAATCTTTTAAAGCCTCTTTTGTGTATTGAACAATCTGATTCAGAGAATCAGATCCATCTAAACTTGTGAAAAGACAAACGATATCTACATCTTTTTCTTTGATAATCAACGATTTCCCCACAATGTCCTGAGGTTCTTGACTCGAACAAAAATCATTATAAATTTTATAAGCATTTGGATATTTAAATTTAAATTGTAAAGCAATCCCACCACCCCAAATCCCATAGCAATTACATGAATGTGCCAACAGTGGATGAACCACTTTTTCAACCACTTGAAACAAATCTCCTTTGAAATACTTTACAGACATGAATATGAGATAATATTATTAATAATTTGCTCACTTATAACCCCCCCAAATACCGTTCTATATAACTACTACTACGTTGATAAGAAAATCCTTCAAACAACTGGGATTCTGTCTTTGTCAACTTTTTATACTGTACATCATCGTCTTCAAATTTGGGTAAATTACTCATCTTCATTCCAGTGAATTGTGGATCAAAGTTTTCCAGAAGCTCTGGATCCGTCACCACTGGTATAATTGGGGGTATTAAATCTGGCAGTTGAGATGCTAATTTGTTCCAATCGACATGTCTGAAGAATGGATGTTTTTGGAATTTGACAAACTCTTCATCAACGTGCATTCTTTTACCAGGATTTTTATTGAGAAGTTTGTTCAACAAATCTTTGGCCTCTTGGGTGAAATAAAAGGGAAATTTAACTTTATCTTTGATGATCTTATTCATGATTGTTTTGTGGTTATTACCAGTGAAAGGAGGTTTACCACTCAACATATCAAAGATGACACACCCTAAAGACCACCAATCAACTTCATAGCTATAATTCTGTCCTTTTAAAACTTCTGGTGCCATGTATTCCGGTGTTCCAATCAAACTGTTACAAAAACCATCTTCATCTTCGTTTAAAGATTGTTTCGAAAGTCCAAAATCGGTCAATATCAAATGTCCACGAGCATCCAATAAACAATTCTCAGGCTTTAAATCTCTATAAACTATTCCTAACCCATGTAAATGTTTTAAAGCCAATGTCATTTCAGCAGAATAAAAACTCGTAATTTTATCATTGAGAAATTTTTGTGTCGAGAGATGCATGAAAAGTTCACCTCCGGGAACGTATTCTAGAATTAAATAGATTTTGAATGAATCATGAAGTGCATAGAAAAGTTTAACAATGTTTGGATGATGTGTTATTCGACTCAAAATTGTCTTTTCGGCCAAAGTTCTCTCACAATTTTTACTCACCACTATACTGGCCTTTTTGAGTTGTTTTTGGGCGAATAAACGTCCTGTTTTTTTATGTTTCACAAGAAGAACTTTCCCATAGGCACCTTGTCCAAGGACTTTCACAGGTATGAAATCGTCTATTTGTGATTTAACAGAAGAATTTCTATTTTCCTCGTCTTCACTGTAAGCCAGAAGTCCAATTTCGAAATTTCCATCATCTGTTGGACTGGCATTAGAATTCCAACTTAACCTACGAATAGAAGATCTCCTTCTTACTCTTATGGGAGAAGAAGGCAGTTCCAAAATAATAGAAGGTTGTCCTATATCAGCATTCTCCTCATCAAATGTAAATACAGACATGTGCTTCAAAAACCAGATTTTTAATTTAGCATTTAAATTAAAAATATTTCAAAATCAAAGCGCAAAAACCAGATTTTTAATTTAGCTTTCAAATCAAAAATATTTCAAAAACAAAAGGGAGCAAAAAATCAATTCTTGCAACGCGAAGAAGACAACGAAAAGTCCATGGTTGATACAGAACGATTAGAAATACCTGGACATGTTCGTGCTGAGTCTGGAACTCAGTCTTTAGGGTCATTACTCGACTATTATGACGTTGAGCTCGATCATGCCAGTTCTGAGGAAGATGGTTATGAATTAGTACAACCTGGAACAAGGACGCAATCAGCCGCCAATGGACTGCCAGAACTACGAAAAAGCTCTATACAGAGTTCTAGAACCTCTGCTGGTCGTGTTAGACATTCAATTGAGTCAGATCTTCAACAAAGTACAAACAACACTTCAACACAGGACCCTTTACTCACAAGTGATAGAGATCGATACGGATTCAAAAAAGTGTCATCTTATATGTCTGCGACTGAATACAACGATTGGTGGAAAGATTATTCAAAGTACTTGATCAGAAGAAAGAAAAGATGGGAAATAATGATGGCCAAAAATGGATTTCACGTGAAGAATTCGGTTCAACTGCCGGTCAAATTTCCTCCGAAATCAGATGAATTGAAAAGATTTGTTAGAAAGGGAATTCCTGCAGAATGGAGAGGTGCAGCATGGTTCTATTTTGCCAAAGGTCATGACAAATTAAAAGCCAATGAAGGTGTTTTCACAAGGCTCTGTGAACTGACTCAAGGTTTGAAAAATGAAAATTCAGAAGCCATCGAAAAAGATTTGAATAGAACTTTCCCCGATAACATTCATTTCAATGACCCGAGCCAAGGTGAAAGTCCCTTGATCGAGAGTTTACGAAGAGTTTTGACAAGTTTTGCCATGTATAAACCTCAAATTGGATACTGCCAAAGTCTAAACTTCATTGCTGGATTGTTATTGATTTTCATGGATGAAGAGAAATGTTTTTGGATGCTCGTCATCATGACAGAAAAATATTTACCTGGTATCCATGATTTGAGTTTAGAAGGGGTCAATGTCCATCAAGGTGTGTTACTCATCTGTATCAAAGAATACTTGCCAAACATTTGGCCCATCATATCACCAGGTCGTGACAACCCCAATGATTTTTTGAACAAGATCCCACCTTTATCCCTATGTACTACATCTTGGTTCATGAGTGTGTTCATAGGTGTATTACCAATTGAAACCACCTTAAGAGTTTGGGATTGTCTTTTCTATGAAGATTCTAAAACCATCTTTCGAATTTCTTTGACCATCTTCAAATTGATCGAAAATCAACTCTTATCCATAAAACCTATTGATCAAGACGAAAACCATTTCAACATTGAGGTGTTTCAAATCTTGCAGAATTATCCAAAACGACTCATCGATTGCAATTTATTGATGGCACTGTGTTTTAAAAGGAGTAATGGTTTCAACAACATCTCTCAAAACGAGATCAACAACTGTAAAAAGATTGTCAAGGAGAAACGTGAGAAATATTCCAAATTGAACGGTGATGCTTTGATCATGGATGAAAAGGAAAGACAAAGGTTGATCAAAGAAAGTTTACAAATCTATGGTGATAAGAAAATGGGATTAAGAGGTTTATCTTGGAATGGTAAACTTAATAGCAAGATGAAACTAATTCAGCATCGTCTTAAATAGCATCAACAAAACTAATATGCATTATATCTCTATTTCAGAGGTTCAATTCTCTCAAAATCTCTCCGGCCAAAGTCTTATACATCCAAGTATTACCGGTGATTTTCTTAAATTGAACACCAAACAATCCAACCAAGGGAACTTTGACCACATGAATTTCAAATCTGAGTGGTGCTCTAGCTTTTTCAACACCTGGTTTGGCTTTGGCATCGATCATCGACGATACTAACATATCAGAATTACCTCTAATCTCGTGCAAAGAATCCAAAGAGACTTGAGAATCAGCACTGTTGGCAGAATGAGAATGCCTATGACGATGGACATTAGCAGGAGCAGGTGTCAAAGGCATGTTGGTTCCATCAAACACATTCGGTGTAGTGGCGAAATTTGTATTCAACCGTCCAGGCTCAGGTTTCTTTCTCAATCCTAAAGAGAATTTACGTCTATGACCTTTAACGGAGGGAGATTCTTGATCCCACATTTCATGATGTTCTTTAGTACTTGAAGAGAATGAGGAAGATGAATTCTTCGGTTCTTTGTCTAAAGTATCGAGATGATCCCCAACGTCAATCGAATCGTCAATAGAAGTAGGGACAGCAATCGATGGAGAATGGGCACAGATGAATCCACCTTTGACCTCTTTGTAATGTACACCGAGTTTAGTCAACAGTGAAATGATGTTGGAACGAATGACAGGTAATGGTTTGGTAGAAGTGGTTTGAACAGAGAAAAACCCTTTCAAGAACAAAGTACGAGGGTATTCAATGGAAGGCATTGTACCTGCCGTGATCTCTGTTTGTTCGTCTTGGTTCGAATCTTCATTGAGATCAACGTCATCGAAAAATCCTTCTTCAGTAAATTGTTGTGGAACTGGAGGTACAGGAGGTGGGACGTAATTCTTTCTGACATGACCAACAGATTTGGCACGAGCTGAAGGATGCATTTTACGTTCTGATGATGGCTGTTTTGTCGGTGTTTCGATGGTGACTGCAGGGGTTCTTTTGGAAGACACAGAGACGGCTCTTTGATGGTTTTGAAGTTGTTGTTGAGATTTACGAGGAAGAGGTGGGAATGGCAGTTGGTCTCTGATCTGTTCTTTTTCTTTAGAAGTGATCTTCATGGAACCAACACGACGAACAATAGGATCCACAGGAGGAGCGAGTTGCTGAGGTCTATAGGATTCCATTTCATTGTCTGTAGGACTCGGTGATCTTCCAGAAATATCTGGTAAGAGTTGTTGTTGGTACTGTTTTGGTCTCTTACCACTGAGTCTTCTGAGTAATGAATTGATACCTGATTTATGTTCTTCTTCGGATAATGCTTGATCAATGTTGGAAGTTTTACGAGGTTTTGGAGATTGACTGGTTGCAAGTTCTGGTTCTTCAACTTTGTTTGTGGTGTAAGCGGCTTCTGGGAATTGAATGACAGGACTCTTGTTGTCGAATGGAGATTGCACTGGAGTCACTATTTTTTGATCTTTCAACTTCTTTCTTCGCAACATCTCGTCGACCAAGAAGTAAAGAGAAACCATTGGATGATACGATTTTGTTGGATCGGCAGAATCGAGGTTGTAACCCTGTTGTTGCAGCAAATACCAATTACTGACAGCTTCGGCGTATTCCTGACTACTGAGTACTTCTGTCAACTCTGTGGTGATTTGTTCTTCTGTTCCAAATTGTAAATTGACCATCTCTTGTATCACTTCATATTCTAGAGGTAAACTCAATGGAACACGACGAGGGAGATAATTGAACACCGGTTTTTCGGATTCGTCGATCATCCAAGGATGATTCATAATGGTTTTCAAATCGGCACGTTTCTGAGGATCCACAACCAACATTTTTTGGAGTAAAGATTTACAAGAAGCACTCAAATTATCGGGATAAGTGACATGTCCTTGTTTGATTTTGGAGTGTAAAGCACTGACACTTGGATCGTCAAATGGTACTTTACCACAAACCATGACGTACAACACGACCCCAAATGACCATATATCGACTTCAGGACCTGTATAAGGATGAGCACTCAACAATTCTGGAGCTGCAAAATACAAAGAACCACAAAAAGTTTTCAAGAGCTTTTTGGAATCGTACATGTTTGACAAGCCGAAATCGATGATTTTGATCTCACCAGTTTGGCATATCATGATGTTTTCAATCTTGAGATCTCTATGGACGATGTTGTTGGAATGACAATAGTCCAAAGCCGAAGCTATACCTCTGGCAAATTTACGGGCTAATTTTTCCTTGACGGAGCCATGCAGAACCACGTATTCCAACATTTGACCTCCGGAAACGTATTCAAATAACATGTAATAGTGATTTGTCATGGGAATCAACTCGTATAGCCTACAGATGTAAGGATGGTACATGACTTTACCCAAACCGGCTTCTCTTATCGTTCTTTTATCACGAGCCACTTCCTTTTCGTATTCTTTCAACCTTTTGGCAAATTCAGCAGAATCCGTAGTGGGAGGATCATTGTTGTGTTGTCGTATCCATATCTTTTCTGCTCTTGGAACAACCTTGATGGCACAAACTTCACCGGTTCTACGATGTTTTGCCAATTTAACTTTGCCCATTGACCCGGCTCCAATAGTTTTATAGAAATCCCATTCACCGATGGATTTCCTATGGAATTGACCCTCCTGTTTCTGTTTATTTTTATCCTTTTCAACACTTGCAGGTGGTAAAAGATTCGAGTCATTTTTGGAAGGCGATTGCGTATGTCTTATTGGAGTGGAAGTCGATCTTTTGTCATCTTTTTGTAGCTTGAAGTTTTGAGTGACGTGATAGTCGTTTTGTAGGCCATTACTACTTGCATTTCTGATCATTCTTGGAGTGGCTGGAGCAGCATTTTGTTTGAATTGACCACGTACTTTAGGCATCACCTGGGGTGAGTCTGATTGGACAAAAGGAGTTCGATCATCCTTTAAAGGAGTCCCATTGAAGCTATTATCGGGCATCTCCTTATCTCAATTCGATATTACAGATGATTCAGTCACAATTAAAGTTTAATTGGTGCTTATTTGCTGTATCTATCTACAGTTCTAAAGGCGCTTCGATGCTTTTTGTTTTTATGGAGCAATAAAAAAAAATCGTATAAAACTGGGGCTGTGGATTTGCAAGGCTAAGTAAAAAGGGGGTTATGAGAGGTTTGGATGTGGTTGTAGGTTGATGTCTGTTTCTGTGGTGGTTACTGGGGTTGTGGTTTCAGGAACAGGTTCTTTTTGTTCTGTGATGACAGGTTCTGAAGTTGGTTGAATTTTGATCTCAGGCTCTATTTCAGATTTTGGCTCTGCTTCAGGTTTTAGCTCTGCTTCAGGTTTTGGCTCTGCTTCAGGTTTTAGCTCTGCTTCTGGTTTTGGCTCTGCTTCAGTTTGTGGTTGCAGAGGAACAGAAGAATACAAAATCGGTGTTGGAGTGCGAAGTACAGTATCAGGAAGAACAGGAGGAGTAGTCGAATGCTTCATCTTGTATCTCTCTTCTCTGGACAACGGAGTTGGCTCTTTGTCGAAATTATCACCCCTCAATTTCATTCTTTTTGCAGCTCTCAAAGCTGCAGCCTCTCTTCTTTGAATTTCCAGTTCTTCTCTCTCTTTTTCCAACTCTTCATGACGTTTTTTCTCCTTCTCTTCTAAACGAGATGATCTCTTTCTATGTACCAACATGCTCTGTAATTTGATCTGTTTTTGTCTGGCCATTTCTTGTTTACGTCTTTTGAGATCATTTTCTGCTATGTCGTTGTAATACAGCTTCAAATTTTTATAAAATGGAGCATTTTTTTGGTGTTGTCTGATCAAAGAATCATATTCATAAATGTTGGAAACGACACATTCAAATTTGACAATTTTAGGTTCCAGTTTAACCACCAAAGATTCTAAATCAACATCCCGTAAATCAAAAGGTACTTCAATTTTAGGAGTCTTGGTGATTTGTTGATAAACCCTCAAATCTGCCATCAACAAATATTCTTCAATACAACCTTTTTTTTCAACAAGGTGCAAAAGTGTTGGACGACAAGTTTCTGGATGATCGATTTTAGCCTCTATCCATTTACGTAATGAATCAGCCTTGTTATTTGAAAGTTCAATCAATTCATGGTAAATATCTATCTGTTCATTGATCGATAATTGATAAAATTTGAAATCTTCAAATTCTTCCTCCGATCCAAATAAATTTATTAAATGTTTTGGAATCAATTTCTTTAAAAATTGTTCAAATTCACCGGTTTCTTCTAAATAGGTGTCTGTTATTTTGGATCCTGTTAAGAAATAGATCAACTGATATTTGAGTTTTGAGATGAAAGAAGGTGGATTGATCTGGAGTAATTCTTCTTCGAATGAATCAATATCAAATTCTTCTTGTAATCTAATAACATTTTTGTAATCGATACACCATTGTACAACGTTGGCATATTTCCAATTATTACGGATCTCATTGAGACGTTCTTTGTAATGTTCGTATTCCAAAGGAAGATGTGCAGGAGCTTTGAGTAATTGTGTTCTTAAATCGTCGTCTAATAAACGACAAAGTCCATTAGCAGGATGATCAATTGGCGTCGGTGTGGGCATTTTTGATGGTTGAATTTGAGGAGAAAAATAAAAATAAATTTCCAAAATTTGGCTTGAGTGTAAAGAAAAGGTATTTATGAAAAATGGTTTAGGGATTGATTGATGAGAAATGAGAAGGTTTTATATGGAAGTAGTTAACTGATGGGATGTGTCGTTTTATACGATCAGTTGTTTTTATGTTTATAATTATTCTTTCAATTCATTCATCTTCAATCAAATATATTTGATATATAAATTGATCCTATAATACTTAAGAATTGATTGAACTCTCATTATTTGAACATGAACTCAATTAGATATTTCAATTAAATTCTCTTACTCATCATTTCACCTTCTCTTCATCTCCAATTCTACCTCTACCCCTTTATTATCACCTTTATCTACTCCCTTTACCCCCTTTATCCCTTTTTCCTCATTTAATAAAATTTTCAAAAAAATTTGCGATGAGCTTCAAACACTATGAAACTTGATACTTCTCATATGAGGTATTTAACCTCTGAAGATTTCAAAACTTTACAAGCAGTCGAACAAGGAACAAGAAGTCATGAATTAGTTCCAACAAAACTCATTTTCCAATACTCAGGTCTAAGAAATCAATCAGGTCTTTTCAAATGTATTGCAGATTTGGCAAAGTTGAAGTTAATTTCAAGGTTGAGAAATGCCAAATATGATGGTTATAGATTGACTTATAACGGATTTGATTACTTGGCGATAAAAAATCTCTTGGATAGAGGCACTTTGATCCAAGTTGGTACCACCATTGGTGTCGGTAAAGAATCCGATATTTATGCCATTTTGGATCCAAATGGTGAAAAGAAAGTTATGAAAATTCATAGATTAGGAAGAACTTCATTCCGTACTGTTAAAAATAACAGAGATTATCTCAAAAACAATCAATACAGTAATTGGATGTTCTTGTCAAGACTTGCTGCTGAAAAAGAATATCAATTTATGGTCACTTTATACGACAATGGTTTTACTGTGCCCCATCCATACGATAACTCTAGACATTGTGTTGTGATGGAATTAATCAATGGGTTCCCAATGAGACAGTTGAAAGAACATCGTAATTATCAAAAATTGTATTCTGATCTCATGAAATTCATAGTCAAATTGGCAAACCATGGTTTGATACATTGTGATTTTAACGAATTCAACATCATCATAAGAGAACTCGAAGATTTCGGGAAATATGATGAAGATTTTGTAGTTATAGATTTCCCTCAATGTGTGTCCATAGATCATACAGATGCAGAACTGTACTTCAAAAGAGATGTTGAATGTATCAGAAGATTCTTTAAGAAGAAATTTGCCTATACTCCAAAGAATGACTCTACCATGCTTGATACTGAAGGTTATGGTGAAGGGTATGCTTATGCTTATCCTGTATTCCATAGGGATGTGGTGAGAGAAGCAGAATTAGATATTGAAGTACAGGCTTCTGGATACAAAAGAAAGAATAGATTTAAGGTTGAGGAAAATACCGATTTAGAGCTGGCTTTTGATAATATGAGATTACAAGAGGAAGAGGAAGAGGAAGAGGAAGAGGAAGAGGAAGAAGAAGAAGAAGAAGAATATGACGAGTCTGAATCAGAATCTGAAATATCCGATGCAGATCCAGAGGAAAATGAGAAAATCATCGAAGCCTTGAGTGAAGGTAAAGAATTGAAAATGGATAAATTAGGTAACTATATACTAGAGTGATGTATACCTTTTGAACACAAAAGTTTGCTCTCCAAAATCATCAAACCCCTTTTCATCCCATGTTTCCAATTCTTGAAAATCTTTTGACATTAACTCCCATAACAAGTCTCGTTCAGGTGCAAAATTGATTCGAATTGGAATTTGTAACAAAATGAATCCACCAGACAGAAGAAATCTTTTGAACATATTGACCACAGCTTGGGGATGTTGCAGAGAATATATGGGATCCGACAGGATTATTGTGGAGAATTTTTCAATTCCAAATTGTTCGGGTTTAAACCAATCAAGAACTTGCAGTTTGAGTTTTAAATTGTTCAATTGGATGTTTTCGGTGAGGTTTGGAACAATTTCTGGAAGATCAGTGAGAACTAAATCTTGGAATCCAAGTAGACCACATGTGATACCTACTAAACCAGTACCTGCTCCTAGTTCTAATATCGGTTCTTTTAGTAAAGAAGTATTTTTGACCAATCTTTGAGAAAGCATCAAAGAAGAACCCCAAGTTTTAAAACCAAGATTATCGGAAGTTAAAGAAGGTTCTTTGAGTTTGATAGGAGTGAAGCCGTCACAAATTTTGATCTTTCTAATGAAATCTGGTTGTGCAGTTCTACCCAATCTCTCTGCAAGTCGAAGACTGGCTTCTCTATAGATGAGTTCTCTGTGTTCATCGTTTAACCAAACAAGAGGAGAAGAAATGATGGAAGTTAAATATAAATGGACATCAGAAAGTCTATTGCACAAATTCAGTAGCACATTCAAGTTCAGAATCAATGGAGAATTCTTATTTAACCAAGGTATTATATCCAAGAGTTGATTCTGTTCAAGGTGTCTTTCTTCGAGTCTTTCTTCAGTTGAAACAGTTTCTGACAGACCAAAGTTGGTTGGTTGATCATTTTTCATCAATTTGAGTAATACATGCAACACTTCAAAAGGAGGTTTATTCGTTAACAGAGGTAAATCTAGAATATGCACCATCTCATCTTCCAGATCTTCCAAATATATTCCATTATTAGTACTATTTTTGTTCAAATCTCCTTCAAAAAATTTGATTTCTGTCACTCCAACCTCTTTGGCTTTCACAGGAGTGAAAAAAGAGAGCGGATCAAACCCTTCCATGGCTTTTTCTTCCCGGTTTCTCAACCCTCAACCTCTTGAAGGAAGAAAATTTCATAGCATTTTATCATTTTTCAACATCCAAAGAGCAAATTATCATTTTTCATTTCCAGTCATCAAGTTACGCGTAACAAGTCGATGTCTCTTCCTCTGAAGCTTCAAAAAGCTCTTTCACCACAAGAAATCAACTTTCTAGCTGAAAATGAGAAAGTTGTGATTCTTCCAAGATACACAATGGATGGCATACAACTCATAGGAGTAAGTTATAACCATTGAAAAACCATACTAATTGACAGACCCAATTACCCCAATTAAGAGCCATGAGAAGAGTAGAAGTGCCTCTTTGGCTCGCTCTAATTCTCAAGTCCCAGGATAAATGTAATATAGTACCTCCAGAATGGCTTTCTTTAGAAAAATTGATCAAGTTGCATCAGGAAGAGATGGAAGAAATTACAAGTTTTAGCCCTTTACCATGGCATTGGTTAGAAATTTCCAAAATATTGCTTGATAAAGCAAGTGATGATCTTCCAGATCCTCTGCCACAACTTCGTTCTGTCATTAAAGATCTTCTAGAGACAAGATTAGCCAAGACAAGACAAGGTATAAAAGAGATGAATAGTGCCTATTTACAATTGGACAACTTATCAATGACAGAGATCAGTACATTAAAACCTTTCTGTGTGAATGTTATGGGTAAATTGATCGAATTATCCAAAGCTCAAGTCGAAGAACTGTACGAAGAATACGACGATGAATGATTCTCCGCCCATTCCAGGCGGAGCCCGTCGAAAAGCGGGCGGAGAGATTTTGGCAAGATTTTTTTTTCTCCCAATTTGTGAAAATTTCCGAATTTTGAATCATCATCATGTTGACCTATGGTTCTTTGACGGGTCAATTGTACCGGATGAGACTTGTAACTAGGTCCATAACGACCTTGAAACCAATAGATGGATTCAGGTCCAATATTGAGAAACATCGACAAGCCACAGAAGAGAAAAGGAACTTGATTCTTTCGATTCTCAAATCGACATCGGGTAAACGTGAGGCCCGTAGTTATTTACAGAAGTATTCATTACTCAAGGACATTGAAGATCAGAACAAACAGATCGAATATGATAGTATCAACGACTTCAAACTGTCTATTCGTGATCAAAAACAGCATCAAAAGACCAAATATGACAAACTCATAGATAACTTGATCAATTCTGAATCGGCTCCAATTACCACAACACGTAGTAATGAAATGGAATTGGCAGATAAACTTCGAATTGCCATGATCAAAATAAGAAACTTCGAAAATCTAGATGCCAATGTCTTGAATGGTATTGGTATGACCGTTTATGGTATCATGAGATTAGGAGTAAGTCCTATATTTATTCTTGATAATGACGATAAAGTTCCAACGACGAGTTTTTCTCAACAGACCTACAAGATTGTAGAACAATCAAATCGTCTTATAGAGGCCATTAATACTGCTACAAAGGACAAAAATTACAAGATTGAGACTAGATCTATTCGAGGAGTTTTTGAAATCGACACAAAACTCAAATTATCACTTCCGGAATCTTTATTGATCCCTCTATCTCAAGGAATCGTTCCCATTATTTATCCGATTCTGTACGATCTCAACACTTCCACACAAATCTTGTTGAATTCATCACAAGTGATGAAATGTTTGGCTTCAGAACTCTGTAAATTTGATTCGGAAGATGAATTACTCTCTGTTGAAAAAATTGTATTTATAGACGAAGCTGGAGGAATTCCATCCATTGAAAGATTCAAGTCTTCTCATGTCTTGATCAATCTTTCCCAAGAGTATGAAGACGTCCAAAGTGAACTCTACATTGGATTTTTGAAACCTCTGAAGAGAGATATTCATTTACAAAATCTTGAATTGATGAAAGAAATTTTGGATATTTTACCTGAAAATGCCACGGGAGTCATCACTACACCAGAAATAGCGACATTGGATGGAACTAGACAGACCAATCCCATCATTCATAACGTTTTAACAGATAGACCTGTTATTTCGTCTTCATTACCGGTGAATTTGAACAAAACTCCATTATTAAATACCACCGTCATACGTAAAGGTATCCCAGTCAGAATAATAGAATCCGACAAAGGATTGAGTTTAAAAGATCATCCAGAAATTGATTTAGCCAAATTACAGATCTTGATAAACGATTCATTTAAAAGGCATATTGATATGGAAAGTTATTTACAAAGAGTTGATGGTAATGTTTTATGTGTGATAATAGCAGGAGATTATCAAGGGGCTGCTATTGTGACAAAAGAATTGGATACTGCATATTTGGATAAATTTGCAGTTTCCACCAAATCACAAGGTTCTTCAGGGGTGGCAGATATAGTGTTCAAATGTCTATTGACCAAATGTTCTGGTCAATTGATTTGGAGATCAAGGAAAAATAATCCTGTTAACAAATGGTATTTCGAAAGGAGCAATTTCAACGTTTCACTGGGACAAGATTCTCAATGGAGGATCTTTTATGCAGGATCTAAGCCTATTAGATTGCCGCAATTACACATTTTTAAAGAAATTTGTCGGAACATTGAACCGACATGGTTGGATTAAATTGCTTGCTATGTATGGTATATAAATAATGTACAAAGACGCAATTCAACAAGACAATACAAAATGACTAATTTGATGGATAAAATTACAAACAAGTTTGGTTCAAATGATGAATCTAGCAAAGAAGAAAATACCTATCAAGAAGAAGATGCTTATGTACGGAGACAACAAGATAGTGATATGACTTTTTCAAATGATAAACAGGGAACTAAAAATCAAAGTGGTACAAAAGATCAAAGTTATGGAATGTACAATTCTGGAGACCCAAACAAGAGTTCTGGTTTACTGCAAACAGGAACTCAACAGGGTTATGGAACAACCGACAAAGATCCTGAAATGGCTTACGATGATACCCTGGAACAACAACAATATCAACGTGAATTTTAAACTATATAACTAATTGTATATCTATCAAATAGATCTCAATATCCAACACAATCTAAAACTAACATTTCAAAGAAGCAATTTTAGTCCATGCATGAAAATCCGGGGTATAAAAAAAATTGACGATGCGCATGAAAAATTTAGCGAGATGATGTCGAAATCTTGTTTAAGAAGTTGTTATAGAATGAAATCGACTTTAAAAGATATTCTGAAGACTCAATCGTATACTGAGTATCTAGATGCTGATCCAGTAATTCCTTCAAAAGAAGAGGCGTTCAAATTGAGCGAAAACCCATCAAATCCCAACTATATCTTATTCCAGAAAAGACGCACTTTGACCTCGGGACATTTTGCATATACGAAACCACAAGATCGTAAAGAGTACAAATTTCTTGTTGCCAGTGATAAGGCACTCGAGACCTTGGGTTTGGACAATTCAGAACCCACAAATCCAGAGTTCCAACGCTTGGTAAGTGGTGAAGACTACAAATCCAGTGGATTTTTCCCGTATAGCCAACTGTATGCCGGTTGGCAATTTGGACAATTTGCAGGACAATTGGGAGATGGTAGGGTGGTGAATTTGTTTGAAGTAGAAAACAACAACAAAAGGTATGAACTTCAACTCAAAGGAGCAGGACTTACACCCTTTTCAAGATTTGCCGATGGTAAAGCAGTATTACGATCCAGTATTCGAGAATTTATCATTTCGGAGCTGTTACATCTGATTGGAATTCCTTCTACAAGACTGCTTCTGATCACTCTTCTTCCCCAAACAAGGGCCATGCGTGCAAATATGGAACAATGTGCAGTTGTATGTCGTTTTGCAGAATCATGGATCAGATTGGGGACTTTTGATCTTTTTAGAATGAGAAGTGATCGTCCTGGAATTAGAAAACTTTCAGATTATGTCATCGAACAACTCTTTCAAAACAACTTCTCATATTTTGATACAAATGAGTCCATCGGACAATTGACAAGATATGACAAGATGTATCTTGAAATCGTGAGACGTAATGCATTGACTGTTGGTAAATGGCAAGCGTATGGATTTTTGAACGGAGTTCTCAATACAGATAACACAAGTGTTTTAGGACTTTCAATGGATTTTGGTCCTTTTCTGTTCCTCGATAGGTTCGATCCAGATTATACCTCGAATCATGATGATAGAGATCTGAGATATAGCTATCGTGAGACTCCAAATGCCATTTTTTGGAATTTGGCAAGACTAGGTGAAGATTTGGTAGAATTGATTGGAGCAGGTGCTGAAATTGTGGATCAAGATTATTTCATAGAGAAAGGTGTTAAAGCCGAAGAACAAGAACAAGTTTTACAAAGATGTACAGAATTGGTTCAAATGGCACATTCAATTTATCAAAAGACGTTTTTGGATGAATATCACAAGTTAATGAGTAGAAGAATCGGAATCGTTGAACAATTGGATACAGATGTCGATGAATTACAATCCCAAATGTTGGATACAATTCAAAAATTGAAACTCGATTACAACAATTTCTTTGTCATATTACAACAATCACTGTTTGATTCTGTTAATTCTTATGAAGAATTGGCCGAGACATTTGTACCTCCTAATCATAAAGAGACAGTGTTTACCAGTATTTCCAAAGAAGAAATCATTGAAGGTTTGACGCCATGGTTAGAAAAGTTTCATCAAAGGTTAAAATTGCAAAACATTTCTGATGAACAGAGATTTGAAGTGGCTTCAAAAGTCAATCCTTTATTTGTTCCAAGAAGTTGGCATTTCCAACAAGTAGTGGACTACACAGAAGATAGTGAAGGTGATATAAAATATTTGTCAAAGTTGTTGAAGATGAGTTCAAATCCATATGATCCAGCCAAATGGGGGGATGAAGACAAAGATCTTGAACAAAAATGGTTGGGTGATGTAGATGACAAGGTTTTGATGAGCAAATGTAGTTGTTCAAGTTAGAGATGTAACTGTGGAGGTAGTGATTCGATGGAGAATTCACTATCCCAACACAGACCAAGAACGTCGTTTAATTCTTCCACATAGCTGATTCTAATGTTAAATTTCTCCCAAATGAACTGTTCCGGTTCACCACAAACTGTTTTAACACCTCGTTTCAACAAAAGTTCCTCTTCTTTGAGCACAGCTTCTGTCTTGTCTTTGTTTGTCTTGAGATATGCTTCAATGACATCTTTTCTGTTGAGTCTTGGTAATAACACTTTATCGATCTTTTGGGTCAAATGGGCACCGAGTAACTTCTCCATTACACCACCAATCGGTAGAATCAATCCACGGAGAGTAATTTCTCCTGTCATGGCTATATTTGATGGGACAGGTTTATTCAAAACCAACGAAAGTAAACAGAGTGCTATTGTGATACCTGCACTTGGTCCATCTTTTGAGATAGAACCCAGAGGAACATGTAAATGGAACTCTGATTTGTTCAATTTCTGCAACAGTGATTCATTACCTTTGTTCAATTTGGAACCGTATAAAATGCTTTTAACAAGAGAAACAGAAATTTGACAACTCTCTCTGAGAACTTCACCAAGTTTTCCAGTCATCTTTAATTGGAAGTCTTGAGAAGGTAAAGCAACCATTTCAAAGATCAATTTAGAGCCGCTTCCATCACTGTTATAACTCAATCCATTGACGATTCCAGGCTTGAGAGATAGTTCCTGTTCCAAGCGGAGTTCTTCTTTGATGTGTGGAGGAACTCCGATATAGAGAGCTAATTGGTCTTTGGTGATTCTTGGCTCATATCCCTTTGGAAGAGAAGTACTCGAAGTGTACAATTTAGAATATTCAATAGCCTTACCACGACAAACAGCACTAAGAGTTCTTTCCAAATTTCGAACACCTGATTCTCGGGTGTAATTAGTACATATCTTTGAAATAACCTCGTCATCCATCTTGACGGCATCTTTTGGTAATCCACTTTTCAATATCTGCTTGGGCAAGATGAACCTTTTGGCTATTTCCAATTTTTCCAAATAGTTGTAACCATTCAAGAGTAATAACTCCATTCTATCCAACAATGGAGCAGACAATTGATAATGATCATTAGATGTGCAGATGAATACTACTTTCGAAAGGTCCACGGGGAATCCGATGTAATGATCTGTGAAGTTGACATTTTGTTCCGGATCCAACAATTCCAATAAGGCAGCAGCAGGATCACCGTTAACTTTATTCACTGAAACATTACCAGAGGCAACTTTATCGATTTCATCCAATAAGATGACAGGATTTGCAGATTCAGCTTTACGTAGAGCTTGAATCACCAAACCGGGAAGAGCTCCAACATAAGTTCTACGATGGCCTTTGATTTCACTCTCATCTTTTAAACCCCCCAAAGATATTCTTTGAAATTTACGACCCAAAGTTGTTGCAATTGATTTGGCAAGAGAAGTTTTACCAACACCAGGAGGTCCCGTTAGTAATAAGATTGGCAGTTTGGCATTTTGATTAGTTTTAACCTTGATGTGTAGATTTAGTATGGCCAAATATTCCACGATTCGTTCTTTGACACTTTCCAAACCGTAGTGATCTGCATCTAATTGTTTCTGAGCAGCATCTAGATCAACTTCTCCTTGTTCTACAACATCTGTCCATGGAATGTCCATCACAACTTCGAGATAGGATAACAAAGTATGATAATCCGAGTTGTTGGGAGACATTTTTTGAAGTCTTTCGTAATCTTTTCTCACCAACTTCTTACCTTCTTCTGGCATGTTGGATTTGTCCAAACCTTCGATGAACTCGTCCAATTTAGAAGGTTCTTTCAAAGGTTTAGGAACTGCTTCATCGACCAAAGATTTCAAACTACGAAGGTGTGTTGAAATTATCTTTGTCTTTTGGTTTTCTGTCAATGAAGTCCAATTATCGGTGATCAACAGCATCGAAGACAATTCTTGTAAAACTGCATTGGCAAAACTGATCAATTGTTCAAAAATGGTATTTCTTTGTTCCTGCTGGAAACTGTTTAAAATAGAACGTTTTTGTTCGAGTGTGAAGGGGAAAATGGAGGTGAAGACATCGATTACAGCAGATTTGTCTGGCCATTTGGTCAAGTTGTTGATCAGTTTTAGAACTTTAGAATCTTTGGTCAATTGAGAGAAAAGAACACTTGCCAAAGGAGATAAAAGTAACATCTGAGATTTCAAATCAATTTTGTCATTTCTGAGGAAGACGGCTTTTGTGTAGAGTTGGACAAAAGAGTTAATGTTGTCGACCAAAGAGTCAAAAGATGATTGGTTGAAGGTGACCAAAGGTTGTTTTTCTTGGATTTGAACCACTATTTCGTCTCTGAGACATGGTTTGTTGATCACTAGACCTCTAGTGATGGCATGACAAATCAAATTGACACCAGAACCTTCATTGAAACTGATCAAACGGCAGACTGTGATGACCAGATGTGGTTCGGCAAAAGAACCTGGTAAGGCGGCTAAGTATATGGAAGATGAAGATTTTTTGGTCAGGAGTTTTGAATGGCATATTTGCATGCCTTTGATCAGGTCTTTAGAGATTTCGGTATGGGGTTTAGCATTGGAGTCTGTATGGAATAGAGGAGCCAATTTGGAAGATATTTGAGAAGCCTGATGATTTGTCCATTGGATATCGATGATCAGACCGGGTAGCAGGATTTGTCTAGGTGGTAATTGGATGACAGGTAGAGTTATTTCGATCATTTGTGGAGAAGTGATTGAGTTGGGCTGAAGAGGTGATTAATTGGGGCTGTCAAGTGAGCGGTGATAAATGGGGGCTGTGAAGAGGTGATAAATGGGGGCTGTGAAGTGAGGTGATAAATAAGGGCTGTGAAGAGGTGATAAATAGGGGCTGCAATACCCAATCGGGCTATCAATGACCAACTCAAACTCTAAGAAGCGGGGTTTGGGGCTGTCAAAACACGAAAGTATCGCGATTGTCAACAAACACTCAAACACCTCAAAAACTCTTCTGACACCATCCTATTTTTACAGATCTTTCCCAATCATTTCAAAAACTTTACCTGATCTAAAGAGGCAGTGATCGACGCACGCCAAGCATTCATGTAAACCGTGTTATTTCACTTAAAAATTATAAATTCACAAATCTAAAACCACCATCAGAATCCCCATCTTCAGATCTAAAGTTTGCTCGAATCTTGTCCTCTCAAATCAAATTTCAACCCTTTTAACCCCCATCTTAACTCCCATTTTAACCCCCATTTTCACCCCCAATTTTCGCGTGCAGAAAATTTTTTTTTTTGATCTCTTCAAATCAAACGTCGGATGAAGTGTTTTGACTGGCTCGTATTAGCAGTTTTGATGCCTTTGGTATATACCAGAGAGCTCTCACTGTCTTCTTTGGTGACCTGTATGGAACATTCTCAACTTACTGCTGAAAGTTTCGAGGTCAAGTTCGATCCTGACGATGGTTCTCTTCATTACACTTTAGACATCAATAATGAAATCAATGGGTATGTTTTGGCAGATGTTGGTGTGTATGCTTATGGATTTGAGATCATATCTGAAGAGGTGAACTTCTGCTCCATCGGATGGAAACAGTTCTGTCCTCTTTATCCCGGAACAATCGACATTGATTCCATCGAATACATCAGTGATGAATACGTAAGCATGATTCCGGGCATTGCATATCAAGTTCCCGATATAGATGCAGTGGTGAGATTGGTTGTTAGAGACTATAACGGCACAGAGCTTGCTTGTATTCAAGCCACATTTACCAATGGTAGAACTGTGAGCCATGTGGCTGCCAAATGGGCCACCGCCGTTGTTGCAGGCTTGGGTTTATTGGCATCTGCCATGTTGAGTGCTTTTGGAAATTCCAATTCTGCTTCTCACATCTCCGCAAATGCTGTCTCCTTGTTCTTGTACTTCCAAAGTGTTGTCATCGTTTGTATGGAACACGTCCAAGAGGTTCCTCCAATTGCAGCTGCTTGGTCCGAAAATTTGAGTTGGTCCATGGGTTTGATCCGGGTCCAATTCATGCAGGACATCTTCAGATGGTATGTCCAAGCCACAGGAGGTACTCCGACTCAATATCTCACCACTGATACCATTGCTATCTTGGTCCAAAGGACTTGGAATTTGTTCAAAAGAGACACCGGAATTTATGCTCTTGAAGGAAATTCCAATTTGTTGATCTTCAGAGGTATCAAGAGAGTTCTGTACAAAGCTGGAATCGAAATCACAAGTGTTTGTTGTACAGGATTCACTTTTTTCGTCTTGTGTGCCTATGTCTTGATCCTGGTGTTCTTTGCCTTTAAATCTTCTCTTCTGTTCTTGATCAAACTCGGATGGATCAAACCACATACTGCCTCTGAATTCCGTAAACATTGGCGTGTCATCATGAAAGGTGTACTCCAGAGATACATCTATATCGGATTCCCACAATTACTCATCTTATCTCTATGGGAATTCACACAACGTGATTCTCCAGCAGTCATAGTGTTACTGTGTATCTTTTTGATCTTTTCCCTTGGGATAATGAGTTGGTCTTGTTATAGAACTTTGAGATTCGGTCAACTCTCGGAACAATTGCATCAAAATCCAGCTCTGATCTTGTACGGAGATAGCCGGGTTTTGAACAAATATGGTTGGTTCTACACCATGTTTAAACTGAGAAAGTACTGGTGGGGTGGTGTTATGATGGTTCATACTGTGATCAAGCTGATCTTCATTGGTTTGGCTCAAGCTTCTGGTAAAACACAGGCTTTTGTAATCTTCATCTTGGATCTAGTGTATTGTGCATGGATCATCTATGAAAAACCATACCTTGACAGACCTACAAACATCATCAACATCACCATCAATGTTGTCATCACCATCAACTCCTTTTTGTTCACCTTCTTTTCCAATCTCTATGGTCAACCTGCTCCTGTTGCCTCCATCATGGGTTGGGTGTTTTTCATCTTGAATGCCGCTTTCAGTTCTCTGTTGTTGATCATGATTTTGGTCTATGCCGCCATTGCCATCTTTGCCAAAAATCCAGATGCCCGTTTTGCTCCTGCCAAAGATGACAGAACTTCGTTCCAAAAACACAAAGTGGATGAAAAGGAAGCCATCTCTGAAAATACAGACGAATTACTGGCTTTGGGAATCACCGCAAGAGATCATCATGAAAATTGGGCTGGCGAAATGTACAAGTTACGTGAATATGCCGATTCTTCATCTGTTTCCCATTCACCAGAACAAGCCGAACAATCTTTCGGTTCGAAATTGGTCAATACCTTGACCCGTGGTAAATCTCTCACCAGAGGTAAATCTTTATTACGCAAGAAGAAGAATGAAGAAGAAGATGAACAGATCAAGGTCAAAAGAGTCAGTGACACTCTTCTATCACCTCCACCCACAACCTCCAAACACAAGCGTAGCGAATCCAAAAACCCAATCATGACTTCAAGAAACGATTTACTGAGTATGTCTTCCAATGAGAACTCATTCTACGGAAATGCAGACAATGCCCAATCTTCCGATTTCAATTTCACAAATCTTAACATGAACGGTTCCCAACCTTACCTCTTTCATGATTCCCCAAGAAAATCTTTGAGCACTTCGATCAGTAACGTTGATCATTATGACAAAGATGCCAAGAGAGGAAGTTTCGATTATGACAGTTGAATGTATACTAGCCTAAAGAATATGAATTATACATCTATTTGATCCCAATCCCGTTCGAGTAATTCTAGAAAGTTGATCACGTCTCTCTTCTGACTGATAAACCCCAAAAATTGCCGGAGTAGCGTCCAAGTGTTTGCATGGACAACTGACATCGTTTCGTAGATGAGGTTAGACGTTCGTGTCATTAGCAGATTTAGCTTTGTCTCGTCAATCTCACTATAGAAATACTCCTCGTTGGGATCCAAGTTTTGGTGCCAACTTGCATCCATTCTCCAATTCAATTGGGCTTCGGATGGTGTATAGAGATAGGGAATTCTATGGATTACATGGGCACCTGTTGTTAATTGGAACCACTGTTTGGAGATGTCATCACTGAATAAAGGAGCCACTGGTTTGGAATCAGAGGTACATCTGATATTCAAAGGATGACTCGGGTCTATGAGGTGCTGTTGCATTATTCTCATATCTGATTCACCCAATTTACATTCAAAGAGTCCACCTACGAACCGATATGGAGCAAAGACTGCCATCTTTCTCTTGACATATTTCTTTCTTCTCACTATGTTGTAGCATTCGAATTCCTCAAGATCAAGTCTCAGAGCCAATTCTCGAGGGGTTATAGTTTCAAATTCTTTTGAAGCCAACCATTTCTTTCTACCGGAGTATTCTGAGACATGGGGTTTGGATAAGAATTGGGCCAATACACCTTGAGAGAAATCCATTATATTTGTCATGGCTCCATAAGTTGAGAAACTGGAATTTATGGGAACAGCGACAACACCTTGTAGAGATTTATTCTGGAAAGATTGGAACAAATCCTGGATTTCGTCAAAATCGTAGACATCCATGAGTTGATCTCTGGTTCTAAGACCTCCTTTTCTACCCTTTGGAATTGAAATGGTTCCATTTCTCAATTTTTCCAATACCGCCATCAAATATTCATCGTTATGTGCACCCCTTTTCACCAAATTTGTGATTTCAGTCTCAATAATTCTTGGTTCGTACCGATAATTTGGTCTCAACAAACAAAAAGGTTTGTTGAATTCGATATCCGTATACAGATCTACAGTTTTTAACCTTTCGAAATCTACAGATCCATGTTGGCAATGGCTCAAAGAATTAAAATGTAAAAGGGGTGTCGATAACCCCTTTGAAATAAATTGGCGATGAATTCTAAAACCTGTAAAGGTGACCAACCCAGTGGAATTCGGATCACAAATCTTGTCCTCTTTGGAATAAAAAGTGGCTACACAAAGGCCAATAAATAGGAATTTTTCAATCATACAATACATGAATTTAATTTCTTCAAGAATTTCAAATTATCGACTAAAATGACATCATTTGTGAATAATTGGAAATCCATCAAGAACATCAACGTGAGTTCTAAATTTGGATAATCATAAACGTTTAAACCTGCAATCTTGCAATAGTATTTACTCTTAAAATTCTTATCTTCGATATATTTCAAAGATATTCTGATACAGGTCAATGCAATTCTATAAAAATTGAGATTGTTCAATCGTACTAGTTCTAAATTTGTACTTTCTAGTCTTAAATTGATTAGTTTAATACCCAATATTATTTTGGAAAAATAAACCGATACCGTTAGAATTGTTCCAACCGATAGAGAACAATGTTTGAAAAGTCTTTGTAAATATGCTTGTGGTGATAAAGATGGTGATTGTTTTAAATAAAATCTTTTGATCAATATTTCTTTAGAATTTTGTAAATCTTTAAAATTATTTCGAAGTTTGTTATTTGGATTGAATTGGATTTCTAAATCTGATGGTGATAATTTTGATAATAGTTCTGGAGATTCACTCAATTTGAAAAGTTTCTCAACTTGATCGTTTAGTAGAGTCAACAGATCTTTTGGATCTAATAGTTTGAGGTCATAATCAGACTCTTCAAGTCTTTTAAATATCTCTTTAACCTCTGTCATGAGGTCCTAAATGAAGGGTTGAAAAGTAAATTTTTTGAATTTTTTTTTTGAATTTAAAATACTGCATTTTGATCATAATTTGATAAGAATTCCAAATGTTTCGAGATGAATTGACAAACGTCATTTCTGTTCATATCTGTGTTATAAAGTTCGATATCCCACAGACGTAGATAAACTTTCATATCACATAAATAAAAACTGACGTATTTCCATATTGTCAATTCTAAATCTTTACCCAAATAATGCAAATCGACAGGTCCAAATAACCTTATCATTTTAGTAATTTTACCATCTTGATTCTTTTCCACCAAATTCCCATCTTTGATCAATCTATAAGGATCAATTTTGGGATAGTTGTTGTGTAAAAATAACATCTTTGAATTATCCTTTGTGAAGTAATTTGGGAACAGATTTGGATCGTAATTGTCACTTGGAGTATGATCTTTTAAGAAACGTTGTAAATTCAAATAATCTGTGATTGGATCGTATTGGAACATTCCTGTGCCGGTGAATTCATCCAGTTCCCAATACCCAGCAGCTTCTACTCTTTTATTCACTTGATAGAACGATTCTTTCAATGCATTTGCCGCAGCAATAAATGTCTCTTTATCACCTTCTCCCTGTGTACCTTGGCTGAACAAAGGATAGTAATAATCGGGTCCATAGTAGTTGTAGTATAAACTCAATAAAATGGTGTGAAGATGAGTCTTTTTGTTGATGAGTAATTGTCCTGTTTCGGAAGATGGATCTGGAATTGCCTCATCACGATCATGTAATGGAACGGCATCTTTAGAACCAAACCATGATTTCTTGATCGGAGTTTCTTTGAAAGTGAACTTATCAATACCATATCTGGACCTCACATCTTTTAGATCCAATCCTGCAATCGAATAATACAGAGGATGAGTCACTCTACGCCAATAATCCGGCCAAACCACCAATCCATGTGTCGAAAAGGGATCCGTTTCAAAAATTTGATCTGGGTTCCGCAACACAAAACAATCGGAATCCAACAACAACACGTTCTCGAAACTGGACATCAACAATGCAATCGATTTGTACTGATATCCTGCAATATCGATTTTTTTACTGATTTCCGGTGAAATCATTTGTGACAATAAAATACATTTGGCATTCAACTTTGGGAAGTGTACATCACAGAATTCAGGTTCATGTTCCAAATTATTGGGGATTAAAACCTCCACGGGTAACCTAGAACCTGTTTCTCTCAAAGAAATAATCGATAACAATGCCAAAAAGGTGAATTTACCTCCTCCAACGTACACAATACCATTTTTACCGTACTCAAGATTGGATTCCAATTTTTGTAAATCCAGTAGAAAAGCCGTATGTTTGTCCTTGAGAAGCAGGATATCTCTATCTTTGACTATCAATCCCTTTTGTAGATACTTCTCGTCTAAAGTAGGTTCAACGTTAAATCTTTCGTAGTACAGTTGCATGGCATAATCTTTGATCTTTGTCAGATAATTCTTCAAAGGATTGACATTTGGTTCATGTTCGAGGATCGATTGGAAAACTTTTGTGTAGAACTTTTGACGTCTTTGGTTTAGATCTTTTTGTTTTGGATCCAAATAATCCGGAGGATTCAGAAGGAAGAATTTATTGATCGATTCTTCGTCGTACCTCAAAAAGTTAAATTTTGCTTGGAATCGACGTAATTGACGTTTATAGGTCTTTAGATTCAATTTGGAGAGGACATCGAGGTCGATATAGGTTTGTTCTGGATTTTCATCTTGGTTGAAAAACTGATCTGGTTTGACAAATTGTACAGGTTTCAACAATTTGGACCGTTGTTCTTCGTCCAAAGTGTCGAAGAATCGTATTTTACCCTTTGATTTATGTCTGGAAGGTTGGGAAAAAAACAATGAAAGTATTGCCCATGAAACCAACAGAGCCAAAACCATCACTGACCAAACTCTTTTATATCTCCATATCCTTTTTAACCTTGGGGGTAATAGTAGAGCCATGGTTGATTTGGTTGGTGTCAATTTTTCAGCGCATATAAATTTTAAGTATGGGAGAGAAAAGAGATGAAGAGATGGAAAAAGAGGAGACATAGGTTGATTTTAAAAGATGAATCTTGAGAAGTTTATTACAATACAGCGATCGAGGTTTATAAATATCTATGTTCTTTTCCTCGATAAACAATGACGATTGACATCGATGAATCGATGCGCACTTAACCATCGAATTGCGCGCGCTCTTTGAAAAAATCTGCGGGCTCATCGAATTTTTCAAATAAAATTTTTTAAAAAAGAAGAGCACTTGAATGGATTCACAGCAGTCGAATAAGGCCCATAGAGGGTCTAAAAATGAGAAAACCACAGCTAAAAAGAAGCTCCATTCACAAGGTCATAATGCCAAAGCTTTTGCCGTGTCAGCTCCTGGAAAATTGCAGAAAATGGCCAAAAGAGCCAGTGAAATGGCAGAACGCAAGTTGCATGTACCCATGGTGAATCGTACCCCAGATGATGATCCTCCTCCTGTCATAGTTGCCGTAGTGGGACCTCCGGGAACAGGCAAAACCACCTTGATCAAATCGTTGGTCCGTCGCTTGACTAAAACATCCTTATCAGAGGTGAAAGGTCCCATCACCGTCGTCAGCGGGAAACGCCGTAGATTGACCATTGTTGAAGTTTCAAACGATTTGAACTCGATGGTGGATATCGCCAAGATTGCAGATTTGGTCTTGTTGATGATCGATTGTAATTTCGGTCTCGAAATGGAGACAATGGAGTTCTTGAACATTGCCCAACATCACGGTATGCCAAGAGTTTTAGGGGTTCTGACCCATTTGGATTTGTTCAAATCTCCTTCAACCTTAAGAGCTTCCAAAAAACGTTTAAAACATAGATTCTGGACAGAGGTTTATCAAGGTGCAAAGTTGTTCTACCTATCAGGTGTGATCAATGGTCGATATCCCGATAGAGAAGTTTTAAATTTGACGAGATTTCTCAGTGTCATGAAATTCAGACCTTTGAAATGGCGTAATGAACATCCTTATTTACTTGCCGATAGAGTCACAGATTTGACACATCCTTCGTTAATCGAGACAAATCCCAAATGTGATCGTAAAATCGCCTTGTACGGTTACTTACATGGAACTCCTCTTTCACCAGGTGGTGCAAGAGTTCATATTCCAGGTGTTGGTGATGTTTCAGTACAAACTGTAGAGAAATTACCTGATCCTTGTCCAACTCCATATTTTGAACAAAAATTGGAGGAGATCGAAAGAGAAGTGACAAAACAAGCAGTTGAAAATGGACAACAAGTTCCAAAGATTAGAAGAGCCAGAAAGAGATTAGAAGATAAACACAAGATCATCTATGCTCCAATGTCGGATGTTCATGGTGTCTTAATAGACAAAGATGCCGTATATATCGATGTCGGAGCCAAAGAAAGTTTTAACGAGGACAACTTGGAAAAAGGTTTGGGTGAACAAATGGTTGTTGATTTACAAAAAATGAGTAAAACACTGGGAGATTCTTTCCAAAACTCTGGATTGCAGTTGTTTTCGAATTCTGAAAAGATTAAGGTTGAATCAGAAACCGGTCGTAAACTGTTGAGAACTCCTAGAATGTATGGGAAACTGATTGCTGAAGAAGATGAAGAAGATGAAGTAAGTGATGAAGAAGAACCTGATGCTGATTTAGAAGAGATTGAGTTTGGAGAAGGCTCTGAAGAAGAACCTGATTGGCAAGAAATGGGATCCAAATTAAAAGCTCAATCTGGACAGAAGAAATGGGATATCAATAAATTACTCTATATGAACAACATTGATCCTGAAGATGTTGTGAAGAGGTGGAGAAATGAGGAAGAGGAACTTTCTGAAGATATTTCTGAGGATAGCGAAGAAGAAGAGTTTTTTGCAAAGAAACAAACCAAACAACTGGTTGAAGACCAACCTTTGTACAGTGTTGAAGAATTGAAGAAGAAATGGGTTGGAGAAAATGTGTTTGATTCGATAAAAGATCGGTTTTATTCTGCTCCAAAAGTTAGTGGAGATGATGATGATGAAGTTTATGGTGATTTCGAAGATTTGGAACAAGATGAAGATGAAGATGAAGATGATGAAGATGATGAAGATGAAGATGAAGATGAAGAAGATTTTGATGCTTCTGAATCTGAATCTGAAGCCATAGATCCAAACTTAACAGTCACAGAAAGACGTGAATTGAATGCCAAGAAGAAAGAAAAACTCAAGTTACAATTCGAAGAAGAAGAAGATAGACAATTAGGAGCAGAAGATCCCGAAGGTGAAGAAGAAACTTGGTACGAATTTCAAAAACTGAAGATGGCCAAACAACTTGAAATCAATAAACTGGAATTAGAAGAACTCGATCCAGAAACCCGTTTGAAAATTGAAGGCCATAAAGCTGGTTCATATGTCAGATTGACATTCGAAAATATGCCTCCTGAATTCATCGCAAATTTCGATCCTACATTCCCAATAGTCGTTGGTGGTCTATTACCAACGGAGGAAAGATTTGGAATGTTGAACGTGAGAATCAGAAGACATAGATGGCATAAGAAAATTCTCAAGACCAATGATCCGTTGATTTTGTCTTTGGGTTGGAGAAGGTTTCAAACACTTCCTGTCTATACGACTTCTGATTCTAGAACCAGAAATAGAATGTTGAAGTACACTCCGGAACATGCATATTGTTTTGCAACTTTTTATGGACCATTGGTGGCACCCAACACCACATTCTGTGGAATGCAAATTGTAAATGAATCTGACACAACTGGAAGTTTCCGTATTGCAGCCACTGGGATTGTGGAAGATTTGAACAGTTCCGTAGAGATCGTTAAGAAATTGAAGTTGGTTGGTCATCCTTATAAGATCTTCAAGAACACTGCATTTATCAAAGACATGTTCAACAGTTCTTTAGAAGTTGCCAAATTCGAAGGGGCCAGTATTAAAACTGTATCTGGAATCCGTGGAGAGATCAAAAGAGCTTTGTCCAAACCAGAAGGACATTTCAGAGCCACATTCGAAGACAAGATTTTGATGAGTGATATCATCATTTTGAGAAGTTGGTTCCCTGTGGAAGTTAAGAAGTTTTATAACCCATTGACATCTTTATTACTCAAGGATAAGAAAGAATGGACCGGTATGAGATTGACCGGTAAGATTAGATATGAACTTGGACTTGAAACTCCCATGATTGCCAATTCTCTGTATCAAAAAGTGGAACGTAAAGAGAGACATTTCAACTCTTTAAAAGTTCCCAAACTGATCCAAAGTGATTTACCTTTCAAATCTCAAATCCATCAAATGAAACCACAACTGAAGAAGACCTACATGAGTAAAAGAGCAGTTGTCTTGACATCAGAAGAGAAGAAACAAAAATCACTTGTTCAAACCATCAACACGTTGAAGAAGTCCAAAGATGAAAAGAAGAAGAGTAAGAAACAAGAAAAGTTCAATGAGAAACTTAAAAAGTTGGTGAAACAAGATGCATTACGTCAAGAGAAGGAGAAAGAACGTAAAAAGGATTACTTCCAACAACAAGGGTTGAAGAGAAAGATGAATGATTCTACAACATCTACAAAGAGAAACAAGCATTAGATGTATTGAGATAACCATCTGAAACCATCACCATAACCTTGTCTCATGACAATGGAACACATAAAGATTTCGATTGGTCTTGTACTAACTGTATTGTTAAAACCTTTACCAGTAGTTCCGTATAAATCCAAGGCCTGTCTCAATTCATTTTCACCAACGGCTGTTGCCTTGTCAATTTTGTTTCCCAAGATCAAAAATGGAACATCTTTTAATTCTTCAATCTCGAACAAAGCATGCAATTCCAGTTTTGATTCTTCAAATCTTTCTGGCTCGGCCAGATCGACCAAAAATACGATCCCGTTGACTTCTGGGAAGTAATCTTTCCATAATCTTCTGGCTTGTAAATGTCCACCCAAATCAAAAGTGGTGAATCTCACAGAACCGATGGATAATTCTTCGGATGTTGGATGTGAAGTTGGTTGTAAAGTTGCCAATCTGTCATTTTTGAGCATGTGCAAAAGTGTCGTTTTACCTGCATTGTCTAAACCGAGAAACAATAACTTGGCATGTTTGTTCCATAAGCCTAAAGAGGCCAAAATGTCTTGAACTAGAGGTTAGTTGATACTGATTTGGATCAGTTACTTACACCAATTGAAAATCCACATCTTGTCGTTGAATTTTTACTTGGTTTTTTTTTGACGCATATTTTTTATCATATAAAAGAAGATAAAAGGGTGTGGGGGAAATTTTGGAGAAATGGGATGTTATTGGGATGAATTTTGGATATGTTGATATGTGGATGTTTGTGGTTATTTCGGTGAAATTTGGAGTGTGTAGGTATTCTGGAACCTTGAAAAGTGACCCCTAAGTCACTTGGTCGTGCACTTTTCACCAATTCTCGATCCATCTTACCAACTAAAGTATCACGTATTTCACTCAAATCTATGTAAATTTCCTCAATTTTCTCTTCATTTACTACCCATACTCTTCTGATCTCCCCAATATCAATAAAACCTTTCAATCTTCTTCTAATCCAAAATTCACCTCTAATCACTTAGTCGTGCATTTTTCACCAATTCTTGATCCATCCCCAACAACTAAACCATCACCTATTTCACTCAAATCTTTGTACATTTCCTCAATTTTTTCCCCATTCACTACTCCCATCCTCCTCATTCCCCACATACCATTAAAACCCCCTCAATCGTCTCCCAACCCCAAAATCCCACCCCTAAGTCACTTTCAAAGGTCGTGCATCTCACACATATTTTTTTTCCAAAATCAACAATGACGTGTGTTCATAAGAGATCATGAAGTTGGACATAAAAGTGAGTATTAAAGAGATCTAAACACCTGAACTAACAACAGAAACTCTTCTTAGCACGTTCAGATCGTGTCAAAGGTATTGATTTCCATCCCACTGAGCCCTGGGTATTGACCACACTCTATTCCGGTAAAGTTGAAATTTGGGCCTACGATGCCAAAACTCTTGTCAAGACAATTGATGTATGTGAAGTACCTGTAAGAGCAGGAAGATTTATTGCACGTAAAAACTGGATTGTGGTGGGAGCAGACGACTTTCAAATCAGAGTCTATAACTTCAACACGGGAGAAAAAGTGACACAATTCGAAGCCCATCCTGATTACATTCGTTTCATTGCCGTACACCCAACTAGACCTTATATCATCACATGTTCTGACGACTTGAGTATCAAGTTGTGGAATTGGGATAACAATTGGAAATGTGAACAGGTGTTTGAAGGCCATCAACACTACATCATGTCTTTGGCCTTCAATCCAAAGGATCCAAACACTTTTGCCTCGGCTTGTTTGGATAGAACAGTAAAGATTTGGTCTTTGGGTTCTCCTGTTCCAAACTTCACTCTTGTGGCCCATGAACAGAAAGGTGTCAACTTTGTGGAATACTACCAAGGTTCCGATAAACCTTATATGATCACATCCAGTGATGACCGTACGATCAAGATTTGGGATTATCAGACAAAAGCGTGTGTGGCCACTTTAGAAGGTCATTTGTCCAACGTTTCATTTGCAGTTTTCCATCCAGAATTACCGTTGATCATCTCCGGTTCTGAAGATGCCACCATCAAAATTTGGAATTCAAACACCTACAAGTTGGAAAAATCCTTGAACTATGGTTTGGAGAGGGCTTGGTGTGTTGGATTCCGTAAAGGTTCCAATTTGTTGGCTCTTGGATTCGACACTGGTAATGTGGTGATCCAATTGGGTAACGATGAACCGGCTTTGTCCATGGATCCAATGGGTAAGATCATTTGGGCCAAACAGAGTGAAGTTTTCAACACGGTGATCAAGGCTTCCGATGCTGCAAATGCAGAAGATGGAGAAATAATGCCTTTATCCCAAAAGGAATTCGGAACCGTTGAAATCTTCCCAACCTCTTTGAAACATTCTCCAAACGGTAGATTTGTGGCTGTCACTGGAGATGGTGAATACATCATCTATACTGCTTTGGCTTGGAGAAACAAATCTTATGGTAATGCCTTGGAATTTGTGTGGCTGCAAGATTCAAATTTGTATGCCATTAGAGAGAGTGTCTCTTCGGTCAAGATCTTTAAGAACTTTAAAGAGAAAACAAGTGGTTTTATCGATTTGGTGTATTCTGCCGATAAGATCTATGGAGGTACGTTGTTATCCGTTAAATCGGAAGGATTTGTCTCCTTCTATGATTGGGAATCCGGTAAATTGGTGAGAAGAGTTGATGTCGAGGCGGTGGATGTGATTTGGTCAGAATCGGGTGAATTGGTTTTGATCGTGTCTGCAGATTCAGCTTTTGCCTTGAGATTTGACAGAGAATTTTTCCAAGAGGCCATTGACAATGGGACCCATGATCCAGAAGAAGGTGTTGAAGAATCCTTTGAAGTGTTGTACGACGTCAATGAAACCATCACAAGTGGTAAATGGGTTGGAGATGTGTTTTTATACACCTCCAACACAAACAGATTGAACTATTTGGTTGGTGGTTCCGTTTATAACTTGGCCCATTTCGAAAAGAAGATGTACTTGTTGGGTTATTTACCCAGAGACAACAGGGTTTACGTTGCCGATAAAGACAGTAACGTTGCCTCTTATCATTTATCATTGGCAGTTTTGGAATACCAAACCATCGTCTTGAGAGGAGATTTAGAACAGGCCAATGAATTATTACCTTCTATTCCAGAAGTTGAAAAGACCAAAATTGCAAAATTCTTGGAGAAACAAGGTTATAAAGAATTGGCATTGGATTTGACCACGGACAACGAACAAAAATTCGAATTGGCAATTGAAGTTGGAGATTTGGAAAAAGCAGACGAAATCGCCTCTTTGGACGAATCCGATATCAAATGGAAACAATTGGGAGATTCAGCTTTGAACAATTGGAACATTGTATTGGCCATAAAAGCGTATGAAAATGCCAAAGATTATGAATCTTTGTTGTTGTTATATTCTTCTTCCAACAACGTTGAACTGTTGAAATCTTTGGGATCCAAAGCTCAACAAGTTGGTAAATTCAACGTTGCCTTCAGTGCCTTATTACAAGCCAATGATCTAAAAGGTTTGGTGGAATTGTTAAGTTTGAGTGATAAAGTTCCAGAACTGGCTATTTTGGCTTCTACATTTGGTGCTACAGAACAAATTCCAAAATTGGTTGAATTGTGGAAATCTAAAGTCGGTACAGTTGGTGATCGTATCTTGATCAATGCCGAAGACCAAGAACCAGATTTGATCGATGCTTAAAATTATTTAAAAACTTGCAACTTATCGATATTGGACTTCTTATCTAGACATACAAAATAACTCTCCTTTGATGAATCTCTTGAAGCATCAGGTTTATACCTATGAACTCTGTTGAACAGTCTTTGTAATCTTTTCTCCAATAATCCATCTTCTGCTCCCGTATAAAATTTACATGTAAATGAACCCTTTGGTTTTAACAAATCTATGGCCATCACCAAAGCGGCATCGCATAAATCCTGTTTGTTAATTGAACTTGAACAAGTTTACAAATGTACTCACCATACTGTTCAAATGATCTCTAATTTGTAATCCAGAAGTATTGGCCATCCTATAAAACGGTGCATTAGTAGTTGAATTCCAGAATCCGGTATTTTGAAAGAAAGGTGCACACATGTCACTTAAAACGACATCCAAAGGATGTCTTGGTACGTTACCTTGTTCGATCATCATATCAATTTTGGCCTCTTCTATCTCTCTATCTATATAAGATTCCAGAGTCCCGCTCTGAATCAATGCCCATTCGATGAAAAATCTACGAACGTTTTCATGGGTCTGTTTCGAAAGAATATTGGCTTGCATCGCATTTATGCCTGGAATTGGTTGTGCAGGAAGAATGTCTAGACCTAGCACAATTCCTGTTTTATCGGTACGTTCATATGCAACTTGTGACCAAGCTCCTGGAGCATATCCAAGGTCTACAATGTTTTGGAAAGGTTTGAAGAGTTTGAATTTGGCATCGATTTGGAGTAGTTTAAAAGCAGCACGGGACCTGTAATTGAGTTCTTTGGCTTCTCGGGTATAATGATCTTCATTTGCCCTATTGAGCCATCGTTTAGAAGACAGAGATTTCGAAGAGGCAAACCTGATAAATGTCTTGATCATTGATATCTGTTGGACAGACATCAGTTACTTGTATTGTTAGGGTTATGCCCGATGTCACGTGATGCGTTAATGACTGCGTTTTTTTTTTCCAAATAAATTTTTCAAATTTTTCAGTTTAATTTTCATCCACGTCGAATCAACCATTGAGGTATTACCTAATTCTAGGGAGACGAACTATTAAAAAATGTCCAAACTTTCCACTGCCGGTGTTCGTGAGAACGTTAAAGAGTTATTGAAGTACTCCAACGAGACCAAGAAGAGAAACTTCTTGGAGACTGTTGAATTACAAGTCGGATTGAAGAACTACGACCCACAAAGAGACAAGCGTTTCTCTGGTACTTTGAAGTTGCCACAAGTTCCAAGACCAAACATGACCATCTGTATCTTTGGTGATGCCTTTGACGTTGACAGAGCTAAGTCTGTCGGTGTCGATGCCATGTCTGTTGAAGATTTGAAAAAATTGAACAAGAACAAAAAATTGATCAAAAAATTGGCCAAGAAATACAATGCTTTTATTGCTTCTGATGTTTTGATCAAACAAGTTCCAAGATTATTGGGTCCTCAATTGTCCAAGGCTGGTAAGTTCCCAACTCCAGTTTCTCATGCTGATGATTTGTACGCCAAGATTCAAGACGTCAAATCTACCATCAAGTTCCAATTGAAGAAAGTTTTATGTTTGGCCGTTGCCGTTGGTAACGTTGCCATGGAAGAGGATGTTTTGGTCAACCAAATCTTGATGGCTTCTAACTTTTTGGTTTCTTTGTTGAAGAAGAACTGGCAAAATGTTGGTTCTTTGGTCATCAAATCTTCTATGGGTCCAGCTTTCCCAATTTACTAAATGTAATATAGACTGATAACCCCCTTTTTTGTAGTGTTTTTTTGATGGTTTTTTTTTTGGTGGTTTTTTTTGGGGATGCATTTAAAAAGTAGTGTATGTTTTCCCAAAAGTATAAATTTAATTATCAAATTAAACGCCGTCATCATAAATTGATATCATCAAATGGTAAAACAGATTAGAATCGAATACATAATAAGTCTTATATTACCCCCACAGTTATCCGTATAAATGTCGAAATCAAAGAACATCACGATTCCACCTCCTTTACATCAAGTCAGCTTTGGTAGTGCAAAAGTACCACAGAGGAAGAATTTGCCAAATGGCAAACAGGTTGAATTTAATTCAAACCAGAAAAAAGGTAATAAAAAATCCAAAGATGATGTTGCCAGTGACTTGAAGAACATGTTGAAATCAGATTCAAAGAAGAAATCAAAGAAGAAATCTTCTTCTCCATCTCCTGCTTATGCAGGTAATAATTTGAATTATTCATCACCTTCACTGGTTTCATTACCAAAACCAACTTTTTAGTCGGTATGCATATGTGGTTATTTTTCCACTAATAGTATTTAACTATCTATATTGTAGTATCTAACATCTAATTGTTGTCTTGTACTGAGATATCTTCTGAAGAGATATATTTTATATATCTAGTTGTATTGAAGATATAGCTTATATATAGTTGTATTTGAAGATATAACTTATATATCTAGTTGTATTTAAAGATATAACTTGTATATAGTTGTATTTAAAGATATAACTCATATATCGCCAGCACAGACTTCTGAAGTTGATAACTAACAAATATCATTAACATTAAGCATATATTGACACTTTAACAATATCAAACCACTACAACAAACAAAGAATAAATAGATAATAAATAGTTAAAAATCTTCAGGATAGTTCGAATAAGTCTTATACTGATTGCCGATTGCCAAACCTTCAATTTGATCCAAAGGTGGTAATTCAAACCCCCATTTTTCCTCTCCTTCACGAACTTCATAATACTTTCTCAAATCGATCCCATGGTTTTGATGATTGGCTATATTGAAGAAAGGAATCACCGATAACAACAATTGAGAATTGGTCGAGTTTCTAGCACTCATATCTTGGAGATAATTCGACATTTTGGAAACTCCATATGGATTTTGTCCCAAAGATAACGCCTTTTTCATCTCATATCTATCTTTAATGATTTCTCTTTGGTTTTCTGACCAACCCCAAAATCTTTTGGTAGATTGGTTATAGGCCAAGATGAAACCACCAATACATCCTATAAACGTGGAAACTCTAATCAGACTCATAGGTGGCATCTTGAATTTACGACCATTGAGTGGTTCTAGTTTTTCAAGAACAACCAAAAAACTACCACTTGCTACAGTTGTAACAGCCCAAGTTGCATAATCAGAAAATCTGAAATATCTTATAACTTTGAAAAAATTAGGATCAGAATCGATGAGCTGATGTTAATCTTTGATCTTTATACATTTTAAACTTACTTCAAACTTTGACATTACCCCACAATTTGATTAAAAATTGGAATTTGATACAATTTTTTTTTTGGATATTACAAAAAATCGGTACATTTTTCAAAGTACATTTTCAAAGTACATTTTCAAAGAAGCAGATGTTACTGGTTTATAAATAGTTGAAAAAAGTCCAGATTACAAAACAACATTCTTTGCCAACTTCAGTTTGTATTCCAGAATAGAACCATTCCATCTTGTGGCAGTTTTATGTTCAACGACAAAGATATCCTTTGCAATTTTATCCAACAATCTGAAATCGTGACTGACAACGACGACACCTCCGTTAAAAGCATTGATGGCATCTGCCAAAGAATCGATGGTTGGAATATCCAAACCATTAGTAGGTTCATCCAACAACAAGATATTTGGAGCTTCTAAAGCCAACAAGGCAAACACAACTCTTGAACGTTGTCCTTCAGAAAGTGTAGCCATTTGAGCTGTTTGGGTCTCTCCGGTCAAACCATATCTACCTAATTGTCCTCTCCAATATTGGAAATCTTGTGAGATGCTAGAAAATTTGTCACGGACAAATTCCAACGGTGTCTTGGTCAAATCCAATTGATCTTGAGAATGTTGGGAATAGACTCCCATCTTGATATGTGAATGTTTAGAAACTCTTCCATCTTGGGCTTGTAATTGACCAGTCATGATCTTCAAAAGTGTCGATTTACCAACACCATTTGGTCCAACAAGAGCAATTCTGGAATCCATATCGACACCAAATGAAAGATTTTCATACAACCTGTTTTCAACGGTTTCATCATACGCAAATGAAATGTTATCGAATGCCAAAACAGGTGGAGGAAGTTTCTCGACATCAGGAAATCTAAAAGAGAAAACTTTATCTGCCACAACAGGTTGGATCAATCCATCTGCTTCCATCTTATCCAAGATTTTTTGTCTGGATTTGGCCTGTCTGACCAAATTGGCATAGGTACCGGCACTGGCAATGAATTTTTTGATGTGTGCGATTTCTTCTTGTTGCTTTTGGTATTGTTTCATTTGATTGGTTTCAAGTTCGGCTCTGGTCTTGACATAAGAATCATAATTACCACCAAACATCATAATTTTTTGCATTCTCATATCGATCATGTTGGTACAAACACCGTTCAAGAAATCTTGGGAATGAGACACCAAGACAAGGGTTCTTTCGAATCTTTTGAGGTATTCTTCCAACCAAACACAGGCTTCTAAATCCAAATGGGCTGTTGGATCATCCAATAATAACAAAGTTGGTTTGACAAAAAGTGCTTTAGAAAGAGCCACTCTCATTCTCCAACCACCAGACATATCTTTGGTCTTCTTCTTGATGGTTTGACCGTTGAAACCCAAACCGGTCAAAATCACTGCAGCTCTACTTTCGAAAGTAGAAGGATCCAAAGAATCAATTCTTTCGTACAATGGATCCAAGAGTAAAGATTCTGGTCCTTCTTCTACAATGATATCTTCAACTTGTTTTTCCAATTTCAGCAATTCGTGTTCAGCTTCTCTTACAACGTATTCCAAAGCAGAGAATTCTGTTGGCTCTGCTGGTTCATCCAAAAGATAAATATCGATATGTTCTGGAATTGGATACTCTCTGGCGGCAATGGCTTTCAAAAGTGTCGATTTACCACATCCATTTTCTCCCAATAAACCATAATGACGGCCATAATTCAATTCAAGTGTAGAGTCTTGGGCCAACACTTTACCGTGGAAAAGTAAAGAAACAGATGATAATTTAATATCACGAGAAGTTTTCAAAGAGTCCAAAACACCTGTGGTGACTCTGTCTGAAATACCATCTTGATCTTGTTGTAACTTCAACTTGGCAATCTCTTCAGCTGTCTCATCAACTCCATCTTTCTTAGACTTTCTGGATACCTTTGGCAGTTTACCAGCAGCCAATCTTTTAGCCTCTCTTTTAGCTTTTGAAGCAGAAACTGACATTTTCACTAGAAGCTCTTTAGAAGCAAAATTGAAAATTTTTTTGGTTTAGAAAAAAAAAAAAAAATTTGAACTGAAAAGTTACCCGGCCGACGATCCACCGAGTCATGAGAGAAGTTCGTCTAGGAAGTCATCATGATCTTGTGGAGGTTTTAATTGAGTTTGTGGAGATGAGGAGGTTGTTGGAAGTTGGTTGATATCAATTTTATCAATTTTGGCCAACAATGAATCGATATCTTCGTCTTTTGTAGTTGGTTTCGAAGTAGTTGTAGTGCCTAATAAGATCCCTAATTCTAGATCAAACTCTGTATCAGAGACGTTCAATTGTGCCTTACGAGATTCTTTTGAAAGTTTAGCATTAACTCGATCTTTGTATGCATCTTCTTCTGTCAAATCTAGTACTTTAGCCCTTCTGGTCTGTTCGAATAGTTTCTGCTCATCACTGAATTTCTGTTTCAACAACTGATACTCTTTTTGTTTCAGAGTCTTTTCTTGAAGCTCTTTGAACTTCTCAACCTCAGATTCATCTAGTAACTGTGTCTTTGATTCTTGTTTCTTTCCTATTTGTAACTTCAAAAGCTCATCATCTGTCATCTTTGCAACATTCTTTTTGGTCTTGATAGATTGATTGTTACTTTTGGTGGCTTGCCTGGAAAATTTCATTAAATCTTCATCACTCTCCGAATCTGACAACTCTCTATATCTCCATCTATTACCCAAATCAACAAGTGCTTCTTTCTCTTCTCCATCAGAGATCTCTTCCGACGACGAGTTATGCAGGTTCTGAACAAAATGAGGCCTGATCTCGGGCTCTTTCTTACTCTCGGGTTGAAGACCATGCTTTCGAAGATAGTCTCTTTTAGCCTTTCTATCCCATTTGTTGTTGTGCAATACCATCCCAATCTATATCAAACAAAGTCGTATAACTTGCAGCCCCAATTTTCCATTTTTTCTTATGCACCGAAGCTTCTTAAAATAAGATGACTCAAAACAATTTCCAGTTTTGGAAATCTTCGAGGCCCTCTAAAAACCTTAAATGGGAAATTTTCAGTGAGTCATTCCATGTGCATAAAAATTTTTCAAAATGTGAATCATCATTGCTTAAGTAAATGTCGACACCAATTCCTGAAGAATTCGACGATGTCAGAATCGTCGGTTACCACCCTTTGATATCTCCAGCTTTATTGACACAAGAATTCCCCGCTTCAAAAGTAGCTTTACAAACAGTTGTTGCCGGCAGGAAAGCTGCAGCCGATGTCGTTAGTTTTAAAGATGATCGTTGTTTAGTTGTGGTGGGACCTTGTTCCATCCATGACACATCTGCAGCTTTGGAATATGCTGGAAGATTGAAAAAATTGTCCGACGAGTTGCAGGACGACTTGGTTATCATAATGAGAGCGTATCTCGAAAAACCAAGAACCACCGTGGGTTGGAAAGGGTTGATCAACGATCCTGAAATCAATTCCACTTTCAACATCAACAAAGGTTTACAAATCTCTAGAAAGTTGTATGCTGATTTAACAGATCTTGGTATTCCAATCGGGTCGGAAATGTTGGACACCATTTCTCCACAATTCTTGGGTGATTTGTTATCGTTTGGAGCAATTGGTGCGAGAACCACTGAATCACAATTACACAGAGAATTGGCTTCAGGATTGTCATTTCCTATAGGGTTCAAAAATGGTACAGATGGAACTCTTGGAGTTGCCGTAGATGCCATTCAAGCTGCTTCTAATCCTCATCATTTCATGGGTGTCACCAAACATGGTTTGGCAGCCATCACAGAGACAAAGGGTAATGAGCATTGTTTTATTATCTTAAGAGGTGGTAAAAAAGGTACGAATTATGATGAACTGTCTATTAAAGAGCTGATTAAGGCATTACCAAGTGAATCTAATGGTCTCATGGTTGATTGTTCCCATGGTAATTCGAACAAAGATTACAGAAATCAACCAAAAGTTTTAAGTGAAGTTGCAAGACAAATTCTGAATGGAGAAGATAAGATCATCGGTGTTATGGTTGAATCCAACATCAATGAAGGTAAACAATCTGTACCACCTGAGGGAAGAAGTGCTTTAAAATATGGTGTTTCCATCACCGATGGTTGTGTTTCTTGGAAATCCACCGTCGATATGTTGAACGAATTGGCAGCAGCAGTTAGAACAAGAAGACTGAATAGAAATTAATCATTTGAGTGACTTTTCATACTTGTAATTGACATAAACTTGTTCATCGGGCCATGGCCAACCATTTTTTTGTTCTTGTAGATCTAATTCACTCTTCACCTCTTTTGGCCTATATGACTGTAAATACTTGGTACCATGCCTTATTATACGTAGAGCATCATTGTCATCCAAACCAACAAGTATGTCTAATATTAGTTCTTCACTTGGCTCATATTCTAAATCTTGCCATAGATGAAAGATGGTTGTCAATTCCGATTGTGGTCCAAAGATGGTGAGAACTTTTATGTATTCCTGCCAAAGTTTAGATGTCACATGCACACCATTCGAGTCCTTTATGGTCTTTTTGATGTGGGCTTTGAATTCCAAAGTACAAACTTCATGAGCAGGTTTCCATTCCTTGGATTCATAGAACCAAAGTAATTGGGTACGGTGGTTGGAATAATGTTCCAACACTGCTATACATAGAGCTCGAAGAGCATTTTGATCTTTTCGAATTTTTTGCTTGTACTCCAAAAAGTACAATTCATACAATTCCAGAGGATTGATCTTGGCTTCACCCATCAACATTGTGGATACCAAACCTGGGGTTTTACGTTGAATGTTCTTGTATACAGATCTGGTGTAAGAAAGAGTGTCTTGGAAAGTTCTCCAATCACCCAACTGTTCGTCCAAAGATGAATAAAGTTTTGTTAGATACTTTACCATGATGGCATTGGGCAATTTGTATTTCTTGGATTGTAAAACATTCAACATGGCTCTGATCTTAAAGACATCCGAAATCACACCCATGAGTTCAATGATGAACAAAGAGTCAATCTTTAGATACTTGACATCTTCAAATTTGTCGAGAACAAGGGTTTGATATCGATTCCAAATCAGAAATGCCGTATACGGGGTCAAACTCTTCAATCTTTTCAAAGATTGGACGTATGAAGTCCATAGCTTTGGATATTTGACCAATAGAGGAGTCAGACTATCGAATTCCCTTTGAACACCAGTCTCATTTGCAGTGACCAAGAGTCTCATACTCACTATATCAGCCCGAACCTGTTCGAAATCGACTTCATCACTGAATTTTTTATCCAAAAGTGACATCTTTTTAACCGCCTCGTATTTATCATTGTCCAATTTGGTGAGAACCATTCTGTTGTACTCCCTTTCCAGGGAATCTAACATGGAATACATCCTTGAATCTCCCAAATTATAAAACAGTTTTGAAAGTCCTAAATATCCATCTATGGTGGTGATTTCTCTTGATTTGGCATCCGGTCTACGTTCCACAATCCATGAATATAGAAGGGCTTGACATTTGAGAATAGTCACATGAAAGTTGGGGAATTTAGGACTCAGCATTGTACTTCCACTCAACAATTTGATCATTTTATTGACCAGGATCAAATCTTCTTCTTCAACCGTCAAAGTCAGAAGAAAATGTTGTAGAACTTTTGGAAGTTTATGAACATCAAAACTCATACATCCATGGACTAAATTGATGAGATAGAGTGGTAATTCTTGAGATTTGGGGAATTTGTAAGAGAGGAAAGTTGTTGTCAAAAGGTTGATATCTTGAACAGAACGAGGTTGACGGAGTAAGAAATCTTTGATCAAGAAGAGAGGCAGGTTTTGAAGGTTGGAATGAGATTCTGATATCGATCCAGCATTGATACTGGATAACCAGTTTTGTACATTTGTTATGTCATATTTTAAAGTTGAATCTCCATGAAATCTGTCTAGTAAATGATAAGACTGTTGAACCAACGAATGAGGTGAATTGATGAGATTTGTGTCGTTTTTGAAGTTGAAATAGTATGAATTGATCAATGGATTGACATTTATATTGGTGGAAAGGGAATCCCCGTATCGGAAATAATAAATATCTCGTATCATCAGTTGTAAAAGTGATGTAATCTCTTGGTAGTTTTTGTATTGTTCAGGTTTGTGGTAATGCAAAGAGAGATAGACTAAACTTAGAAGTCTTTCATGCAAGGAACTTTGAGGGATCAAGTTATAATTAATGGAAAGATTTAAACCTTGTCGTATTTCTTCCAATTGTGAGGAAGTTGTTCTATGTTTCTCTTCGAAATCGTTGTGAATGATGTAGGAAGAATTGATCAATGTGGGTTGTTTGAAGAGATTGATGTTGTTTGAAAGTAGTTTGAGTCCATATTGATTGAAATGTTGATCTCGAAGTTTTATCAAGAGTTGAGATTCATAGTAAGGTAGTCGTTGCATACTTCTGTCGAACTCATCGCTTCAAATGTGGAGTTCAATTGGGTTGAAGCACACGACTTTTTTTGAATCAGTTTTGATATTGTGTACACGACTTTTTTAGGAATCAGTTTTGATATTGTGTACACGACCATATTCATGCACGAAATTTTTCACTTTTGAGTCATTTGAAAGAATGACAAAGATGAAGGTTCATGTGATTGATGTTGAATCTGGGAACTTAAGATCACTTCAGAACGCCATTGAGCACATTGGATATGAAGTTGAGTTTATCAAGAATGCGGAAAGCTTTGAAATTGATCAAATAGAGAAACTTTTCCTTCCAGGAGTTGGTAACTATGGCCATTTCATGGATTCTTTATATGAAAGAGGATTTGAAGAACCTTTGAGAAAATACATTGCAAGTGGTAAACCTTTGATGGGGATCTGTGTTGGTTTACAAACATTTTTCAAAGGAAGTGAAGAATCTCCAAATTCTAAAGGGTTGGGACTCTTTGATCTTGAATTGACAAAGTTTGATGATAGTGATAAATCTGTGCCTCATATAGGCTGGAACAGTGTTTCAATGAGCCAGTCTTTCTACGGGTTGAATTCTGGATCGAAATATTATTTTGTTCATTCGTATGCTGCCAGAGTGACACAAGAAGATAAGGCCAAACTTTCACAAGACGGTTGGACAGTTCTGTATGGGAAATATGCCCAAGATGAATTTGTTGCTGCTCTTACAAAGGACAACATCTTTGCAACTCAATTCCATCCCGAAAAAAGTGGTGTAGCAGGTTTGAAACTCATCAAACTGTTTTTGGACCAAGAAGCACATACCGTCTTTCAACAAGAGTCAAATGTTCCAAAGGGAGTTGAAACCACCTATACAGGGTTGACCAGAAGGATAATTGCATGTTTAGATGTACGGACGAATGATCAAGGTGATCTTGTGGTGACCAAAGGTGATCAATATGACGTCAGAGAGAAATCACAAGGGGGTGATGTCAGAAATTTGGGTAAACCTGTGGAGATGGCAGAGAAGTATTATTTACAAGGAGCTGATGAGATCACTTTCTTGAACATCACATCTTTCAGAAACTCACCTGTTAGAGATCTGCCGATGTTAGAAGTGTTGAAAAGAGCTGCAAAGACCATCTTTGTTCCATTGACCGTGGGTGGAGGTATTAAAGATGTTATAGATCCAGATGGAACCAAAGTATCTGCTTTAGAAGTGGCATCCATGTATTTCAGATCTGGAGCTGATAAGGTGTCTATTGGTACAGATGCTGTGTTACTGGCTGAGAAATTTTATGCAACTGGTAAATGTTGTGGTGATTCTCCAATGGAGACAATTTCCAAGCTGTATGGAGTACAAGCTGTGGTTATTTCTGTTGATCCAAAGAGATTTTATGTCCTGGATCCTTCTGAAGTTCCATACAAATGCTTATCTACCAAATTCAAAGGTCCAAAGGGTGAAACCCATTGTTATTATAAAGTGACATCACAAGGTGGACGTAAAGTACATGATTTAGGGGCTTGGGAGTTGTGCTATGCCTGTGAACGTCTTGGTGCAGGAGAAGTTTTGTTGAACTGCATCGACAAAGATGGAAGTAACTCAGGTTACGATTTAGAACTCATAGATCATATCAAATCTGCCACCAAGATCCCTGTGATTGCATCGAGTGGTGCCGGTAAACCTGAGCATTTCGAACAAGTTTTTCTTGAAACCAAAACAGATGCAGCTTTGGGTGCTGGAATGTTCCACAGAGGTGAATATACTGTGGGTCAAGTCAAAGATTATCTCAGTTCTAAAGGTTTATTGGTCAGAATAGACAACGAGTCTTTGTAAACCCCCTTTTCCCAATTAGGAAATAGTTAAAATTTTTTTTTTTTTATCGATTTGAAAAATTGTGTCAAAAAGTGGATCGAATCACAAAATGGTTGCACTTGAAAGAAAGCGTAAAAATGTAATTGATGGTTCTGGAGTTCCTTTGGCTAAGAAGTCAAGATCCAGACAGAGTTTTGCCTCGAGGAAGTCTTCTCATTTGCCCGAGATCAATCAAATTCCTAAACTGAAAACAGAGATTTTGGATCTCTTTGTATGGGGAACAGGATCGATGTGTGAGCTTGGATTGGGACCTGATGCCAAGACCAAAGAAGTGAAAAGACCAAGACTCAATCCTTTGGTGAAAGATATTGTTGATTTCGCTGTTGGTGGGATGCATACTTTGGCCTTGGATGCCAATAACCAACTATGGAGTTGGGGAAACAACGACAGTGGAGTTTTGGGTAGAGATACGAATAAAGAAGGAGCCGAGAAATTAAGAGATATGGACGATGAAAGTGATGATGAAGACGGTGATCTTAACGTTGTTGAATCCACTCCTGGTCTTGTGGAGAAGTTACCAAAAGAACAAATCGTTCAATTGGCGGCCACCGATAATCTTTCACTGGTTTTGTTGGAGTCGGGAGAAGTTTATGCATGGGGAACTTTTAGATGTAATGAAGGCATTTTAGGATTCATGCACAACGTTGAGACACAGAGAACTCCTTTGAAAATTGAAGGATTATCTCAAATCGTCCAATTGGCCTCTGGTAAAGATCATATCTTGGCCTTGGACACGAAGGGAATTGTATACGCTTGGGGAAATGGACAACAGTTCCAATTGGGTCGTAGAATCATGGAAAGGACTCGTTTACAGAGTCTTGAACCTCGTGAGTTTGGTTTAAGAAATGTCAAGTTCATCGGTAGTGGAGAATTCCATTCATTTGCAATCACCTCCGATGGTAAAGTATTGGCATGGGGTTTGAATCAATATGGACAATGTGGGATTGAAATTGACATGGAAGATGGAGCTGTGATCACCAAGCCAACGGAAATCACAGAATTACAAGGCAAAAAAATCAACTACATCACCGGAGGTGAACATCATTCTTTGGCCGTTGGTGAAGACGGTGAAGTTTATGGATTCGGAAGATATGACATGAAAGAGGTTGGAATTCCTAAAAAATTGCTTCCAAAAGAGGGGACATTTAAAGATGCTCATGGCAATGTGAGAGCCATTCCAATTCCCACAAAACTCACCACTTTACCAAAGATTAAGACTGTTTGTTGTGGATCACATCATTCTTTGGCATTGACCGAAGATGGATTGGTATTTGCCTGGGGATTTGCCGATACGTATGCTGTAGGTTTGGGCAACTTGGATGAAGATGTTGAGAAGCCCACTAGAATCGATAACACTGCCACTAGAGACCATGAGATTAGATTTGTTGGAGCAGGAGGTCAATTCAGTGTCAGTGCTGGTATTAAATTAGATGATGAAAAAATCGAAGATAGAACTGATAAGATTGAAGAGTTTGAAGAAAAAGTTGAACTGATGTTATGAATACACTATTACGTAAACTGTACCAAAGCCAACCCCATAGTTAACCCCATAGTAAGCACATAGTAAGCACATAGTAAGCCCGTAGTTAAGCCCATAGTTAACAAAAAATTAAAATGATAATTTTTCCAAAAAATTTTTAGCTCATCGCTTCGATATCATGGGAAAGATTACAGTTCAAGAGACGAAGAAAGTTCGTCATGATCCTTTGTATAAGACGATTACGACACTGGGAGGGAACTTGAGAACCAAAAAACATAGAGAAAATTCCGGAAAACAACTAGAAGATGACGAATTTATCGATGCTGCTGCTTCTAGAAAGATTTTACAATTAGCCAGAGCACAACAAGAAGAGATTGAAGAAGAAGAAAATGGAGTCAACGAAAGTTCTTTAGGATCCAGATTACTTGTGGAAAGTGAGGAATCTGAAGATGAAGAAGATTATTCCGAATACGAACTCGAAGAAGAAGAATATTTCGAAGAAGATGAAGAAGAGATCGATGCTGAACAAGCTGCTCTATTTGATGCATATTTCAAAAAAGATGACAATTTTGGAAGTTATAACCTTGCAGACAAGGTGATGGCAAAGCTTCTGGAGAAAGAACAGAAGTCTCAACCTGTTCAAACTGCTCCAGAAGAAGGTGTAATGTTACCTCCAAAAGTGATTGCAGTTTTCACAAAAGTTAGTGAAACTTTAAAGATGTACAGACATGGGAAACTTCCAAAGTTGTTCAAAGTGATTCCGACTTTGAGAAATTGGAAAGACGTTTTGTTCGTCACAAATCCAGAATCTTGGAGTAATCAAGCAGTTTATGAAGCCACCAAATTATTCGTTTCAAATTTGAAACCAAAAGATGCCCAATTCTTCATTGAAAATGTGTTGTTACCAAGATTTAGAACCAACATTGAAGACGATGAAAACCACAAGTTGAATTATCATATCTACAGATCTTTGAAGAAATCTTTGTACAAACCAAGTGCTTTCTTCAAAGGATTTTTATACGCCTTGGTGGAAGAAGGTTGTACACAGAGAGAGCTGATTATTGCTGCAAGTGTTTTACAGAAGAATTCTATTCCTGCATTGCATTCTTCAGCTGCTTTGGATTGGCTCTTGGATCAAGATTATCTGCCAACCACCACTGTCTTCATCAGAGTCCTATTGGAGAAGAAATATGCCTTACCCTTTCAAGTGATTGATAATTTGGTGGCCTTTTTCATGAGATTCAGACAAGTAGGAGATCAAGATCTGAACGTGGTGTTGCCGTTGGTTTGGCAAAAACTGTTCTTGGCTTTTGCCCAGAGGTATAAAAATGATATCACAGAAGATCAACGTGATTTCCTCTTGGAGACTGTTAGACAAAGAGGGCATAAAGATGTTGGTCCTGAAATTAGAAGAGAATTATTAGCCGGCCAGAACAGAGTGCCCTTGGCTGAGAGATCTAAAGATGAACAAATGTTAGATCTGTTCTGAAATATATATAGATATAACCTTCTCCGTTCTACTAACCCCCTTTGTCTGTCTTAGCCCCCCTTTGAGCTCCGCCTAAAAAAAAAATTCTCTGCCCAAATAGGCGGAAATTTAATATTTCATCAAGGGTTTGATCAAAGGTATGGATAAAACAGAAGAGGAAATCCCTCACTCTGTTGAACAGAGAAGGTCCAATTCGATCCCTATATCCGCGAACTCTCTCTCGGAAAGATTGTCTCTGTTAAGACATACAATATCTCCATCTCTGCCCAAACCGTCACAATTAACTCCAAGTTCAAGCCCCCATGGGCGGTTGAGTTTTGAATACGAATCCAGTTCTAATTCTTCTTCAAATTCGGAATTAACAAACCCAAAGACAAAGAAATTGCACAAGTTATTAAGATCACTATCAATTGGATCCAATAGTGAATTAGAATTCCCAGTCTCTGAGGAGAAAGGTAATGTCTTGATGAGTACGGATTCGATAAGCGGTAAAATACGAGAGGGAAGCCAATTCATATCTAAGGAGTTCATTGATCCAGGAATAGAAATGTTGAGAATAACACATCGTAAAAAGATCAAAAGATGTTTCCAAATCGATACCCAACGTAATGTACTAAGATGGAACAATAAACTGTCTTCATTCATCAGAATTGATAAAATCAAAGAGATTCGCATCGGAGATGATGCAAAGAACTATCGAGAAGAGTACAAAGTGTCTTCTGAGTACAAAGATCTATGGATAACAGTGATATATTACATCGATTCAATCTCAAACAACATCAAAGCATTACATGTATTGGCAACTAGGAAACATGATTATGAAGTTTTTTGCAACACTTTGAGGTTGTTGGTGTTTGTAAACAGAGACTTAGCAAGAAATATAGGTTCAGATGAAGACTTATTTACGAATTTCCATTGGAACAACTACGTCATGAACGAAAACCAGTTCAACAGACAAATCGTGGAAACCCCTCAAACAAAAGTTTCCAACACTTTAAACTCTGAGGGAGTTTTGAAGTTGGCCAAAAGACTCAACATCAACATTGCAGATGATCACTTGATGAAGTTATTCCATGTCTGTGACAGTGATAAGAATGGATATCTCGATTTCGAAGAGTTCAAGAAATTTGTCAGTCTTTTGCGGACACGACAAGAGGTTTACGATTTATTCCACAGCATGGCCAAAGATACAATGTCGATAATGGATTTTGAACTATTCTTGATCAATGTTCAGAAGGAAACAATGACGGCTGAGCTGGTTCTCAAATTGTTCAACAAATTTTCTTCAAATGGAATTGATCTTTCAGCAGAAGATTTTCAACATTTCTTGACATCTCCGTACACAACTCCATTTGCCGTAGTGCAAGAAGACTTCTCAAGACCTCTTTCAGAATATTACATCTCTTCTTCACACAACACATATCTTTTGGGTCGACAAGTTGGAGGTGATTCTTCCGTGGAAGGATACATCAGAGTGTTACAACGTGGTTGTAGATGTATCGAGATAGATCTTTGGGATAGCCTGGATAACGGACCTGTTGTTACACATGGAAGATCGTTCACGTCTGCTGTGAACTTGCAAGATGTTTTGGAGACGGTGAGAAAGTATGCTTTTATCACAACTCCTTTCCCACTCATTCTCTCTTTAGAGGTCCATTGTAATTTTGAGAATCAACTAATCATCAAAAAATTATTGTTAGAAGTGTTTGGAGAACTGCTAGTAAAGGAGACGTTGACGAATGAGTCTGTACTTCCTAGTCCCGAAGAATTGAAGCATCGAATTCTCATCAAGGTGAAGAAAACTGAAGTGTATACTTCTGTGTCCAATAGCTCGACTTCAACGTCATCTTTTAGTGAAGACAGTACCACTAAGAAGAGTTTACTAACGAGAGCCAAGAAGACAGTTCGAATCACTCCTGAATTAGCTTCCTTGGGTGTCTTTGTGAGCACGATAAAGTTTCGCAATTTTTCACTTCCAGAGTCGAAAACTTTCAACCATTGCTTCTCATTCTCCGAGAAGACAATTGACAACATGCTCAAAGATCCCATCAAGTTGCAATCCATCAGTAAACATAACAGGAAGTATTTGATGCGGTTATATCCTTCACGTTATAGGTACAAATCTACCAATTTCAATCCTCTTCCATATTGGAATTTAGGAGTTCAAATGGTGGCTACTAATTGGCAAATGTTCGATGTGGGACAACAGATCAACGAGGCAATGTTCTTACTCGGTTCTAAAAGTGGATATGTCTTGAAACCGAAACAATTGCGAATTGTGAGGAAAGAAGAATTCAAAGTGACCAAAAAGAGACTAAAATTTTGTATACATGTGATTAGTGCTCAACAACTCCATGCTCCAAAAGATCACATAGGAGTGATTAGTCCTTATGTGGAATTCGAAGTCTATGGATATGAATCTATGAAAGAGCCCAAAGATACAGCAAAGACCAACGTTGTAAAGCTGAATGGATTCAATCCTATTTGGAATGAGATGTTTCAAAGGGAAATAATCACCGATAATCCAGATTTGGTGTTCATCAGACTCGCAGTGAGATGTCTGACAGAAACTGATCTAGGGGTCTGTGTTTTAAAACTCAAGAGTCTCAAACAAGGTTATAGACATTTGACTATTTATGATTTACAAGGTGAAGAATTCATCTTTTCGAAATTGTTTGTCAAGATTGAGCTCCAAGAATTTGACATTTAATCCTTATAGATATCAAATGGACTTCTTGTGGGTTTGGTGATGAAAGGTTTGTTGATACGGTTATCAAATGAAACAGATTTTCTCAATCTATGAGTCAAATTTTTGGCACTTTTGGATTCAAATTTAACATTGACTATTCTTCTCCTTGGAGGAGTTATGAACAGAGGTATTTTGAAAGTTTTCGTCACTTCTGGATCGTATTTATTGGTTAATTGGTATTTCGGTTGTAAAATTTGTTGTTTGGTTGACATGAATCCACAAAATATTTTAGCGTCTAGATCTCGAAGTGGTAATCTTTGTTCCGGTTGTCTGTTTGGAGGAGGTTTAAATGATATTGGCATTATATTTTCTTTGTCTTGATCATGATCAGGTGTTAGAAGTTGGGTTGGTTGTTGTTTTTTCTTTGGTGTTGTTAGATGTGATCTATAATCGGTGTTATCGTTGTATATTGTGAACCCAGGTTTGGCAACTTTAACAGGAGATGTACGCTTTGTTTCGTATTTTAAAGGAGATGTTGATCTTTGGATGTTATCACATTTCACCAGTAATGGAGTTGTTGATCTACTTTTAGTTGGTGAAGACATTTTTGACTTCTTTAGTGCGACTTGTGTGAGCTTTTTATATAAACACGACACGCTTATGCAAAACAAACACCATCAAAAAAGGGGAGTCAAAACACGAGCAAAATACGAAAAAAAGTTTGAAAATTTATGCACGGACTAAAAAAAAAAAAAGGGGTACATATGCTCAAAGGCTTGCATACAGGGGGAGGTGGTCGGGGATCCAGCAGTCTCTAGGGGTATAGACAGGGGGAAGAGATATCTCGGGTAACTGAGGATCTTTATAAGTTGTGTAGTTGGTTCCAAAGGTGTAACAAGGAGGTGATTCTGTGGAGCATTCTTCATGGAGGAGGTATAAGGGGGTGTGCAATGCGAGTTCTATTTGTTTGTGTTCCTGTTGATGAACAAAAGATTTGAGGGAGTTTTTTTTTGGAGGTGATTCGGAGATCATGATGGTCACTTTGAGCAAGTGAGTGATCTTAAATTGTGGACATGGTTGTCCCTGACTGTGAACGGTATATGGATAGACACGGAAATAGTTGTTGAAGAGTTTGTGCTTGAGACGATTGGAGATGTGCAAATCGATGGTTTGCTTGAACTTACCGGCATAACATTGGTACTCTTCGATCAAAATTTTGTCACGTCTACTTAATTTAGGACCACAATTCGAATACCTGTTCACATCTATCATTTGCAAAAGTGTCACCCTAACACATGAGATCTCGTACTCCTGTTGGTGAAGGGGTGTTATTTCTAATTCTGCTTTGAGATTTGATCCAAGTTGCACGACTTTAGTAGGTACACTAAGACTGTAGTGGAATGCATCCCTCCATATTCCCTGTTGGAGAGATGTATCAGAAGGTAGAATAGAAGCCTCTTTGAGGTTTCTCAACACTTTAATTTCTTGATTGGCCAATTCCAAAGATGAATTTGAGGTTTTCAGAAGAAGTCGAATATTGTACACGACTGATCCGTAGATCGTTGTGATCGATTCCGGAAGGTCCGGGTCAAGAGCAAACTCGAAGGGGAACATTCCTGACTTCCCAGGATACCAAATATCATTCCGCAAGGGTTCATACACCAGCAATTCTTTGTTATAAAATTCTACATTTTGGGGGATCAATTTGGTTCTACGTTTCATTCCATCTTGACAACATGTCACTATGACCTCTGACTTCTGAAACACCCCAGTAACAATTACTACGAGTTTGGGAACTGCCAGAAGTTTTTGGCACAAAAGTTCGACTCTGCCGCGGGCAACAGATTGACACAGATGACCCCTCTCATGTAAAGTTAAACCTTGCAAATAAATAGGACTACACACAACCTTTGCACAGAATTCATCGTATTGAACTTCTTCACCTGCATTCAATCCAAATTTTCTAGGAATTAATCCAAAATAACTCTTCATTTTTAATGTATAAGCGCCGATGTTCCCCCTTTTTTTTCCCGATCTCGATTTGAAAAATTGACCAAAAAAAAAAACCGTTGGTTAAATCCGAGTATCGCCGCAGATGATGCAAGATGTTGGATTATAGATTTACAAATGAGTCTAAATAGTAGGAATGAGATTTGTCTGTAGTGGAGACGTCATCGATGACTCTGTGGTGGTCAAACAAACTGAAATGCACGTTGTCTTGAGCAGCATAGATGTCTTCACCTTCTTCCACACCACCCCCATTTTCCAAGATGCTCTGCCAAGTGGCTCTATAGGTTGAATTGGCTCGGTCAATTTCTTCCAATTTCCCGTCATACACCAAAACATTACACAAGGATCTGATATCACTGGTACTGACTTCCACATTGGCAATTCCACTTGTGGAAATAAAATTGAGAATTTGCTCAATCGAAGGATAATCTTGAAAACTTGGGGGGTAACTCTGTTGTGCAGGGATGGATTTTGGAGCACTAACAAGTTCTTTACGTTTGTTGAAAGGATTAGGATGAGATTTAGAAGCCACGTATCTCCATATCACCAACAATAAGGAATCGATAAACTCTGTATCCAATTCACTATCTGTAAACCAAGGGCCTCCGGTGACGTCTATAGAAGGTGTGAGATTATAGAGCATGTAGATCTTTCTAGTTGGATATTTCACAGATTTGATGGACTTGATATAACTCTGGCTCTCAAGAGATTTCAAACATCTTAGCACTACATGTTGGTGAAGATTTGTCTTTGCCTTTATGGTCTTTGTCCAAATACCTTCTCTACCGGCTGCTTCTATGTATGAATACACCATACTTTCATCTTTTGACATCTTTGTCAATTTCTCGGCCTCAGATCTCTGTACAGCTTGAAATTTAAGAGCATCTCCTTGTTTTACAGCCTTGATAAGGTTCTTATTGATCAATTCTTGAATCGTTAACATCAAATCAGCCAGCGATTCTATCCCACTCAACGATTGAAGTTGTTGTTGGTCAAAAATGGATTCTGAAACTTGCTCAATCATCAGCAGATGAAGAGCTTCGGCTCTTCTACTTATTACAACCCCATTACCATTCAAACTCATCTCTAAATTTCAACTTCAAATCCCAAGATGAGCTTTTGATCTTGGTTTTAAAAATTTTATTGTGTGAAAAATGCACGACATTTTTTTTTTCCTGCATATCGAAGGAGTTGTGAAGAGTTGAAAATGGCATTTAGAAGACCTAAACCTAAAGTTGTGAAGGTTGAGAATGATGGAGAAGGATCAGATGGTGTTGGAATACGACCTGAGAGAAGAAAAAAGAAAGTGAATCTCAGTTTTGATCAAGATCTGGACTCCGATGAGGTTCCGATGGATCTCAAGTCCAAGTTTAAACCGCTGATAGAACTGGTATCGAGTGTTCAATACACCAAAAAACCCAAAATTACCAAACTGCATACAGTCATGAATACAGAGAAGTCCAAACCTACTGTGATACCGAATGAATACGTGATAAACGAGTTGAAAGAACGGGCAACAAGGTCTCAATATTTAGATCTGACTCAACAGGCAGAAGAATACATCAGTTTAGAAGATCACGATGACGAATTCACATATCTCTCTAAAATGAATGAAGGAGATGCAGCCATTGATAAACATGTAGACTTTGAAGTGGATCTAGACGAGAGATTTGCCGATCCAAGATTGGCTCTTTCTAAAGCCCAAGAAGAAGAACAAATGTTGAAAAAACGTCTCGAAATCAAATTAGCTTTTGATCAGTACAACGACATAGATAATATTCGCTCCCTGGAGGAGATGGAGATTCATTTGAGACAGAAATTACAAGAATTGGAACATGTTGAAGAAGCAAATCATTCGAAACAGATGGATTTGTTAAGACGAAGACAAGATTTGGAAATATGGAAAAAAAGTGTTGTCCAAAGACTTGAAGATTTAAGTACACAGTTGACATGATTCATTAGATGAGTTTCCCCTTGTTGATGACGAAACCTTCAATGGCAGCGATGGCAGCGTACAATCTGTTCTCTGCCTCTGGGAACACCAAAGATCTTTCGCTGTAGAAAACTTCGTCGTCAACTTCTTCATGGTGTCTAGGTAAACAGTGCATGAACTTCCAATTTGGTGCAGCTCCTTTGGCCATTTCATTGGTGATTTGGAATCCGGCAAATTGTTTCAATTTCTGTTGTGTTTCGGCTTCTTGTCCCATGGAGATCCAAGTATCAGTTACCAAGATGTCTGCATCTTTGACAGCAACTTGTGGGTCGTTGGTGAATGACAATATGGTGTTGGTACTTTTGGCAATTTCATATCCTTTCGAGGCAATGGTTTGGTCGAATTCGATGCCTTGAGGAGTGGCCACTGAAACAGAGATACCAGATCTTAAAGAGGCTATTGCCAAGTCATTTATGACATTATTGGCATCGCCAATCCAGGCCAATTTCAATCCTTGTGTTTTTCCAAAAGTTTCCTTGATGGTCAAGATATCGGCAATTGCCTGTAAAGGATGGAAGGTGTCACATAAAGAGTTGATGATTGGCACAGAGGAGTGTTTACATAACTCTTGGATGTGCAGATGAGGCCCCACACGGGCAAAAATACATGAAGTCATCGACGAAATCACCTTGGTGGAATCGTATAAAGATTCATTGACACCCAATTGGATGTCATCTTTACCGAGGAACATTGGATGTCCTCCGAAGTAAACAGCAGCACCTTCTGAGGATATACGAGTTCTGGTGGATCTTTTTGAGAAAATCAAAGACACAGTTTGTCCTGAAAGCGCCAACGTTGGTGGTTTTTCTCCAGATTTGATCAACAGTTTGTGATGACCGGCACGGTCGACTAAAGATGCAAATTCTTCGTTGGACAACTCTAGCATCGACACAAGATGACGTGGTTTACTGGTGGTGGATAACATTCTTGTCATCGATCTAATAGACATAATTGAATGGGTCATCTGAGCCAAATGTTCGTTGGTTTTTATACTGCATGAAAATTTTTTTCAATGCCGATAAGCGTGCATGACGGCTGCGTGAGAAATGAGGGTTTCAAATATAGGGAATGAGGGTCACGTAGGGCGATATCCCAATACGGTAATTCCAACACCGCGCTTAATGACTCATTTGATGACTAGGAGATCTAGATCTTCGGCATTGAGACTGAAACCTAAATCTGTGAGATCAAAACTATTGATGTTTGTAGAATTCTCTTGTAAACGTTGTAGCAAGTTATTAGATTTCACCAGTGGTATTGACTTGTCGATTGTACCCAAAGTGATGTGAGGATGTTGATTCGATATTAAGGTATCCCCAATTTGTTGGTGTGGTACTTGGAGAGAAACTTTGACCTGGATGCACATCACTTGATCATCACATACCAATTGTTCAAAAACTATTGAAGCAGAATCAAATGGTAGTGAACATTCTTTGTCGTCTGTTTTGGCCATCTGTTGGACCTGTGACAGATAGTACTTTTTGATGTAAGAAGCAAAGATGTTTTTCTTATCTTTAGAATCACCAGCATGGGCCAAAGTGACGTGGAATTCAGTTTGAAGTCTGTTCAATTGTTTCAAAGATTGGTACATCACTTTGATTCTTTCATTTGCCGAGACCAAGACACATTCTTGTAATAAATTGGAAATCTTAGTTGGATCCCTGACACGAAGACAGAAATAAGTAGGTATGAATGGTTTTGATTTCGCAAATATCTTAGTCATTGTGGGTTTATAGTTCAAGGCATACAGGAAACTTTCTTTGAACAGGTCGTCAGATGGAATATAAGGTATCAAATCAGGGTATTGTTCGTGTAAAGCATGGACCACGGTGACTAAATTGAAGAAAGTTGAGTTTTCTTGTGAAATTTGTAGATCGATAACCTTGTGGAATCTCCAATCTGGCTTTTTCGATACATCTACCCTTTGAAATCTTTGAATGAATCCCTTCATGATGGCCTCAACACTGTTTTGACCTTGGCTTGTACTTTTGATCGACTGATGGTTGTCTCCTCTTTTGAGTACACGTTCACTGGTGAGATCCCAAAGTTGATTGGCAAGTCTATGTTTATCGGTGATAAAATTGAGACAGATGAATTTGATGTTGTACTCTTTGGAGTATTCATGAGTGACCAAAAGACGTTCACAATCGTCAAACAACTGAGTTCTTTCTCTGTACATGTGGTTATTCTTGTCTACAAACACACATGGACGAGATTCCAAGAGGTCTAAAGCACCTTTCAGTAACTTGTCTTTGACAGGATTGGGAATGTCGTCGTTTTGGATATGTCCCCATCCAGGAAATAGATGGCACAATGCAAGCAGAATAGTGGTTTTCCCACATCCTATAGTGGCCACAGGCACAATGAGATACTTGTTCTTCTTTGGGAAGAGAGAGGCGTTTTCAAGGGTCAAACTACGTAACTTCAGATTGACTTCGTCTTCGATGTCGTCTTGATCTGCAAGCTGATATCCATCTAGATTAAGACTTTCGAGGTATTTGTTACGTAATTCGATGATGCGGTGACCACAAAGATATTCCTCTCTCAATTGAGGATCCAGTCTGAGAAGTGGGAGGATAAAGTCGATGTACTGAAGAGTTTGAAGTTTATGTTTCGAGATTCTTAACTCTTGTACAGATTTCCCCTTTATCAAATCTTTTGTTACTTCTCTCCATTGTCTGTACATGAGATATGGCTCTTCAAACTTGTACTTGAAGAAGAAATCATTGTCATCTCGTTTACATCGTATGACAAACCCTTCTACTTCACGGTTGTTATACTTGCCGGTGATTGCACAGGATTCTAAAAACAGTTTGAGTTCGTTGAAATCTGCAAACTCGATATTTTCCACAGTTTTAAATCCATAATTTTGTGCAAAAGAATGAACTTTTGACATTTCAAGAGTCTTGAATTGTGGAATGTTATAGTTGAGACCATGGAGGTATAAACCTGCATCTTTGTTCAGATATTGCAAGACATGTTCTTCGAAACTGTCGTCACAAAGTTCTGCCACTGCTGTGATGTTCTTTTCATACAATTTTTTACCCAAATCCAGAGGATCGATACCTAAAGAATTGAGTTGTTGCAAGAGCTTTTCATAACCGTATTGAGCATGATTTCTTTCTACATCTTCTCTATAACCAGTGGAATGTTTGGAACAGACGACTAATTCACCATTTGACAATCCAGAGAAGAAAATTATACAACCATTTTCCTTTAACGTCACTTCATAAGGACCCGAGGTTGTTTCTTGTAGTACAGACCATTTTGTGAAGGATAATTCTCCCACATTGAAGAATTTATCATAACCTCTGATGGCAATTCTTGAATTTTCAGTGAAAAGTCCTCTGGCTTGTGTGATTAAAGGGATTTTTTGAGGTTTTCCATAATCCCATTCGTTGAATTTCCAACCGATGAGTTTGGTTTTGGATTCAAAAGTGAAATGTTCGGATTTTCTAGGTCTACCATTTTTGAGACTTTTGTCTTGGGATTGCGTTTCGAGTTGGTTTATCAATTTTAAAGAGATTTCCGGCTCGATAATAGAAGGAATGTCAATCATTTAAGACGATGAGATGGAAAATGGAAAGAAAAAAGGGAAAAAATAGAAAATAAAAATGAAAAATAAAAAATTAAAAAATGAAAATTCAAATTAAAAATGAAAATTAAAATTAAAATTAAAATTAAAATTAAAATTAAAATTAAAATTAAAATAAAAATAAAAATAAAAATAAAAATAAAAATAAAAATAAAAATAAAAATAAAAACTAAAATCAAAACTCAAATTCACACAAACATGTCGATGATCGATGTGGATGAGGCTGATTTAGCAGTTTTGGAAGAGAATTTGGACAAAAGTAATCGACTTCTGCATTCTATTCATGATGGTTTGACAAAACTTTCGAATAAATCATTACAACTGGAACAAAGAATAAGACCTTTGGTACTGGATACGTCAAATTTGAACGTTTATAAAGAGAACATTGATCAATGTTTGAAACTTATAGAGAGTATAAAAGAGTATGCTGGTAAGGCGGCAATGTTGGAACGTCAATTGACTGATTCTAAGCTGATAGAACATGACTTAGAAGCACATATATCTAGACTTTTGGCCGCCCGAGAACTCAAAGCTGGTATGCAACGACAAAACCTTGGACAATTCCAAGGAGTGATGCAAAGTTTGAAAAATGCCATCGGCCAAGGTGAACTGAATCTCAGAACATATATGGAGTTGAACTTGCATCGTCAATCACAACCTTTTGATCCTCATAAGTTGATCTCCCAGCATCAACCTTTCCCATATATGGAACCTGAACAGATATTGGAGCATGAAAAAGTGCTCAATTATTTCCAGAAACACTCTGGCAGTGTTGATAATGTTTTAATGGATGCCAGATCTCGTCATGTTGTGGATTCAATGCTGATTTTAGAACCTTTCACCAAACCGGATCCCAAAAAGAGATATGAAAAGGGTGCAAGTGGTATTGGGAGTTATACAGAGGCACTTTTATGTTTTATTGGGAACGAAAAATCACTTTTCCAAGAGTTTTATGGGTCAAATAGTGACAGTTATTGGAGTCAAGCCCTTGAACCTGCCATGAAGAAGTACAATGTGGTGGCTCAAAACCTTTTGGATTGGGCCAAAGATCGTCTTGAAACTGATGGGTACATCACTTTTGAAGTTGTGGACTCTTTGAGTAAAGTTTTGAGAGAAACTTCTAAAGATCTGATGTACTATTCTTTACTCAAAAAAAGTCTTGATGAGGCCAGACTTGTTGCCCAATCGTTGTTCTTACTGATGTTGAGAGGAATCGATACTAGATTTCAACTGATCACGTCTATTCCTAGTGAGACAAGTGTCAGTGATGTTGCACTGGATGCGTTGACACGTTTGAGAAAGTTCAGTGAGAACAAAGATGCCGCTTTGGTGGCTATAGATGGACTGAAACCTGGTTCTTGGATCCCTTTACAACCTAAAGCCATTTGGGTGGGTGTTTACTCATCTGTCAGCAGTGCAGGATCAAATTCAGATCCTAAATTTTTGTTATCGAGTTTCTTCAGTGATTCTTTGGATGCCATAATGGTATCTCTTGAAGTCAAGGCCAAACAATACGTCAGAAAGCAAGCATTGGGATATTTCTTGATCACCAATTTCTTTGTGGTTGAAAGTATTGTGGAGAGAAGTGAGATTGCCAAAGTTCTTGGCTCTGTCGGTCATGAGAGATTGAAGAAACTTAAAAAGAGATATGTTGGTATGTTTTTGGACAATTGGAAGAAAGTGGCATCTCATTTGATGGATGTGACGGTGATCAATAACGACAAGAGTTCTCAATCCAAAGAAAAAGATATCATCAAGGACAAGTTCCGTAAATTTAACGAAGAGTTTGAAGAACTGGTCCGTGTCCATAGAAGTTTTAAGATCAAAGATCAATCTGTGAAACAGTTTCTCAACGGTGAGATCTCATTTCTCATACCTTTGTACCATAGATTCCACGACAAATATGCCGGAGACTATTTCAAACATGCAGATAAGTATGTGAGATATACCAATACGGAATTCGATAATGTCATCAAATCTTTATAGTTTATTTAGAGATTACGTTATGTACTGGAGATGTAGAACTTGTACTTGAGACTTTTGTGTCTTCTGGCAAAGAGTTCAAGATGTCTTCTGCACCAAAGCTTACATGTCTTTGAGAGGTGTCTACTGTTCTTCTGAATAGATGTGGATGATTGATGTGTTGGAAATCGGATTCTAGAGGATGCCAGATGGATTCCGATCTCTGTTGAAGAGACAGCAGTGTCCCGTTGTTGTTCGTGTATAACATTGTCGAGATGTCTTGGCTTTGGGCAGTCATGGTACTGAGCAAAGGTTCTCCTATGGGATCGAAATTTGTCTCTTGAGATGAGGCCGACACTATTGAAGATGTACGACTCAAGGCCTGTTGAGGACTGAGAGAAGTTGTTGGAGATGCATGTGGAATTGTGATATCGTCATCACCGATCAAGAAACTCTCTGCAGTCTTTGGTAGGCCTCTGTTGATGCCTTGAGGTTTAGGAGTTTTTATTCCTATTGGAGATGGATCCCGGATCTCTTGTCTCAATGAAGAGCGACTTCTACGTTCTGCTGGACTTGTGGCTCTCAGAATGGCATGTGGTAAGTTTGGTGAGAGTCCTACAAAGTGGAAATTGGATCCAATGTCCTGTTCTTGTTCCTGATATGCAGGGGGTTGGTCATCGCATGGAGGAGGAGGAGCTTCTGCATCGAAAGGAGGAGGACTCATGGAAGGTCTTCTCAAGAGATGAATGGGTCTCAATAGAGCAGGAGAACTGGTGAGATGCGGACTACTCATGGCCAGAAGATTTGGAGAAAGAGCCGACATCTCTGGAGAAACGACGGGGCTGAAAGGTCTTGCCTGTGGGGATTGAAGTTCAGGCAGGATGTTCCCCGGTTTGTAGATGTTGGACTCAAGATGCATGTCGGGTTGGACGTATAAAGGATCCATGACTGCATCCAAAGAATCCACGGCAGTCACTTCAGGACTGAGAGGAGGATTGGCAAAATAGTTTGGAGTTTGCATGTCATAACTTGGAAGAAGAGTGTTTGCATGTGTGGCCATTGGAGATAGAACGTGTATAGGAGAATCGATGGAGATTTCGTAATGTTTCCTCTTTCCAGGAGCATCAGAAGTCGGTTCAGGTTTAGAAATACGGAGACAGATCTTGATCCAATGATGGGATTTGATGTTGGAATAAGAAGTATCGGGATGAAGTCTCAGTCTCTCACTAAGAACTTCTGGTACGTACAATTGGAATTCCAACTCTCTGGCAGTGATCTCGTCATCTCCCAATAAGTTGTTATGTCCTTCTGGAGCCTTGTGTTCCAACAAGAGATATTTCTTACTAGGTTCTAATCTATGGATCTTTTTATGCCTACAATAGTACTCCAAGTTTTCGGTGAGATACACACGAATACGATGGACTTGGATCTTCTCAAGAGGAGTCAATTTGAAGGCCAAAGGTAGATATGTGTTGAGTACTATTGCCTTTGAAGCAATAACGATTTCGTACAGTAATTTATTTTCCCAATCTCGAACAATTGCAATGGGTTCATTTTCTTCCAAAGAAGAATCGGAAGGAGTTCTTATGATGTTGATGGTTTCTTTACCTTGAAGAGAAGTTTTAAAAGCACCTGATCTTTCTACAGAAGCCTCTAGGTAGTAACTGACTTCACCAAAAGTTACGTTTATCGATTCAGGAGTGGAAGGCGGAATAGGTAATTCAAAATTGTAGATGTAATCACCAGGCATAAAAGTTTTGATGGCATTTGGATCGTCTAAAGATCTTATTGATTGGAGATCATTTGATTGAGTGGTTTCTAAATTTGTGGAAGATCCTGTTAAATGTCCCAAAAGTGTTGTAGAACGAGATCTTATAGGACTTGGAGACAGAGCTCTACGGAGTACAGAGGCTATTGCAGATTCGTGGTCTTTGGTCAAACTGGGTTCAAGGGTGAACGAGGAGACATCGTCTGACTCATTGGGAGGTTTATAAATATGCAGGCCTTTGTTTGGTTCTTGTACTGGAATGGCAGAGTTGAAAAAAGGCCAATTGTGTTGAACCACCTGATGGGATTCTTGGAATTCTGTCTTCTTTGGAGGAATTCCTTCTGGCCATTCGGTTTTGGCAATACCACAGAACTTGAGAGATATGGCCTTGATCTTGACAGATTTCGTGATCCTGATGAAAAGAGATCCTCTCAATATCAGTGGGGGTCTTTCTTTGTACTCGTTCTCTTCGAATCCTTGTATGTAGAGGTTTTTCTCGGCTAAGATGATGTACATTTGAACAGAACCTGAATGGGCCAAAGGTTTAGCAGGTAGTTTCAAAGCTGTTTCTGTGGACAAAGCCAGCAGAGGAAACATAGGCGAGGCTACACCGTCTATGTCCATTGTCAAAGTGATTGTTAAATGGCTTCATTTTAAAAGAGTGAAAAAAAAAAAAGATAAGAAGCTGCGCGGGAGTTGACGGGGCGGAGACTGGGCGGGGATGGGCGGAAAATGGGCAGAGGCTGCGCAGAGTCTGGGCGGGACAGGCAGAGGTGGACGGAGGATAAGAGCGGGGTACGCGGGGGAGTGTAGGAGATAAGATAAGGGGAATTGATTCTATTTATATGAGTAAGTTTTGTTGTTTGATGTGCTGGATGTTTTGTCTTATTTTGGAAAGAATCTGTACTGTTTTGTCTTCTTCTTCTACACCAATTGTGAACTCGTCATCGTTGTCTGAATCTTCTTCTTCTTTATGGTCTCTGCCGTTCTTCAAATTTTCTAAATAGTTATTTATCTTGATCAATTCGTAGTAATTGTTGTAGATGATTGATTTGATTTCTCCTTGGTTCGAATTGAGTTCATCGGTGATGGAATTATTTGTCGATAAAAGTGTTTTGAAGTTGGATGTCTTGACAAATGTGTCAAAATTGGAGAGGTTGAGTTCTTGTGGTTGAGATGTTTGTTGAGGTTGGATGTTTTCGTCTAATTGATCCAATTGTTGCCTCTGTGTTTCTCGAAGTTTATAAAACTCTTTTAACAGTTTTCTACGGTTATCTTTCTTCTTATTGAACGAAACTGTTGACATTGTGAGTGAATTTTTCAATTTGATATTTTTTTTTTCAAAGTTTCCACATTTTTAAGCTCATCGATCTGACGTCATAATCCTCAAACCGAGGAATGCTGACTCAACTTGTGACAAATATCGATCATGAAGATAAAAGATTATGTTATCGATGTGAACTCCCGTTCCGAGACCAAATAGATGATTTGAAATACAAATGGTGCTTGAGATGTCGTGAGAAAAAGAGATTGAAGAATCAAAAGGAAAGAAGTGGTAAGAAGAGACATCAACCTTTCAACTCATCTTTTGCTCCTAATTTACCACAAGAGTCTCATTTCCGCAAATTTGCAGATTTCAACCAATTTTTAACGTACATTTCCAACCGAAAACCTGGAGAACAAACAGATGCAATTTTTCAAACGGTTTTGTCCGAAGATCAAGTTGCAAGATTCCCTCCAGATTTTGATTTTGTCAGTATAGGAGCTAAAACTATAGCCAAGAACCGGGACTTTGTGACAGAAGTCTCCGGTGATGACGAACTGGCAATGGAAAGTCATATCCAAGATTTCGCCTTGGCCCCAGCCGTGGCTTCGTATAACTCGATGAAACTGTTGAGTTTATGCACAACTCCTCTTTTAACTTTGGCCGGAATATATATACATAAAAAGACCGGGTTGATCATAGTGCATCAGCCGGAACCTCGTTCATTTGTGATTCAGAATTCCAAACCTTTTTTGGAGTTGTTGGTGACCAAATTGTACGAAACTCCCTTCAAAGGGGTATTTGCGATGAACTTTCTCAAACCTCAAATACTTCAAGATGAAATTCTGACACTTTTTGAAGAACACGGAATTGATCAACATCGTGCTCTTCAGTCTTATAAGTTCTATAGACATCGTAAATTTTCGATGTTGCATGAACTTCCTCAATTGTTGCAAGAGGTTGAAATTGTACCTCAAATTCCCAACATCGATCTGGCGAAAAAAATGAGGTTTCAAGTAGATCAACAGTTGATATCATTTGCCGATCAGATCTGTAAAAGTTCTGAATATCAGTTTGCTCGTAAGAGAAGAGATGTCTCACAAAATGGGAATTTTGTCCTCAACCATTATTGTAGACAAGATCTGCATTATAGAAAGGCTTCATTGGAAAATAGGAAAACTGAAGATTGTAAGAGTAAGATGGGGTTGTTCTATAACAGTATTAATGGAGATTTCAAAGTTATTTATTCACATTTAGAACATTCCAAGCCAAAAGAAATGGAAGAGTTCTTGAACGTTGAATTCCCCTTGGATTCTAATTTGATGATTAATCTATAGACAAGTTTCGATAATTTGTGTTGTAATCGATTTGGAAGGAGAAGTATTTGGCCAAGTTTGGGTCTTCAATGAATTTAGAGACTTGTTGACCTGTATATTTGACAGGATTGTTTTGAATTTGTGATGCAAGTGATTTTAAAGGAGATTCAGTCATGTGAATAATGAAACCTTTATCGACGGTGAAAACAACTTCAAAATCTGGATGTTGGATTCTATGTGTGAATTTTGGAGTCTTTCCAAAGACCCAGTTCCATTGTTTGAGTTCTGCAGCTTTTTCAAAAACTTGTTTGGGAATCAAATCGTATGAATCAATGATGAATTTGTCATTTGTGTTATGAAGGCTGTTAAAAGAGTTTGTCATTGTGTAAAGAAACAAATCTTGGTCAATTGAATAGTTCTCTACTGTAGAAGGAATGGAATCTGTTCCATTGGCAACGATGTTTTCTCTTCTATCTGGAGAAAGTTTTAAAAGTTTACTCAAAGTGGGGAGATGAGAATTTATCAACATTGTTCCATGATGGATGAATTTACCTCTGGACAACTTGTATGCGGATCCACTGATCTTATTCTGATTCAACAGATTGACAATGTCTCCTTTAGGAATAGTTGTTAGGGGAAAATGTGGTAATTCAACAGGTTTATTGTCAATTTCAAAAGGGTGATGTTTCAACAAAGAATTCAAGTCTTGTATCACAAAGTTTGTGAAATTTGTCCTATCAAACTTGCTCTTTTTAGACATGTAACTAAAGTTCCAATTGCCTAGATCATGTACCACTGTACCTCCGCCTGATAATCTTCGTAAAATAGGGGTACTTGTGAGATTTGCATAATGTAAATTGATCTCTTTGAAAGGGTTTTGATTTTTACCAATCACAATACATGGTTTGTTTTTATAGAGAACTAACCTAGAAGAAGAAGTTGGCATATGATCATAGATGAAGTATTCCAAAGAGAGATTGATATGAGGATCATTGAATTTGGAAATGAAGGTTGTTGGTGTTTCAGATTGGAGATGTTCAACAAGGTTTGAAGAGTGAGGTTTTGGATCGGTATCGTTATTGTTTAGAGCAGTTTTGAAAGATGTGAAATCTGAAATGTCGATAGATGGCTGGGCAGAAAACATATTTGTTAATTCTTCTAGATCTGTGAAAGTTTCTGCTTCTTTTACAGGTTCATTTTGGATGTCTAAGAAGCCCTCAAGATTTGGATCATTGTTCAATAATTCTGTACTGTTTGTTTGTAAATCATCCAGAAAAGGACTATTAACGAAAACTCCATCACTACCTGATGATATGTTTCGAATTTTGGGAAGTATAGAATAGTTTTTAACTAATCTAAACCTTGTCAAAGTTTTCACCAAGCTCATCTCGAGAATGAATAAAATAAATTAAAAAAAAAAAAAATCAAATGAAAATTCTCCAACAGCAGCATGAAGAAAGAAAGTTTGATTGAAACAAAACTTCTATCTAGATGTCGTACTTTTGAATCTAATTCCAAAATAGTGGAGACTCTTGAAAAAAGATATTCAAGTTCAGGAGATCAAAAAAACTTTCTCATTTTAAAACCCACAGGAGGTCTTTCCAAAACTGAACGTAAAAAGAAGCTGAGAGATTTATTGAATGAGATCAAAAGCATTGGTAAAATTACAACCGGGAATAAATTTGATAGTGGAAAAACCAGAAATGAGTTTAAATTGTTTGTGAAATTTCATCTTCAACTCCAAAAATCTTTACAGAAGAAGTTACGATCTGAAACCCAAATTGAAAATTTACCAGAATTTAACCAATTGTTAAAATTTGAACAGTTCATCCATATGAATAATCTTTGGAAATCGTATATTAGTAGTGTTCTTGAAGGCAAAAAGGATGTCAGTACAACCTTATCGAAGCTTTCATCTGTAGACTTGATTGGTGCATTTTTAACTGTGACATCATCGACAAATAAAAATGTCATTGGTATGAGTGGAATAGTGATATGGGAGTCACAGTTCAATTTTTACATAGTGATACCACGATGTGATAACTGGAAATGTGACATAGAGATCCCCATCGTTGACAACAAAGAACCTTGTATAAATTGGTCTTTATCCGAGAAAATTGGAGGCTTAAAGATCGTTCCCAAACGTAACACTTTGTTCTATGTGAAGATTTCAGAACAAAATTTGGGATTTACACTTATTGGGAATCGTATTTGTATTAAAAGTTTTGAAAGAACTAGCAAAAAATTCAAATCACACAACGTTGAAGATATCGATCTAATGATTACTCCAGAGTAACCGTTTGCTTTTTGGCATTTTTATGAGATTTAATCTCTTTGTAATAGGATGGCATTTTTTTGTATTTGGATTTAAGAACATGACGATTGCTCTTTCTCAATTCGTAATTCATTCTATCGAAGTCTTCTTGGGTCAACGAAGAAGAGGTTTCTTTTTGTTTAAGTTTTTTCTGTTTCTTAGTTGGTTCAGAAACAGATGTTTGGTCTGGTAATTCCAGGGCTTCACGGATGACCTCGGAGTAGGTTTTTTTACGGGTGGAAATCTCGACAAATTCTTCATCTTCGACTTGAGTCATGGAAATTGTCATTGATCTTGGGATAGATTCATCTTGGATAGTTTGTTTCTTAGAACGGAATATATTGAACATTATGGTTGATGTTTAAAACAGCTAAATTGTTTTGTTTACCTGTTCCGAGGGCGTTGCGCAGCAATTATGCATGACGATAAGAACGTGTTAAAAAGTGTTGTTCCAAAATAGGAAATTTTGCTATTCTTATCGTTATCGGAGAGAATGGGGGCTGCGGCTGTTGATTCGTTTAGAAGTGCCGGGATTGGGTTTCCGTATCGGGTTATGAAGATCGGCAAACCCGGATGCAGGTATCCGATTGTGTCAAATCCTGTGACCTTCACCTGCTATTGATATGTCTAGTCACAGGGACAACTTGGCCGTTATTGCATAAAAAATTTCAGAACAAATCTTCAGAACAAATGCTTATCTTTGAAATATAAAACACATCGATAATTTCGATATAGCACTCAAAGATGACTGCCCCTACGTATCAAGAGATTTCTGAAAAGAAGAGAGCTGAAAGAGATTCTAAGTTTCCAAAAGAATGGATCATTCCAAAAGATCAATTACCTTCCGATAAGGATGTCACCAGATTCCCAGAGACAAGTGGATTATTGACCCTGAAAGAGATCGAAATCACTTCTAAAGACGTGAAAACTCTTTTGAACAAGATCCACTCCAAAGAATGGTCTTCGTATGAAGTGACCAAAGCTTTTGCCCATCGTGCAACCATTGCCCATCAATTGGTCAATTGTTTGAGCGAAGTTTTCATCGAAGAAGGCTTGGCCCAGGCAAAAGCTTTAGATGAACATTTGGCACAGACTGGACAATTAGTGGGTCCTTTTCATGGGTTACCGATGAGTTTGAAGGATAATTTGAACGTGACAGGTCAGGCAACCACAATTGGTTTCACCGGTTGGTGTTATGACCCTGAAGGAGGTTTCAAAGAAGATAGTGCTCTTGTTCTGATTCTTCGTAAGTTGGGATGTGTTTTCTACATAAAGACCAATGTCCCAACGGCTATGATGATGGCAGAGACTTATAACAACGTCTACGGTCGTACTTTGAACCCCATGAACAGAGAATTGACATGTGGAGGTTCTTCTGGTGGTGAAGCTGCAGTTTTACTGATGAGAGGTGCTCCTCTAGGTGTTGGTTCGGATATTGGAGGTTCCATTCGTATTCCGTCATCTTTCCAAAATCTCTATGGTTTACGTCCTACTTTTGGTAGATTTCCAACCTATGGAGCCCGTAGTGGATTACCTGGTTTGGTCAGTGTCAATAGTGTCAATGGTCCTATGAGTCAGTCCATAGAGACCCTTGAATTGTATTGTAAATATGTCACAGAAGCCGAACCTTTTAACTATGATGGGAAGGTGATCGATCTTCCTTGGCGTGAGATAACTCTTCCAGAAAAGTTGGTCTTTGGAGTCTGTTATGACGATGGATTTGTGAGACCCACCCCTCCTATTCGTAGAGGTATGGAAGAAGCAGTAGCCAAGATTAAAGCAGCAGGACATGAAGTCATTGAATGGGAAGTTCCAGAACATAAACGTCTCGGTGATATCATCACTGCTTATTTCTTAGCAGATGGAGCCAAACATTGTAACTCGTACAACGATTTGACAGGAGAACCTTATCCTGCGGGTATGAAGATGTATGCAGAGCTGAAAGAGATCGGGGCTTCTGAATTGTGGGATTTACAGGCAGAAAACACCACTCTTGCCAAACAATATGCTGCTAGATGGGCTGGTACAAGTTCAAAAACTTCAACTGGACGTGCAATGGATGCCATTTTGATGCCTGTAACTCCATTTGCAGGTGTTGCCCATGACAAATTCGAATATGTCGGTTATACTTCACCTTTTAACGCTTTAGACTATTCTGCTGGAGTGGTTCCTGTCACTCGTGCCGATCCGGAATTGGACCCTGAAGATGTCGATTATAGTCCAAGGAACGAAATAGATGAGCACGTTTGGAAGTCTTACAATGCTAAAGAGTCAGAAGGGGGTGCTGTTTCAGTGCAAGTCATTTGTAGAAAGTTACAAGATGAGAAGACAGTGGCCATTATGAAAGAGTTGAGCAATATTATTGATTATAGACCTTAATTCAACACATTTAATACAAGTTCATGTAAAAGATCGATTTCATCGGTGCAAACGTCATGTTTCAATTTGTCGTAAACTTTAAAAGTGTAATCTGTGAACCCAAGAGATGAATAGAACTTATGAGCATCTTCGGCATATTTGAATTGTACAATGTGATCCTGTTTACCATGGACTTGGAAAAGGGGTGTCGAAATATTCGTAGATTTGTGCAAATTTTTGATAGTTTCTACATCGGGACAAAAACCTGAAAAGGCGGCAATTGCACCCAACTTGATATCCAATGTGGCTGCAATCAGAAGCAGAAGTGCTCCACCTTGAGAATAACCTGCAAGAACAATGTTTTCAGAAGACACCCCTTCGGTTATTTGTTCCTGCACAAACTCCTGCACGATCTTGCATGATTTAATAAAACCCTGCATATCGAAGTTACGTAATATATCTGGAACGTCAGTAACGTCGAACCAAGAAGGAATAAGATCCCTATTGTTGAGTGTCACGGGCATTTCGGGAGCATTAGGAAATATGAAATTTACATGGTCAAATTCAGGAGATTGACGAGCAGTCTCGGCAATAAAAGTCCAGGTTGATCCACAATCGCTATAACCATGAATAAAGATGAGAGCAGCTTTAGGGAATTTTTTAGCCGGAATCCGAACACAAGAACTCATTATGCAAGGGGAAAAAAAAGTACAATAACATTTCTTTTATAATCTAATAATTATTTCCCCGATCTCATGCAGCTGAGATCGAAGATAAGATCCGCATGAGTTCGGAAAGTTCTTCGTCATTGGCAGTATGAACCATACCTGGGAACTCTTTGAAAGTGAGGTTTTTGAATCCGACGTCTTGTGTATAAAATTTGACAGATTCTTGGGCGTAATGTAATTTGACAATTGGATCAGCCGTTCCATGGCCTTGATAGATAGGAGTGGACAAATTCGCCGGGTTAAATTTTTCACGAAGGGCAGCGGTTCCTGGACAAAAACCTGAAAATGCCACAAATGCACCTATTTTGATGTCCAAAATAGCAGCAGTCAGTAACAGGAGAGCAGCACCTTGAGAAAATCCACCAACGACGATCCTCGATGCAGGGACTCCGTTGTCAATTTGCTCCTGCACAAGAGTGCGCACTATGTTGCATGATTTGAGAAATCCTTCTGTGTCAGGTTTAAGCGAGAGATTCGGAATGTCTGCAATATCAAACCATCCAGGACAAGGCATTCCCATGTTACAAGTGATAGGTATCATTGGAGCGTTTGGAAAGACGAAATTGAAATTGTCGAATTGGGGCATTCTACGGGCCGAGTCGGCAATAAACGACCATCCTGATCCTGAATCTCCAAGACCATGAATGAAAATAAGAGCCGCATTAGCAGGACTCTTAACTGCTGGAACTCTTACAGCAGAGATCATTTTCAGAATCGATTTGACGTTCTTTTTTTTTTGTTTTATTTCTTTTTTTTTTAAGACAAAGAAAAGCTTCTATTAAACTACAGCTTTAAATCAGTAACAACTTGTAACTCATCAACGCTAGAATTCGACTCTGAATCTTGCACAAGTTTTGCAGCGTTTTTCTCTTCTCTTGTCTGTAAAATCCTAATAACAATTGCCACTACGGAAGAGGCCACAGTAGTACCGATCATGGCCCAACATCCTTTGTACCATTTAGGGGCGTCACTGGCTTGATAGAACAAAAGAGGCCACCACAGATTGACCAGACCTGAGAACATATTCATCGAGGCAAGAATAACAGCTCTTTCTTCCAAATCTGCCTGAGTGACTTTATTTGCCCAAGCAAAGAAAGTGGCTTGACCCGAGTAAGAGAAACCTGAGATGTAGTGAGCTGCAAATACACAAGAAGCACTTGTGGGTCTTGCAGCTAACAATATGGCACTGATGATCAAGGCCACAGAGATGAAGATGGCGCAGTGGTAATGTCTTTTAGCACCTGTCATATCGACATACCAAGCCACGCAAATGGTTCCAAGTATTCCCATTGCATAAACCCCCATTGGGTAGTAATTTCTCTGTTCTACAGTGTAACCGTAATATTTCAACCAAATTGCAAACAAGGTGTTGGATCCAAAAGATTCATTTTCACCTCCAAACACCCAAAGAAGACTGAATAACCACCAATGCCAACGACCAACGACTCTTTTCAACACAGAAAGATCGAGTTTGGTTGGATTACGTGGTGGAAGCCGACTTGCAGCAAATTGCCGATCTTCTTCGGAAAAGAAACGTGAGGTGCAGCGTTCTGGGACATCTGGGAAAAAGAAAAGTCCGTAGAGCATGATGGGAATCGTTATGAAAAAATCAATGACAAACAACCATCTCCATCCAGGTAAAGTATCAGCACCAAATTTGTGGCCACTCAAGTTTGTGTAGATCTTGGCTTGCATGAGACCAGAGAAACAATTTCCAATTAATCCTGAACTGGTGAAGATAGCGGATCTTTTAGTCAATTCGGTCTCTTTGTACCAAGAACCCAAGATCAAATGACTCCCACTAAAAGTTGAAGATTCGAATCCCGCTTGAAAGAACCGAATCACATAGAGTTGTTTGACACTGGTCACTTTATACATTCCAAGAGTTAATAATCCCCAAGCAAAACAACAAAAGGCCAACCAATATCTCGGTGGGAGTTTGACCAAGGCGATGTTGTTCGGAATCATGAATACGATGTATCCAACGGTAAAACAGGTGTTGACGTAGTTGTACTGGTCACCGGTCATGTTCAAGTCTCCCTGCATTCCCGAAACATAAGCATTTGCCACATTACTTCTATCCACATAGTTTATCCAATAGTTCAAGCAGATGAATGGCATCACCATACAGTCGATCTTGAAAAGTAATTTCTTTTCTTTTGCAGACTTTTCATGGTCTCCACCGTAGAAAAACTTGGCGATATTCATCTTGATGATGTTTGGAATGAACCCTATGGCTCTATATATATGCTGCGGTTGAAATAACCAGTCGTACGAACCTCTTATCTGGAAGTGTTGAAAAGATAAGAACAAACGTTCTGAAAATTTCTTTTTCGTGGACTAAAAAACTTTGACAGTGATGATTTTCAGAATGACCTGCCAATGTTTCGGGAAACGATTTCCTTGTTGATATCAAACGGCTCTAGTTTTAGGTGTTCTTGACCTATCTCTGTCGGTGAAGAATGATTAGAAGTGAATCTGGTACCCTGCCTGAAGACCAATAATGGTAGTGTATAAAGTACAAAGGCTCGAAATGGAATGAGATGCGATGAGGTCTTGTGGATGATGATTGGAAATTAACTAATAACAATGTCAATGTAAATAAAAGTAGAGATGTGGTACATTATCTAGTTGCTGGTTAACTACTGGTGTATAGTGCCATTTTTCAGGTAAAAATTTTGTGTTGATAATTTGTGTATTTCACATAGTAAGTTTATATAAAATATATATACGAATCTATATCTATCCCAATAAGAATTATGTGTGGAAAGATGTTTTACACTTTAAATCCAGTCAACATGTTTGAACAGCTTTTGATTCGAAACAAGGAATTTTCGTTCTCCTTTTTAAGATGCTAGATCCATGTTTTATTATGTTTTGGTTTGTACCTAAAGGGATAGAGAAAATTTATGAGTATCAAGTAGATATAGTACTGTTGAATTTTGGAGATTATATGTAGGACCAATCAGACATAGTTGAAAAAGAAGATTTGTTTCAAATCTTATTCATTATTTATCAACCTCTGCAAACTCATCAGTCATGGAAACCAGTTTCCATAACCGGTAATGAATAAAGTTTTACATTCTACACATTAACAATAGAAACTGAGAGCGATTGAGTCTGAGAAATACGGTGAACGTTTGACCAGTAAGAATTTGACAAAGTCACATCCAGATGTCCGACAATATAGACACGAGCTAATTCAAGGCTTTATCGGATTATCGAAAAGATCAACGGATTGAAATGACACGACACAGGGGGTGTAGGAAAAAATGAGCAACGCAACAAGCACAGGAATAGCCGAGGCACTATTCTATAAGCAAATTAATCAAACCACTACAATCAAAAAACTGACGTCGACCCACAATCTGGGGAACTATATCCCAAAAAGGCTGTGGTACGACTAAAGCACCGGTAAATATTAAACGATGCCCTTTTCAGTGCACCACTGCCATGGCAGGGCAAATTTGCAATAATTTTTTCATTATACATGCACAACTTGCATGAGAAATGCTTTTAATCTGGACAAAAAAAATTGCAAATTGGCCAATAATTGTCGCATGAAAATAATGACTAGTTGAATGGGGTGTTTTTGAGAATTGTAAATTCATCTGGATCTTCTTCTACGTTGTTACCATCGATTAAGAAGGAATCACCTAATGTGAGGCTGTGCAAAATATGGAGAACACTCAGCCGTGTGCGGTTGTGCAAAAAATATTCGTTCAGCCTCACATATCGAATTTTTCCAATGACTATGTCCGGTCGCGGAAATGAAGAACTGGCTGCATATAAAGGGCAAATTTATATATGCCCATCAATTTTTTAAAAAGTTAAGTTTGTAAAATTGGATGAATTCTATGGTAAGTTTAAGCCCGTACACCTCCTTACAGATCTGTCTATTCTTTGTACTGTCTCTGTAGTTGCTGTTAACCCTTTTATAAACCAAAACCTGAAAAAAAATCATGCAGTGTCACAATACGTAGGGGGTGTCGCAGATGCAGATCTGGGCATTCAAGCAGGAAAAAATTTCATCCCACTGTCCCGCTTTTGATAGGACACCCCAGGTTCGAGCTTCGGAAATTCCGACATTATGCAAGGTGCTAGCAAACAGAAGCAAAATTTTCACCCGGTTCGGTGTTAGTATATATGTAGGCAGAGAACCCCCAAGTGTTTCTGTATACATCAAAAATGGTTTCTGAAAGAACCAAACGTGAAGCACTTGGATCCACCACTCCAGCCTTTCGCTCTTCATCGACAGATACTTTATTCTATCACGACAGGGATTATATCTATATCAATGATTTACAGATCAAAAAAGACGATTTTGTCTACGCCTTTGGAGGTGCTTTAAACCCTGGTAAACATCAAGTGACCAAACAAAGAACTTTTGGAAATCCTGCTCCTGCTGGATTATGCGCTTTTGGAATGGGATGTGTCACTTTAGGATTGATCAACATGCAAGCAAAGGGGATAACCAGTGCTGACATCTTAATAGCTAGTTTTATCTTCAGTGCTGGTATCATTGAATTTATATGTGCAATTTGGTGTCTTATTTTGAACAACACTTTTGCAGCTACCGTGTTTTTTTGTTTTGGAGGATTTTGGAGTTCTTTTGGAGTCATTTTGGGTAATGGATTCAGTATTTTAGATGCCTATCCAACAGCAACAGAATTGAACAATGCTTTAGGATTGTTATTAGTACTGTATGTGATTTTCACATTTATCATCTTACTCTGCACTTTGAAATCCACTTGGCCATTTTTCTCATTGTTCTTGTGCATCTTCATATTTGTCTTGTTATTCGACATTGGATATTTCACCCAAAACGTCAAAGTCACCAAAGCCGGAGGATTTTTTTGCCTTTTGGCAGGTTTATTAGGTCTATACAATGCATTTGCTGGATTAGTAGATCCATCAAATAGTTATTTACAAGTTAAACCATTATTTATGCCTGGTGCATCAAGACCAGAACCAACAGATGAAGAAAATGATGACTACGAAAGTGATTTGAAAAAGGAGGATTAAAGTTACCGGATTCCGAAAACTTGTATAAGAAACAAAAGACATCGGCCCATCGGGGTTTAAAAAAAATCGAGTAAATAATCGATTGAACGGCAGAAGTCAGCAGTTAAATCATTTCTTTTTAATAATAAATGCGGGTGTATTATAGCAATGATGTGGGGTAGGGGGTGCGCAATAGAACTTACTGCATCAATCTATAAGTGGAGCAATGCACAGATGAGGGTGAATTAATATTGGGGGTGTAGCCTTTTACGGGACTAATGGAAGTTCATTTGTGGGGGATCTCGGGGGTGTTGGTTTTTCTTTGCATATTAACTATGTAATCTACCCCAGAAAAATGGGGTGTCATTTTTTTTTTCGGTCAAGAGATTTTCAAAAATATCCCCTGTTCCAATTCCGAACCCGAAAACCACACCAGAAGAGGGGTTAGTTCGTACATGTAAATCGTACCACTGTAGCGTATATAAATGACTAAAGTAGCTGTATATTATGTCTTCAAAAAATAATGTCTTCAGCATCTACAATGGATTCTTCGTCTCCACAAGCTGTTACACCAACCGAGAACAAAGCCGACCTTCAACATCAAGACGTTACAGGCGGTGAAGTTCATCGTACTGCAACTAATTTCACATTTGACCGTGATTATATCTACATCAACAATGAGGCCATCAGCAAAAAAGATTTCAGATATGCCTTTGGGGGTGATTTAAACCCGGGTCTTTCCACACCTACTCGTTCTTTTGGTAATCCTGTTCCTCTGGGGTTATGTGCTTTTTCTCTTTGTTGTTTCACCTTGGGTTTGATCAATTTACAAGCAAGGGGTGTCACCGATGCTTCGGTTTTAATCGGAGCCTGTTTCTTCAGCGCTGGTATCGTGGAAGGAATCAGCGGGATTTGGTGTTTGATCTTGGAAAATACATGGGGTGCCACAGTTTTACTCTGTTTCTTTGGATTCTGGACTTCCTATGGGCTGATTTTATGTGATGCCTTTGGTATCCAATCTGCATACGCTGCAGAGGATGGTTCAGGTTCATTTTCAGACGCAATGGGTCTCTTTTTGGCGGCCTATGTCGTTTTCGCCTTTATGATCTGGCTCTGTACTTTGAAATCTACATGGCCTTTCACCTTGTTGTTCTTTGACATCTTCTTCTTCATCCTTTTGTTGGACATTGGCCAATTCTCCGGTAACGTTGGTGTCACAAAACTGGGTGGGTTCTTCTGCTTCTTGGCCGGTATCTTGGGATTCTATTGTCTGTATTCCGGTATGAGTGATAACACCAATAGTTATGTCATTGTTAGACCATGGTTCATGCCAGGTGCTCTTAATCCTTCCAGTGATCCTAAAGATATCGAAGCTGCTGCTGCTAATGTCAGGTAAAACTGTATACAACCTTTTTTTTTATGATCCATTCTCTCCTCTCTGTTCAGTCCAATCTTTGCTGCCACTTTGTCTCGGTAAAAGTCCTCTGGTCTTTGTCGGTTGTAAATTGGACTCAGAGACAAATTTCGTCCATACAGAGAACAATTCAGTTCCCAATTGTAACCACTGCTGAAAATTGGAACAATTGATGAAAATTTCAAGTTGTTTTTGTGAAAGTTGTTTCCTTGGAAGTTGATCTTTGACGATGTATTTTGAACTCGTATCGACGATATAATCGTTACCAATCAGTATGACATAACTCATCTTCTTCCCCCATCCTCTATTGTACAACAAAGGTTCATCGAAGGCCAGTTCACAACTATCTAAATGAATCCATCTTTGCAAACTGGTTGAATAGTACTCACACCAGACATGATCTTCCAGATTCCAAAGATACCTGTTTTCAATGTTCAACAGGGTCAAAAATAAGATGAAACAGTTGTTCCATTCTCCACATCTTCCTTTACGCCAATCTAATAACCTTGAAAGATTGTTATAACGAGGAAATCTTGTGATATCACTACAATTTTTACATTTATATAGTTCAACTACCTCAGCACCTCCTTCCTTTTCAAAACCATTTGGATTGGCTCTTCCCATACCTAAAGTTTCATTACCACACAGATCACAATTCGGACTGTTGATCCATTCAAAGAAATTTTTTTTAAACCAATTTAACAACTCTTGAACCACAAAGTCTGTATAATTCAAAGAAAAACCGTTCAGATCTTTAATTTTTGTGCCATTGGATTCATTTTGTTCTTTCTCTTTGTTTTCTACAGCAGTATAAATTGTTTCAAAATCGATACATGACAACAGTTTCTCCAAAAATTCTGGTTTTTGATACTGTGGTAACGTTTGAGTCTTGATCTGAACTACGGTTTTCACAAGAGGAGGAGCATTTCTCATTATTTGGTTCATTATTTGACCATTTTTTTGGAGATATTTGGTCATATACAGCTTACGATGGTTTAATGACTCTTCTTTAAGTCTTTTAACAACGTAATCCATTTTATCTTGCTTCATCTTAACACAGCCAGGTCTTGTGGTTAATATTAGACTGAATATTGTAAAATGCTCACTTTAGGACTGTGTAAATGCTCACTTTAAACTTATATTGTAAAATGCTCACTTTAACGTATTGTAAAATGCTCTTTAAACTGATATTGTAAAATGCTCACTTTAACTAATATTGTAAAATGCTCATTAAAACTGATATTGTAAAATGCTCACTTTAACTTATATTGTAAAATGCTCACTTTAACTAATATTGTAAAATGCTCTTTAAACTAATATTGTAAAATGCTCACTTTTAAAACTATTCATTTGTAAAATGCTCATCTCTATTCAATGAATGTTTGAGAAACAAAAGCTTCGACGTGATAGTACAATCACAAAATACACCTCTGAAACTTCATCTTCCTCGATCAAAGTCGCCGGATATCTCATTCTAATCTCAACATGGACTATTTTCATAGGCTTTTTGGCAATAATTTTTGATTTTGTACCTTTGAATTGGGAAATCGACCTGTCTTTGAACATGCCAAACTATTTTGTATATGCAATAGTGGCAAATTCAGTCATATTATGGTTATGGTGTCTCATAAGTTGGCTCAGCATGAAATTATTCAGACATTCCAAAGGAACTGCCTAATCTATATACAATATTTAATGACTATTTCAAACGACTTCAACCATGTAGTTTTGTAATTTACCAACTTTTACAAACAACAATTTGTCCAGAATCAAATTGTCTAAATTGACCCCGACTTCTATTTCGTCAATTCTATCACCTTCAAGTCCTATTTGAACAGATTTGGAGGTTATCAACCTTTTCAATTGAGATTTAGATGCCTCGGGATCCAACACCTGCAAGAGTTGTAAGAAATTCATCTTGTCCAATTCTTGTCTGGAAATCTTGATCAAAGAAGTTTGATTGACAAACGCTCTAACAAGATCTTCCACATCTATGTCTCTTTTATTCTCATAGATAAACTCAGATACAAGCTTATTTTCAAACCCACTATTTTCTCCATGGATCAAATCACAAACCTCCATGGCCAACACTTTTTGACCCAACCTGAGTTTCTTGTCCTTTTCATGGATCAAAAGAAGCGCATCAATCACAGATATAGGAAGAAAAGAGTACCTATACAACAAAGATTTCACATCAGCATCAGAAGAATTGAGCATGAATTGATACAATTGGAAAGGGGATGTCAATTTGGAATCGATGAAGACTGCATTTCCGGCACTTTTACCAAATTTCTCACCAGTGGAAGTGGTCAAAAGTGGCACAGTCAATCCATACAGCTGATCATCTTTCACAAGCCTCGAAACCAAATCGATTCCTGCTGTAATATTCCCATATTGATCATTCCCACCCACTTGAACACTCACCTCTTTCTCTTTGAACAAGTGATAAAAATCAAAGGCTTGAAGTATTTGATATGTGAATTCATTGAACCCTAAACCTTGTGGAGATTCAAGCCTGGATTTCACAGAATCTCTTGCCAACATTGACGAGATTCTGATATGACTTCCATATTTTGCCAAAAATTCGATCAAAGTGACGTCTTTCCACCAACTGTGGTTATTAAGAGTAGAAACATGGCCATTGACCCCGAATTTTGGGTTCCTCAGTTTGGCAGTCTCTAAACCTTTTTTCAAGAAAGAACTCATTTGCAGTTCAATTCTCAGAACATTGTTTAATCTTGTTTTATCTGCAATCATTTCACGCAGTTTGGTCTTACCAGAAGGATCCCCCACGGCACCTGTGGCTCCTCCAACGAGTCCAAACACTCCATGGCCACGTAAATTGAAATGTACAAGAACCATAAGAGGTAACAAATTACCCAAATGGAGAGAAACTGCACTTGGATCTGCTCCAGAATAAACATTTACCTTCTTTGCAGATAAAGTTTCAGCCAATTTAGACCGGTCTGTCACTTGTTCCAACAATCCCCTTTTTTCGAGATGATCCAATAAAGGTTCAGAAACCTCTTTGGACATACTTTCTTCACTGATAGAAACATATTGCTCTACAAATCTCACAGCTGACGAAATTCTTCGTCTCCCCAACTTCAACATGCTGAATTTTTCCGGACAATTTTTCCGTCTTTTTTTTTTTCCCCAAATTTTTCACCTCATCGGAAAAACTCCGAATTGACGAAATGTGGAGAAGACTGTTCAGTGGGACTGCAATGAGGCTGTCCATCCATAAACCGGTAGTCCAGAGGACAATAAAGGACTTGTATGATCAATACCAAAGTCAAATTCCCATATCTGTGATCACAGCCCATGATTTTATCACTGCTCAATTGGCTGAGAATTCATCGGTAGATGCCGTCTTAATAGGTGATTCCTTGGCAATGACGCTGCTAGGTTACAGCAGCACTTTAGAATTGTCATTTGATGAGTTCTATGTACTAGCCAAAGCTGTTGCAAGAGGTGTACATTCCAAATTCTTGATCTGCGATCTTCCTCATGGATCTTTTGAATCCTCGGTGGAAAAGGCAGTTGAATCCAGTTTGAAGTTGATGAAAATAGGTAAAATCCAGTCAATCAAGTTAGAAGGTGCTCATGAGTATGAACCACACATTCGTAGACTCATAGAAATTGGTATTCCAGTCACAGGACATCTAGGATTACAACCCCAAAAATTCAACGCTTTTGGGGGTTTCAAAGTACAAGGTTCCAGTGTAAAAGATGCAGTAGAGATATACAAACAGGCCAAATTCCTCGAGTCTATTGGAGTATCTTTCTTGGTGCTAGAATGTGTTCCTACTCGTTTACTGTCTTATATAACATCAAAATTGTCGATACCCACAATAGGAATAGGAGCAGGTAATGGTACATCTTCTCAAGTGTTGGTTCTGGCAGATACTTTGGGAATGCACCAGGGTAAAAAACCAAAGTTTGTCAAGTCATACAACAACGTTTTTGAAACCTCTGTGTCTGCATATTCAACTTATGACCAAGACGTCAAAACAAAAACTTATCCCGACAGGCAGTACAGTTACGGAATGAACCAAGAAGTCTACGATGAATTTCTTGAAATGGTTAGCCATCTAGATTAGTTAGTTCTAACAGTATCATCTTTAATGTCTATGCATATCGTTTTACCGAAATCTGGAGTCATAATCTTCAGATTATCTTCGGCCTTGGAAAGTTTATCCAAAAGAAGCTTTGGCTCCAAAAAATATTCGCTACTCAACACAAATGTGCCCCAATGGACACCTGCCATGTACTCACTTCTCAAACCTTTCATGATCTTCAAAGCTTCTTCGGGATTTGTATGACGAGGCCTTTGATGCCAATGAGGACAGTATTGTCCAATTGGGAGCATGCTGAAACAAACATCTCCATACTTCGTATTGATCAGATCCACCAAACCTGGAGAATAACCTGTGTCTCCAGCATGGAAGAAGACAGATTTCCCGTTCCGTAGAACCATGAAAGAACACCATAAAGTCTCATTTGAATCGATGATCTTACGTCCCGACCAATGCATCAGAGGAAGACACACGATTTCGTACAAATCTTTGGTGTCTTTCACCTCTAAGGGCAACTTTTCCCACCATTCCATCTCAATGATGTTATAAACACCACGACGAGCCAAAAACAGCCTCAAACCCAAAGGCACTATCCATGTGGCATTGTTCCCGATCTTTTTGATGGATTCTTCTTCCAAATGATCGGGATGATTATGCGATACCAAAAGAAAGTTTGCAAGTGGTAAATCTTCTAATTGACATGGTGAAGGGGTGATTCTTTTGGGTCCTAGTGTCTTGTTCACCAAGTAATCTTGGAAAATAGGATCGGTGAGAAATGAGACATTGGCTATTTGGAAAAATGAACAACTTTGTCCCAACCAAGTATATGTAAGTCTGTTACTTAGAGGAACATCAATGCCAACAGTTTCTTTTCGTTGGGCATTATTGAACATTAGTTCAAAATATGGCTTGTAAATAGGTAATAACTCTCTTAAAGCTTCATCAGTCTCCGGTAAGTTACCTCTAGATTGACCTTCAAACAACTCAAGAACTCTGGCAAACACAAATTCAAACAATGTCTGTGCTCTGTACTCTTTGAACGGATTTTCAAACCTCCCTGCCACTTTTAATATTTCATATCTGGAATCGGAGACTGAAGAATTTTGTAATTGCTCTTTTTCATGTTCTTTATGGCGTCTGTTGATTTCAAAATTGGTTTTGAATGACCTGAATATCGCATAGGAAGAATATCCAGCAACTATTCCCATTGCTATCTTGTATTTTAAGGATATCATTATAGAAGTAGTCGATGAGGTTTTCACCTTCTTTTGTGCATTAAATTCTTTTTTTTTTTTTTTAAAGTTTTTTTGGAGGGGTAAGCAGAGCGGGGTAATATGCAGGGGTCGAATTTATTTAGCACTGATACGAGTACCGAGAAGATGAGGCAGAACTTCTTGTAACCAAGATAATTCGATAGCACTGCAATTCCGGCCGTATCCTTTTGTAGTGAACACGTATTCTATATACATGACTCCATCCATTTTAGAGCCGAACAACATCGAAGAGGGATGAAGTGATATCAAATTACCCCCAATGACTGTACGATAAGATCTATCAGGCATACCGATTGCAGTGTTGTTTATGAAACCTTTGAGGAATGACTTAAGAACTCCTTGAATGTCTAAAGGTTTCTTCGTTTCCGAATCTTCCACCTCGTATAAATGTCCCATGTACTGTTTCAACTGTTGCCTCACTCTAGAAACATTTTTGAAACCTTTGAACGAAAGATCCAAATCTTTACACCATTTCTGTTGATCTTTCTTCTCCTTGATATCGGAAAAATGATCGTATAGTTCTTTGAGCATGATCAAATCTCCATATTTATTGCCCAAACGACAGAAAGTACGTCTTTTTTCATTAACCTCGTCTCTTCTCTCTGAGGTTGGATTCAACACTAAATTATCCACGGAAAGACAAGAAACAATATCGATCACAGGTTCTAAAACGTCCAATTCATGTGCCGTAATCATAACTGCTGCAAGATGAGGCAGTAAAGGAAGAACAGCCATTTTCTCTCCGAGTTCCGTGATACCACCATCTTTGGGATCCAAAGCACCCAAAGAAAGTAATTGGAACAATGCCGAACTCAAAGCTTTTTCTCCAGGGTGTTCCAACCATGGCCAATCAAACAAGTTCTCAACCTTCATCTTCTTCAACATCAAAACTGGTGCAATGATGTCAGATCTTATGATTTCAGGATCCGTCTGTTGAGGAAGTTTGAAGTAATCCTTCTCTGTATAGAGTCTGTAACATTTACCACTCGATTCTCTTCCTGCTCTTCCTGCTCTTTGTGTAGCAGATGCTTGAGATATAGGTGCTGTCAACAAGGTGGACAATCCGAGTTCATGTTTCCAAGCCTTAACTTTTCTCAATCCAGAATCAACCACATATTTGATACCTGGGACAGTCACAGAAGTTTCGGCAATATTGGTAGACAAGATCACTTTCCGTTGTCTTGATTTCACGGGTTGGAAGATCTTGGTCTGTTGAACAGTGGGTAATGCTGCATACAAAGGTAAAGCCACTATATAAGGAGCATCTTTGGGTAAATCTGGCAGAAGTTTGTTCAAAATAGAAACTGCTTTGTCGATTTCTTCTTGACCAGGAAGAAAACATAACAAATCACCTTGACTTTCTCCTTGGTTCAATTGAATTATGGTCTTTACCATGGTATCTACAACATCTTCCACGGCAGAAGGTGTATACATACGTTCAACAGGATACATCTTACCTTCGACATAACAAATAGGAGCATTGTCAAAGAACAGAGAGAATTTCTCTGCATCCAAAGTCGCAGACATCACCACCAATCGTAAATCCTGTCTTGAAAGTAACAACAATTTCAAAAAACCCAAAAGAAGATCAGTTAAAATAGTTCTTTCATGGGCCTCATCGATGACGATCATCTTGTATTTCTTGAGTTGAGGATCCAACATCATCTCTCTGAGAAGCATACCATCAGTGAGATACTTAAGGACTGTTTCTTGACTTGTCATGTTCAGAAACCTCACAGAAAATCCAACCTCTTGTCCCAATCTACAACCGTATTCCTCGGCAACACGATTTGCCAAGTTTATGGCAGCCACTCTTCTTGGTTGGGTGACTGCAATACCTTTTTTAGTGGAGCAATGTGACATTAAGAACTGTGGAATCTGTGTAGATTTACCAGAACCAGTCTCACCAATTAAAACTGTTACTTTATTCTTGAGAATTTCCTCGGTGACTTTGTCCTTGACTTTGTAAACAGGGAGAGTTCTTCTGATGGATAAAAGATGTTCTTTTGTTGCTTGAATGGCATATTTTGGTTTTGATTTAGATGCCGTAAGAAAATCTTCGTCATCTTCATCTTCTTCACCTTCATCAAACGAAATGGTTTTTCCTTTAGGTCTTGAATCTCTTGTTTCTCTTGTCCGGTCTTTCAGAGGTGTTTCAAGGTTTTTTTCGTCGATTGAATCAGTCAAATCTCCATTTGCAGAGTCATACATTGTTAAGGAGTCTCCATTTTGAACTTTTCCATCTGATTTCATCTTTTTATTAGGCCTCTTCACCTCCAGATGCCCTTCTAAATTATGGTCTTCAACTTTGTCATTTCTATTTTCAACAACTTGTACTTTAGCCTTATTCTTCCGCTTCCTCTTCTTCTTCAGTAAAACTTGTTCTTTTGACGCCAGAGGTGGTACAGCCACAGATATACTCATCTTTATCTATTCCAACTCTGTTCTCATCGCAGAAATCAAAAAGTAGAAAAAAAAAAATTTCAAAAAAGTGAAAAATTGAGCAAATTACGAAAAGACGAGATGCCGAGATTCAAATTCTATTATACATTGATCATTCAGCTACTTCCTCAATGGTAACTTTTCTTCTTGTAGCAGAACCAGATTTAACAGCCGTAGACGAACCTGAAGTAGTGGTTTGAATCTGTGTTTTTTTCTTCTTTGATTTGGAAATTTTCGGTTGTTCAAATTCGTACAAAGGGATAAAAGATTCGACAAAGCCAACGTCTGCAAACAAGTTTGGGAAGAGCCAGAATTTGGTGAAAGGAGATAACAAAATGAACAATATCAAACGAATGATGGCAATGACAAAGATAGCTCCAATACAACCCAACAGCAGCATCGATAAATACCAAGCACCTCTCCGCATCTTGATGGGCCATAAGGGGAAACAGATCAAGGTTAAAATGACAACGATTCCAAGTAAAGAATATAAAGGCAACCAAGGATTTGTAGGTGTGAATGTCCAATAGAAGTATTCATCATCACTTAAAACAGCTTTTTGTTGGGGTAAAAAACATGGATTTTGTTTCGTTGGTTTAAAACCTTGTGCACGAGCATCTTTGGTTGGTAATTTTTTAACAGGTACCACTAATTGATTTGAAATCAATGCAATGAACAATTTCTGGGCCAAAGCTGGATTATTGAGCAATTCTGGTTGTGCAGGTAAGTTATATTTCTTCAGTTTTTGTTGAAAATCATCACTTATTAATGCTCTAATACATCTTTTATAACGAAAGAAATCGATGGGTTGACCGTTTAAAGAACCTAGTCTATTCTTCAAAGTTGAATGGTTTCTCAAATATGAAGCCACCAGGAGAATTTGAGGATCTTTTTGTTTCTGAACAGGAACTTGAGCCTCACGAAGATTAGAATTTCCCATCAGCGCTCTTGACATCTTGGTTTGATTATTGGTGTTATTTTGACACCTAAATTTTTGACAAAAAAAAGCCAAAAAGTCGTGCATTTTGGACAAAGTTGAAACGGCGAAAAAGTCGTGCACACAAAACACAAAAAAACTGGAATATGAAAATTTGAATCGGATTCAAAATTGAAACCAAGAATCGAACAATGCCACCGGTACAACAGATGCAATATGGACAACCTCCATCTAATTTTGAGAAATTCAAGATGGGAGCAATGATGGGAGTAAGTAAATTCAAAGTTTTCATGCAATAGAAATACTAACTGTAGACTACTGTAGGAGTTGTCATCGGAGTCGTCTTTGGAGGTTATGCCATTCTCACACAAGGTCCAGGACCTAATGGTGTTATGAGAACTTTAGGGCAGTATATTGGAGGGTCAGCAGCAACTTTTGGGTTGTTCATGTCCATTGGAAGTGTCATCAGATCTGAAAGTTTGGAAGAAACAGCGGCTTTTAGACCCAAAAATTTGAGCGAAATGAGAGCCCTTATGATGGCCAAGTATGAATACGAAAGAAGAAGAAATTAAGCGTTGTATATATGGAATTTATCGCTTTGTGAAGTCAAAATGGCTCTTTGTGAACTTTCTCCATTTTTCGATCTTTTTTTTTTTTCGATCTTTTATTTTCGAACTTTTTTCTTCGAATTTTTTTTTTATTGCAATATTTTTTTTAAAGTGTAATTTTGAACCTTTTATCACCATCATGGAATCGATTGAAACCATCAATTTCAACCAAGATTTCTCATGTCTTGCAGTTGGAACTTCGTCCGATTACAAAGTATACAACTGTGATCCATTTGGTGAATGTTTCCATAAATCTGATGATGGCGGGGCCAGCATAGTAGAGATGTTATTCAGTACTTCATTGATAGCCATTGTGGGTACCGGTGATAAACCAGCCACATCAACAAGACGTTTAAAGATCATAAACACCAAAAGAAAGACCATAATATGTGAATTGACTTTTCCAACCTCTGTTTTAGCAGTAAAATTGAACCGGAAACGTCTCGTCGTTGTGCTATACGAACAGATATACATCTATGATGTGTCTTGTATGAAACTTTTACACACAATTGAGACTGTCCCCAACAAATTAGCTACTGTGGCTTTGTGCAGTGCAGATCTGTCTGTTCTTTGCTTCCCTTCTTCAAATCTTTCCATCGGTGCCACGGTAGATTCATCCGTAAACAGCTTAAATTCTTCCGAACAGACAAAAATTCAAGAACATTTAAAGACTCAATCTCAAGCTCTGATAGCTGGAAGTGTTGTTGTCTTTGATTCTTTACAAATACAACCCATAAATATCATCCAAGCCCATAGATCCACTCTTGCTGCCATGTGTCTCTCAAAAGATGGTAAATTGTTGGCAACTGCTTCTTCCAAAGGTACAATTATAAGAGTTTTCGACTCTTATACGGGTAAAAGACTATTTGAGTTCCGTAGAGGTTCTTATGGAACCTCCATCAAATCTTTAAACTTCAACCTGGATGGTACTCTTCTCTGTTGTAGTTCAGGTACAGAGACTGTTCATATCTTCAAATTGAGTTCAGAGGTGGCAGCATTACAAAGAGAAGTGTCTCCTGAGTCAGATGTGGAAGAAAGAATGATGCCAGAAGAAGTTCCAATTGAAGAAGATGCAGAAGAGTTGAACCGGATTTTGAACGACAAACCTTATACGAGGAAATCTTCGATTTCTAACTATTTATGGTCTAAATCTTCTGACATTTCTAAGGCTGCCAAGGGACTGGTGAACAATTATTTACCTACAAAAGTTCAATCAATTCTTGATCCCAAGAGAGATTTTGCATTTATCCGATTACCTCATCATCATAAAGAGTTACACAACTTGACCACTATTGTTGGGATAAATGGAAATACAAACAATGTTATGTGTGCTGATAACCATGGTAACTTCTATGTCTATTCAATTCCTTTAGAAAGAGGTGGAGAGTGTATTTTATTGAAACAGTTCTCCTTCAGAGATACATAGTCTTAGTTGTAAATTGCTCACTTTCAGAGACAGTCATAATTTGTAAATTGCTCACTTTTGATGCAAATTTTATTCGTATTTCGCTCAAGCAACGGCTGTGATTAATGAACTGATATGTTCCATCGTTCAAGTGGTAAAACATCGTCATCTCAACCGGCTCTTTTTGATGTCAGACTCAAGTCATCTTATAAAGACATCATAATCGTAAAAGGCTCGGAATATGAGGCTCAAAACGTGTTCGTCTCTGGAAATTTGGTATTCTCGTTGCCTGACAAGATCTCCGTCAAAAGATTAGGATTAAAATTGATCGGAACTTTCAAGTTAGATTTCATGGAAGTGTTGACCCATCATAACAGAATCAGTGCGTCTAACCCTGTGAAAGAAATGAAGACAGTTCTACACTGTGAATGGGAAAATCTCCTAGTTTCTAGCGACGGTGTCATCAAAATCGGTGATTATGGACAAACTTCAAGTGATCACAGTTCAATTTCTTCTGGAAATTCCACTCCTCGTCCTTCTAAAATGAAACGATCCAATGCTCCCACTACTCTCCAACTTCCAGAAGCCACAATTCATGAAACTCCTTTTGAAAACGTCCAAACACCTTCCGGTTCAAACACTTTTATTCTTCCCCTGGGTAATTATGAACTTCCTTTTAAATGTATGCTTCCAGGAAACATCCCAGAGACTGTAGAAGGTTTACAATCAGGTTCTGTCATGTACAAATTTGAAGCTTTTATGGAAAAGAATTCACTTTTGAAGAGCCATCAAATCATGAAACACCGTTATGTTCGTATTTTTAGAACTTTGGCTCCTGGAAATTTGACTTTAACCGAGGAAGTCTCTATAGACAATACATGGCCTGGACGTGTTCAATACGAAGTCAGTATCCCTAAAAAGGCCATACCAATAGGTGGTGTTTCTCCAGTCAAGATTCTCATCATACCTTTGAAGAAAAAACTTCGATTGGGTCCTATTTCTGCCTCTATTATTCAACATTATGTGTTGAAAGATTCACATGACGAAGTTTATGATCACGATCAGATCATCTTTGACTGTGAATTACCTCCTATTGAGATGGATCTGTTGGGAAATGATCGTTGGGATATCCATGCCTCTATTCTGATCCCCAATGATTTGAAAACGGTGACTCAAGATTGTGAATTAAAAGATAATTTGATCAAGGTGAAACACAAACTAAAGATCAAGATCCAATTGATCAACGAAGATGACGGCCATATCAGTGAATTGAGAGCCAAATTACCAATCATTTTATACATAAACCCCCAGTATCAGATAAAAGCTCGTAACATTCAATTGGACACCCAAGGGAAAGTTCATATCAAACCTGGTGGTCTAATGGTTTTTGAAAATGGTCGTCATTCTGGTGTCACAAGTGTTTCACTGAGTGGTACCACGACTCCATTGGAAAGAAGTGTCACTCCTGATGTCGATCCCATAACGGGTACAAATGATGAAGAAGATGTAGAATCTGCTCCTCCTATGTATGAACAACGGATCTATGATCTGTTATACGATGCATTGACAGGAGCCACTTCACCTCCAACATCTCCAAGACCCATCATTCCTCGTGATGCATCCGAGGAAGAACCGGGTTATTTCGATTTCGCTCCAGGAACTGCCACTCCAACACATAATCTTTTGAACACATATCTTTCGAATCAACGTTCAGTCACCGGTACTGCAGGTATCGGTAATCCTAATGTTCCAGAAGATGAGTTCATTGCCAATATACAATCACGACCTCAGACTCCTGGATTCTTAGGTGGTATCTCTTCCAATACTTTGAGCCAACTAGATCTCAATACTTTGAGCAGAGTTCCATCCTACGATGAAGCCATTCAAGGAGACGACGACGATGAAGCCGATTTGGCTCCACTGTACGACGACGACAATTTCAACTCCAAAATGGACTCGAATGCCGAACTCTTGGCAGAATTGTCCATGCAAAGACCTTCTTTACTGCATAGACATACACATACTTCTGGTGTCAACTCATCTCCTTATTCCAAACGTCCTTCTGGGGCCCAGAGTTATTTCGACATCACCAGAAATAACTCTTCTTCAGATTTGGACCAATTGGGTATGACAAGACCTCTGTCTGTTGGGAACTTTAGTGATCTATTACAAAGACGTTTGGCCAAAAAGGGTCATATCTCAAACAAGTAAAAGATGGTTTTTTATTCAGTCGCTTTAATAGTTAAATTTTGAAGCTTGTCTTGCAAATTTGTAAAGACAAGATCTTCTTCTTTGGCATGTGTTTGCCTTTCATAAACCCTTGGACCATCAATACCTTCTTTTAATCCATTGACATCTCTTTCGAAATCTTTTGGATCTCTCCATTTGAACAAATTTGTATACAAATTCTCTTCATCTTGGATTTTGTTCACCAAGAACTTCCCCAACACCGGTAACATCTTAAAAGCATGACCAGAACCTCCACATGCCACAAAGAGTCCTTTTTTACCAGGTACAAAATCGTAGATGTAATCATTGTTGATGGTATCGGTATACCACAACATATTGGATTCCAATTCGATACCCGCTTCGACCAAGTCTGGAAAGAACACAACCAAGAAATCTTTGATCTGTTCTAAGATATGTTTGGAAATCATATAAGTAGGAGGATCACTGTTACGGGTACGTGGGATAGAAACCACTCTTCCTGTTTCAGTTTGAACTGGGTTTGTATATTTCGTCTGTCTACTGATCACCTTCATATAACCTTCAGGTTCCATCATTGGGAAGATGAATAACCCACTCATATAATCTTTCTCTCTAGAATGTCCACATCTCCAATCCAACACAGGAAAGTTTCTTGTAGAGTATTTTTCTTTCAAATCTTTACGATCATCCGGGATCTTAAAACAAACCACGTTACCTTGGGTTCCTTCGTTGATTCCGTCGAGTTCAGGAACTAAAGACGTAGTCCAAGGACCTGTAGACATCACCACTAGATCAGCATCATGTTCTAGTCCATCCAGTGTCACAATACCTTTGACAACATCATCTTCCATGATGAAATCTTTGAAAGTACCTTTATCACCCCCCATGACAAATTTGACCCCCAATTGTCTACAGAGATAATTACAATAGTAACAAGCACGAGAAGCATATAAAATACCTGTAGTGGTGTCTAAAACACCACTCAATCTTTCCACTTTTCCTCTTTCCAACACTTTTGTAGGATTCAATTTAGAACCCCATCCTGCAATTTTGGCCCTACGCACATCAGCCGCATCATTGATATCGAATAACAAAGGTCTAGTACCTTCGTTTTCAGCTTCAATTAGATTCTTTGTCTCTTCAGGTGAATTTCCAATGGTGTCGTCTAATCTCAAAGCTCCACATCTGTCCAAGATTTGAAGACCGGTATAATTTTGAGTTTCTTCGTCTGGGAGAAGACGTAATTCACGATCCCATTGTTCAAAGATCTCTCCTGCTTCAATTGCCAAATGTGTGTAATGAACTTTATGGCCATATTGGATACGAAAGATCTTGTTAATGTCACAAGACAGAGTCTCTGCACCGTTCAAAAAACTGTATTTGGCCTTCAAAAGGTCCAATTTTTCATACACGGTGATATTTTTATAACCGTTCTTTGCCAAATGTAGGGCATTGGAAAGTCCAAAGACTCCGGCTCCTACAATGATGATCTTACTGTCTTTGGTATATTCGGACATGACTTGGCGAAGTGAATTGACCTTTCATATATATATCAATTCATCGGCTAAGGTGCATCTCAGATAAGCGCTTGAAAATTTCCTATTTGGGAAGGTGGGACCTTATCAGTTATCTTTTTTTCTCTTTTTTTTCCATTTTGTCCTTTTTTTTGTCCTTTTTTTGTCCATTTTGTCCTTTTTTTCTCTTTTTTGTCCATTTTGTCCTTTTTTTTGTCCTTTTTTTGTCCATTTTGTCCTTTTTTTTCTCTTTTTTCTCCTTTTTTTTCTCCATTTTGTCCTTTTTTTTGTCCTTTTTTTGTCCATTTTGTCCTTTTTTTGTCCATTTTTTTCTCCAGATTTCCCCCTTTCTTCTCCTTTTTTTCTCAATTTTCTCCATTTTTCCCCATTTCTTCTCCAAATTTCCCCATTTCTTCTCCAACCCCCCCATCACACCACCGGCGCAACAGGCGGAAATTCCGCCAATCTTAAAAAAAAAACTCCGCCCAAAATTCCAACAGCAAACATCCATCAGCATGTCGATTAAAGTTGATGAAGAGGTTAAAACCTTCCCATCTAGAAATAGAGTCATACAACCAAAAGATGGAAAAGATCTTTCTCTCAGTGGTAGAGTCCTCAATGTGATGCCAACAATTCCAAATCAAATATATCGCCAAAATGCAGATTCAGATTGGCAAATCAAACACTTGAGAGGTAATTCTGCTCTTTATGCCTCGAACTATTTTTTGGAACAACAAACAGAATGGGAAACTCATTTGATCGGTTGGACAGGAGAGTTGATCACTTTGGACAACGATTCAAGTAGCAATGCCACAAAGGAACCGGATCCTTTGTACTTGAACGAGGAGGACAAGTTGCAAATTGAGGCAAAGATTAAAGCCGCAAATGATACTAAAAACATCCATCCAGTATGGTTGTTGAGAAGAGACCAATATAGATGGGCTCAATATGCAGAAGGAGTACTCTGGCCAGTGTTCCATTACATCCAAAATGACTATTCAGATGGTAAGCAAGAGGCAGATTGGTGGTACGATTATGTCCGTTTCAACGAACTGGTTGCTGCCAAAATTTGTAGCATTTATAAAGAAGGTGACATCATTTGGGTACATGATTACCAGTTACTCTTGTTACCACAAATTCTCAGAATGAGATTACCAAATGCCTTCATTGGATTATTTGTCCATGCTCCATTTCCTTCTTCTGAATATTTCAGATGTTTGTCTCGTCGTAAACATATTTTAGACGGAATGTTGGGAGCCAATCAGATCGGATTCCAATCTTATTCTTTTGCCCGTCATTTCATCAGTTGTTGTTCAAGATTGTTGGGAGCAGAGGTATCTCCTGATAGTATCAATGTATATGGATCCCATGTATCAATTGTGGCTCAACCCATAGGTATTGATACGGTTCGTATCGAAAAAGATGCTTTCCAATCTTCAGTAGATGATAAAATGAACCAATTGAGAGAATTGAACCCCGGTAAAAAGATCATCGTTGGTAGAGATAGATTAGATTCTGTTCGTGGTGTGATTCAAAAATTTGAAGCTTTTGAAATGTTTTTGACAATGTTTCCTGAATGGAGAGAAAAAGTGGTGTTGGTACAAGTTAGTTCTCCCACTCAATACCATTCTCTGCAGATTGAAAAGAAGATCAACGAATTGGTCAACAGTATCAATGGTAAATTTGGTTCTTTGAATTACACTCCAGTTCAACATTTCCAGATGAGAATTGACAAAGAAGAATATTTGGCACTCTTAAGAGTGGCCGATTTGTGTCTTTTGACCAGTGTTCGTGATGGTATGAACACCACATCTCTTGAATTTGTCTTGTGTCAAAAGAAGAACAGTTCTCCTTTGATCTTATCAGAATTCACAGGTTCTGCATCCATTTTAACAGATGCCACTTTGGTCAATCCATGGGACTCAGTCGGTGTCAGTAAAGCCATAAACGATTGTCTTTTGATGCCAATCGAATCAAAACAAGGTTTGGAACGTAGATTGTACAATGAAGTGGTGAAAAATACAATTCAAGATTGGACTTCAAATTTCTTGAAAAATTTGGTCGACACCTTGAGAAAGACTGATAAAAAATATGGTACTCCTTATCTCAACAGACCTTTGTTGTTGGAGAACTACAGACATGCCAGTCGTAGATTGTTTTTATTCGATTATGACGGTACTTTGACTCCAATTGTCAAAGAACCAAGTGCTGCCATTCCTTCTGCCAGACTCAAAAAAATCTTGGACGAACTTGTCAAAGATCCAAAGAATCAAGTTTGGATCATCAGTGGTAGAGATCAAGAATTTTTGGGTCGTTGGTTGGGAAATGATAACCCTCATTTAGGTTTGTCTGCAGAACACGGATGCTTTATGAAAGACGTCAATTCAGAAACTTGGATCAACTTGGCAGAAAGTTTGGACATGTCTTGGCAAAAAGATGTCACCGAGATCTTTGAAAAATACACAGACAAGACTCCTGGAAGTAATATCGAATTCAAAAAAGTCGCCATCACTTGGCACTACCGTAAAGCAGATCCGGATCTTGGAGAGTTCCAAGCAAAGAAAGCTCAACAAGAATTGTTGGAAACCGTGGCCAAAAAATATGACGTTGACGTTATGGCCGGTAAAGCAAATCTTGAAGTGAGACCAAGGTTCTTGAACAAAGGAGAGATTGTAAAAAGATTAGTCTTGAATACCCATGGATCGAAACAAGATGCCTCATCTTTGATGAAAGATACAGTAAAGACTTCTCCTTTCGAGAATTTACCAGATTTCATCTTGTGCCTAGGAGATGATCAAACCGATGAAGACATGTTCCGTGCTTTAAACATTGTTGAACATGATTGGGAATTCGATACTCAACCCCGTAATAAGTTCAACAATTACGGTATTTATCCAGTTACAGTTGGACCGGCAAACAAGAAAACTGTTGCTAAGGCATATCTCTCAGATCCACACCAAGTTTTAGACACACTCGGCCTACTCATCGGTCAAGTGTCGATTTTTGAAACCGGTGGAACTGTGGAGTTGGACGATAGAGGACATTTGAAAAACAGTGAAAGCAGTAATAGAGCAGAAGCTGCAATCAAAGCTTATGCTTTGAAAAGAAGTTCTTCCAGCCAATCATAAAATTACATAGACTATAGACGTTGAAACCAAATTACCGTAGTTTAAGGGATACAATTTGAGCAATTTACAATGAAAAATCATAAAAAAATTAAAAAAATATTCAGAGCAGTTTATCAAATACATAACGTTCGATCTTTATATGGTTGATGAAATGGTGGAAAAGGGCCAGCAAAAGTCAGATGTTGACAAATCAACTATTCTGCATTTGAAACTACACAACCTAATTCATAGTGCCCAAAGATTCTTAGCCTTAGCACACTCCAATGTCACAATATCCTATCTTTCAGAAGAAAATGCCGTCCAATACCATACATTAATACGATCAGCCATTGCATGTCTTTTAACACTGATTCGTAAATTTAACTCTGTGTTAACGGCAAAGGAAAAGATAAGCTTGTATCTCCGACTAGCCAACATATATCTAAAAGAAACAAGAGATTACAGTGGTGCCCAACAGATGTGTAATAAAGCCATCAATTTGGCATTGTCCAACAAGTTAGTAGATTCTCTTTATAATGCAGAATTGTTGACAATTGAACTGTTGATTTGTGACAATTACAGTCTTGGAATGAAATACTTGAATACCAAATTGAATGAATACTCAGAAGTCACAGGTCTGGAAGATTTCATCTCGATTTGTCTCCTTCTTCTGTACAGATATGGATTAGCCCGAGATTTTAACGAGGCTCAAATTGCATTGGAAAATTTACAACTTAGAGACAAGATTGGCACATTAACCAACTTGTTGAAACTTTGTCATTTGATATCTATTGGAGAATTGAATCATCTGACTACTTTATTACACGATATAGAACATCTAGAGATGAGTCCACAAGAAAGAGCTCTTTTTTTATTGAACCAAGCATGGATCTCCGTTTCGAAGAATGATCTAACCGAACTGAAAGTACATATAGCTGAACTGGATAAATTTTTCAAAGAACAGAAATCAAATGATTGGAAACATTGGTCCAAAGATGGGAAATTACGGCTCAAATGTGGATCGATCAATTTCCAAATGAATTGGTTGACAAAGACAGAATGTTTGATCATGTTGTATTTCATTGGTGGAATTGCATATATTCCAAAGTCATTCATTTCAAACAGTAAGTCAGAACAGTTGTTTGAAACCTGTCAATCTCTATTCACAATTCAACTGTCTGAATTTGAAGATTCCAAATTGAGTCTTGACGATTTTGAAAACAAACTTTTACGTCTACGTCTATTGGAAATCTTGGTGAGTTATTACAGAATACTTGCAAGATTCAATAGAGATGATTGGACTCTTCATCCAACTACAGACGATCGGGTTTTGTTCGATTTCGTCAAACATTATGACAAGGGAAAATTTTCCTCACAAGAACTTACCGTCTATCACAACTTGTATCTACATATTCTACACCTTTTTGGAATTCATTATCATGTGAAGGGGAAAACTGATGTTGCAAATAGGTACTATACACGTATAATCAACCACACAACTCATCTGGATGATATGTTGTCTCCTAGGAAGCAAGTTTCAACAGATCCTATTTTATTAGCCTTGCACCAATTAGCACTGGGAGTGGGTGTAACCAAAATTGAAAGAAGACATGTTCATAACGAATTATTCATGCTTGCAACCATCAACAAATTGTTAATTATTGGATCTGAAGTTAAAAACTCAAAACAAGAGGATGACTTTCTTCATAAGAGTGAAATCAAGAAAGAATTATTGGAAAGTTTGGACAATTTTGTATCCATTCCTTCAGGGTTATACCCTAGTAAAGCACTCGAAGTCACTGTCAAGCTGTTACGAATCATTTATAAACCATCATCTCTCTCGGAAGAAGATCTAGATGCTTCTGATGGAGAAACAATTTCCAAAATTATAGCCAGTGATAGCTTCATCACAGATATCTGTGGAAGTTATCCATTCATCACAGCAACGATCTTCTATTTAGCAGCATGCTGTACAAGCCAAGACCATTCCAAAATCAAAACTCTCGAAACTGCTTATCAATATGCAGACCTGTGCAATTCCAAAGAACTATTGAAAATTTGTTCACTCAAAATATACCACTTGATGCTCAAGTTACCGAATGACTACAGCGTTGAAGAATTTGAAAGACAGCATCAATTATACTTGGAACACTCTCAATGAAACCGTTTATAAATTTCTTTGGATACATCAGAAACCAACTCGGCACCTTTGTCCAAAACACCATCCATTGCCATGGCAACATGTGGCATACCTTTATAAACCTTGATGGTAGACTCAACACCGTTCTTCAAGAGTTTGCTGTGATAAGCCTCTCCTTCACCTCTCAATACGTCCAATTCTGCCACTGCAATATACGCCGGAGGGCATTTGGCAAATGATTCATCCGATGCAAAGATAGGAGAAGCCAAAGGATCTTTCCACGTAATTGCATCTGGAAGATATCTCTCTCTATACCACATCATCTTGACAGCAGGTAATGCAGCAGTGTTTTCAAACTTATCCCAAGTCCAACAATTGGTCTTATCTGCTGTGTTATCACAGACCGGTACGATCAAAATTTGAAATTTCATGGATGGTAACTCTGGTTGAGTTTTCTGGGCATCAATGATCATGTGGGTCAACACAGCAGTCAAATTACCTCCTGCTGAAGAACCTCCTGCTGCAAAATTGGACATTGTTCCTCCCAATTCTTCAGCAGCTCCGTTGACCAACCACATATAGGCCTCCCACATGTCTTGTACACAGGCTGGAAATGGATCTTCTGGAGCCAATCTGTAGTCAACATCCACTACAATGCACTCTCCGACAGAACACCAGTTGGTGCAATGCACATTTTCCGTGTCAATATTACCCAAAACCCACCCTCCTCCATGGAGATAGAGAAAGACGGGAAATCCACCTTGTGGTTTGGGAACTTCTGGAACAAAGACACGGACTTTCACATCTGGACCTTCACTCAGAGTTCTCTTGATTTCATAATCCTTAGTACTCTTCACTTTCTTCTTCTCGCTGGCTCCCGGTATTAATACCCCGGATTTTCGAGATGCCTCTACAGGTTGGTAGTGAACCTGTTGTTGGTTGATGATGTACTTGTTGTAAAACTCTACATATTGCGGATCTAGCAACTTCTCAATCTCGGGATTCAAAGGATAAGGAGGATGTGGAGTAGTCATTTTTGTCTCCTCTTCATTGGGCTCTCAAATCATTTTTATACTTTCTTATCTTATCGCCTTGCATGATGTGGATCTTTTATGTGGGTCTCCCTCGCTTATAGTTGCCACCGATTATTTATAAGTTTTCAAGTACCACGATTTTTCAACGGCCGATAAGATGAGTAAAAGAGCCGTTTTTACAGAGAATGCTCCTAAACCTTTGCCTGTCTATAGCCAAGGCATAATCTCCTCGGGGGAGACGGTTTATTGTTCCGGTCAAGTTCCATTTGATCCTAAAACTGGATTAATTGTCGAAGGTGGTTTCCAAGAACGGGTGAAACAATGCATTAAAAACTTAGAAGCAGTTTTGATCGAAGCAGGTTCTTCACTCGATGATGTTGTCAAGGTCAATGCTTACTTAGGTGACATCAATGACTTTGCCGAGTTCAACGAAGTGTATGAAAACTATTTCGGGGCCATTAAACCGGCCAGAACATGTTTCCAAGTGGGTAAATTACCTGCGAATGCAGACGTTGAAATTGAATGTATAGCTATAAAAAAATGATCATTTCCCGGCAGTTATCAACTTTCCCAAACAGCCATGGGCATCTCTCATCATTTCCCATCTACAATCTTTGATACTTTCTCTGACAACTATCAAAAGGTGCATTGAGTTTTGAAAATCCATCAGAATCAAAGGTTGAGAGGCTTGTTTGGGACGAAGAGTGGTGAGGACAAATTCCTCAGCTTTTCTGAACAGATACTCATAGTTTGGTTTATCTTTGAGACACAATTTGATTCCACTTGCTCTCAGTTTGAAGAAACTGTACACCCAAACCACTAGAGTTGAAATGTATAGACACCAAGGTCGTAGAGCTATTTTATCTGTGTTTGCCTCATAAACTCCTTTGTTTTCATTTGTGAATATTGTCTGGTATATCAAGAGTAAAGAGTGGATCACTCCTGAATAAGAATCATCAGAATTGACCCAAGATTCAACAGACACTTTAGCCTTGAGGAAATCCGAGGTTCTTAGAGGTCTTCCTATCAAGGAGGCAGAACCGCAAAAAGTCAAAAGATCCAAAACTGATGTCTGAGAGGTGTAAAGAGAGATATATGCCATTCGGTGCATCACTTTTCCCACATCTGTGGCCAAAGCAGAGTTATCATTCACCATTCCAAACGACCAGGTTTCAATGGCTTTCTCAACGATTTCTCTTCTAATTTGTAAGTATTCACAAGGATCACTGGACCCCAAAGGTTCAGGGATACTCTGTTGTACATGCCATATGACACTTAGTAGACCATGGAGAACACATAACCTTGAAAAGGGGGTTAAAGTCTCAGGTAACGTTTTCTCACCTAACAAGTTCTTTAAAGTCTCAAGGAATGAACATTCTTCATCTTTAGACATCTCTCCCCATTTATGAGGATCATTGGCTTCCCAAACACATTCCTCACAGGGCAATTCTACTCTTATCTCTGTGGCAGACATAAAAGATGTATGTCCAAATAGTAACGAATGTTGAGCATCCATCATGAACAAAAACAACACACACCTTTTAATGGACTCTCTCTCTATCCAAACATCCCATTTATCCTCCAAAGAGTTTTCAGTTTCCTTCATGACCCTCATATTGGCACAAGATCCATCTCTTCGTAGAAGAGTTATTACAGCACTGTGGAAAGTGGCAGAAACCTCATGTTGGAATCGAGTTGAAGCCATTTTTTCAAAAGCTTGGAGCAAAGCCAAAGTTTGAATCGCCCAAAGTCTGGGAGGTATCAAATCTTGACTACTGAAGACTAACCATCGAAGTCTTTGATGGAGTTCGACACTGACTTGATAGTTCTCTTGCGAATCATGTATACTTCCTAAAGTGACTATAGAAAGTAACAAAAGAGGTGAAACAGTTTCTGGATGGCTGAGAAACGTTGGTTTATGGAGAATAGGGAAATGGTCATGAAACACATCAAAGTACAACAAGTACATCCTTTTCAAACTTCCAGCTCTGAAGAAAGACTGTTCGGATAATTTCTTGCCATAGGAATTGGAAAGAGTCAATTTAGGACTTGAAATAAGAGATTCGTCATTCTGATCAAATAAAACAGCTTTAACTCTTCTTTCAATAGTATACCAACAATCTTCAACCTCCAGTTCCAAAGGAGCTAATTGTTCACGTAATTCAAGTAAATTCTTTGGAGTCTGGAGATTAGAATTCACCAAAATATTGAGAAAGTCCACCAAGGGAGAAAATGGAACTTTTTTGTTGGATTCGTTGAGAGGTTTCGGCGTAGTTACAGGTGTCTCATTTATGAGTTGTAAATCTTTGAACAACCATTTCATGTCATCATTTGTGAAAATTCCAGAACTGATAGCAGCATCCCCATCCAAAGGTTCTATTCCTGATATCCAACTGTACACATCTGAACCAGAATGGGGTGACGGATCTTCAGGTGACTCCTTTGTTACCAAGTTGGAAATCTTTGGAGATTTATCTCTTGGCATAACGAATGCAGGGTCCACTTTTGTTTTAGCCGTATCATGCATGATTCTTACATGACGCTTTAAAACATCAGATCTTTTAAAACTTTTAGAACATTGTGTACAACTATATCTAGAGATGTCCGAATCTGTTTGTCAGAAAGAGGATCCACTTCATTTTATTACTTACGGGTCAATTTATGTCTAGACATATGGCTGCTGCTGGTAAAAGACTTCCCACATCCCGGTTCGGGACAAACTGATCTCTTCACACTGGTTTTCATCTTAGCCGGCATCGAAAGTGGGTTCTCCAGACATAAGTACCACCCACTTTTTTTTTTGCTTATCTTATCAATTTTTTCTTATCGTGTGGATCTTTTTTTCAAAGTGGATATTTTTAAAGTTATCGTGTGGGTCTTATCGAAATCCAATAAAAAGGCTGCCTTACAGTTTTCTGAAGTGGGAAATGAAAGTTAGTGGAGAGATAACAGAAGTTGATGAGCCCTTCTATGTGCTCGAGAGACCAAGTGTACTTGGAGAAGCTCCTATTTACAGACCTTCCGATAGTACTTTACACTATGTAGACTGTTTGTACGATCCACCTCAGTTACATATTTTACAAGTTGATCCAATCACCGGAGAAGCCGTTCATCCTCATGATGCCAAAGAACTTGTCAATTCTCAATTGACCAACGTGAACGTGTCCAGACCAGGTTTTCGAGTCATAAACCTCGAAGAATCTGTCACTGTACAATACTTCCGTCAAAATCATCCTGGTTCATACATTTGTGCATATTATCTGGGTATTGCCTTTTTGGACGAGAATACAGGGAAATTGGACATTCTCAAAGAAATCATTCCTCAACAGGACAGAACCATTAGAAGATTCAATGATGGAGCCGTAGATTGTAAAGGACGTTTTTGGGCAGCTGAAATCGATATCGCCGGTATGATTGCAGGTCCCGGAAATTTCCCTTGGTCAGAAGGACCCCCAATTGGTAGACTATGGAGATACGATCCAGATGGTACTTTGACCAAGATGGAAGACGGTTTGATCTGTGGTAACGGATTGGCATGGAGTCCTGATAATACCAAAATGTATTTGAATGATTCTGTCGGCCAAATGGTTTATAGTTATGATTTCGATGCCGAAACCGGTACAATCAGTAATAAGAAATTATTCATTGATAGAAGACAAGATGGTGGAGAACCAGATGGTATGGTGGTTGATTCTGAAGGCAATTTATGGATTGCAATGTACAATGGACATGCAGTTTTGGTGTTTAATCCAAAGGGGGAGAACATTAAAACCATCAAATTTAATAGTAGAAGTCCTGCTTGCACTACATGGGGAGGTAAGAACAATGATATTTTATATGTTGTAACAGCATGGGATAAACTCCCAGATAGAGATCCAGCAGATCGTGGTGGTCATTTATACATGTTAAAGACAACAGTCAAAGGTTTATCCAAATATGAGTTTGCAGGCTAACCCCTTCCATATTGGGCAAGTTTTGAAGTTTGAGATTTCCGAGTTAGGCAGTCTGTCCCAATCGGGTAAATAACTTTTTTTTTTTTATTGGTTTTAGCAAAATACAATTTTTTCTCCACAAAAGCATCTCATAAAAGTTATGAGCACACCAGCAACTCCATTACATCCTAATGCAGATTCAGAAGTGAATCTTAAAGATATTGTACTGCCCATGGATCTAGATCTCGATCTTAATCCTGATATGTCAGATGATGATGACGGTATCATGTTGCCAAAGCATTCCCAATTGGAACAGTTAAAAGACTATGGAGGTCTAATGAGTTCAGAGTCTGTAACGTCTCTTCGACAACTTTCAGATATGACAGAATTTGCGACTAATGAAGAATTCGATGATGGTGGATTTGAAGATTTCGAACAGACCCGTAACTCTCCAATTAACCCTTTCCAATCATCGATCAAAAATGCCAATAAAACCAAAGAAATGCCTTCAGATTTAGGAGCTTTATCATTGACACAACAAAGTAGATTTATCCATTACATCGATGAAAGATTGATGCAAGTACAGAGAAGCTTTATCAAGTTTCTCTCTGCTGAAGACAAAACAAACAATTTTAACTTGCAAAAACTAGTCAAAGAGTTGTCGTCAATAATTGACATCTTGTGGTATTCAATCTTTCACACCAAAACAATACCCATAGTAACGACCTCAGGACTCACAGAACAGCTACCTCTGATACATCCAAATAAAGTCTTTGGACAGACTAATTATCTAATCAGAATCATGGGTGATCTAAGTGATTACTTGACAAAATACTCGTTCAAACAGTGGAACGATTTGACAGATTTTTTACAATTGTTGAAAAAAATAGATTCGTTTGTAAGTGTTTTATTGGATCAAAATGAAGAGTATAACATTTCTTTGGTTGATAATACCGAAAAGGTACGTATTGATAGTATCATTTCGAGGACGAAATTGATAACTATGGAGAAATTTGAACAGATGAAATTGAAATTTGTTTCCAATCAAGATGCAGAACTGGAACTGGTGTTACGACAATATGAAGAAAAAATAGGTGAGGTATATGAAGGTATAATATATAGGATCTCGATGTAATAATTTGATACCTTGTGTTTGATGATTGAACTTTTTTGAAATTTCTTCAATTACAAAAAATTACCCCACAAAATGTTGATACCATTTCTTAGTAAATCAAGACCGGAAGAACTTCCAGAAGATATTCGGGAGCATATTGAATCACATGAACCGAAATATACAGAACGGGAATTTGTTTCAAGTCTTGAAAACTCCGCAAATGTGTCAAAACTTGCCTCTCCTCCTTCTGTAGAATATATAAAGGAGAAGGATACAGGGACTAGAATTTTACAACCTATTGAACCACTTAGTCAAGAACAATTGAGACATCAGAGGTTGCTCACACAATACAAACGTCAAAATGGTCTTAATGATGCTGTTTTGGAGAACTGTTCAGAGATCCAACTGGACTATTTCGATTGTTTGACAAATGGTACGGCTTCTGAACGTAGACTGGGTTGTACCGATAGACAAAATTTCCACCAAAACTGTATCAAAACACAAATGCTGATCTTGAAAATGTTCGAATACGAGTCTTTACAAGATATTAAACAACTAGACACAGTTAGAGGTGTTGCCGATGTCACTTTCAATAAGTATTACAAATGTTTCAAAGATACAACTGATGGTAAAATTAATCGACAATTTGAAAAAGAACTTCAGACTCGTAGAGACAAGTTTTATGACAAGTATGGGATATGATATTTACAGTAATTTATTATTCTTCTTCTCCCTCTTCTTCATCTTCGTCTTCATCACTGGATACTTCTTCTCCAACTGCTCTTAATCTCTCTTTGTACTGTTTTTCGGTTTCTTTCATCAAGAAGAACAAATCATCTAAATCTGACTTAGGAACCATGGTCTTGAGTTTGTTTTCAAGTTCAGAAACTCTTTTCTCAAGCAGTGACTTATCTGTTCTCAACAGATTGGCATCTGTAACGGTTTTATCGAATTCTTTGAGTTCAATAGTTTTTGCTTCGACGGTTTGCTCTAATTGTTCTATCGACAGGGTAAAGGCTGCAATTTGAGATTCATAACTGCTTTTGGTCTCACTGAATGACTTCTTTTCAACTTCAAGGTCTTTGATCAATTCTTCAAGTTTATCATCTTTAACTTTCGACTCCAATTTAAGGGATTCGCATTCTTTCTCAAAGTCTTTCCCCTTTTGAACAAGTGATTCTAGTTTAGACTTTTCCGCCTTGAGTGTCTCCTTTTCAGCATCCAGCTCGTCTTTGAACGATGCCATCTCCTTTTTGGCTTTCACGAGTGACACGATTTGTTCTTTGTTCTTGTCTTGCCATGAACGAAGCTCTTCTTTCAATTTGTCAATTGTTGACTCGTGGTCCTTCAAAGACTTTTCTTGTAGCTCCTTCTCTGTCAACAGACTTGTTTCACTCTTTTTTATAGACTCCTCCTTCTTTTGGATGTTTTTCTCCAAAGTCAGGATAGTCGTCTCTGATTTCTTGAGATTGTCTTCTAAAGTTTGAACACGAGTTTTCAATTCTTCAGCTTCTTCTTTTGAATGAGTCCTCTCTTCTTCAAGAGCCTTGATCTTTTCAATATACGTCTGGACAACGCTCTCCGAATCTTTAGTCGAGTTTTGTCTTTCTGTCTCGATTTCTTGTTTTTGAGTTTTGACTTCTTCTTCAAGACGAGCAATTTTTGACTCCATCGAATTCTGAAGTGACTTTGCTTGTTCAAGATCTTCAACAAGCTTTTTGTTCTTCTTTTGAGCATCGACTAAATTTTGATCACTGTCATTCATCTTTTGAGAAATTGCTTCAATTGTCACTGACAAAGAATTCTTTTCCAGTGAAAGTGATTCCTTTTGTTCCTTCAAATCTGCAAAACTCTTCTTCTGTTGTGACTTATATGTATCAAATGAATTAGAGATCTCGGCTTTTTCAGACGTAAGAACTTCAATTTCAAGCACGAATCTCTTCTTCAAGTCTTCCAATTCTTCAATTTTTTGCTTTTCAGAAGTTTTTGTAGCTTCTAATTCAGCTGTCAGGGCATTGAGCTGGCTTCCAAGTTTTTCATTCAGTTCTTTCTCTTTGCTCATTGACGCCTCAAGAGTCGTGATGTTTTCAAGGGCAGAGCTCTTCTCCAGTTCCAAAGAAGTGACTTTGATCGATAGCTCTTTGATTTCTTCTTCCAAATTTGCCTTTTGGTTTTTTATCTCCAAGAACTCTTTCTCTTTCGATGCTATAGTTTCCTCATGATTAGACTTTAACTCTTTCAACTTCAGATCTAAAGTCTCTTTCAGTTCAGCAAGAGTCTTCATCTCACCAGCATGACTACCAAGCAACTTGGTGTGCTCCTCAATAGTTTTGGAATGGGAATCCTTGACCTTGGCATGTTCTTCTATCAACTCTTTGTGTGAAATCTCTATTGAAGAATATTCTTCGAGCTTTTCTTTCAAACTTTCAACCTCTCTCACGAGGGCTGAACGTTCTTTTGATATGGCGTTGTTTTCGTTAATAAGAGTACTCAACTGTGATTGAATCTCTTCTTTGGCCCTCTCTGAGGCCTGTAACTTCTGCTTCAAATCATTGATTGTATTCTTCAAAGAAAAGATCTCGTTGTTGGTTTTAATGGTGAGAGCCTCCAACTTCTTGGAAAGCTCCGAGTTTTCAGATTTGAACTCATCAATTACTTTTGAGCTTAAGCGAAACTTGTCAAGGTATTGATTGTTCGTGGCTTGGAATTCTGCACTTTGCTTTTGGGACTCATTGAGTTGAGACTGTAGGGACAATTGAGCCTCTTTGAGCTGTGCAGTCGTTTTCTCTAAAGCCCCGATCTTCTCATCTCTAGACTTGAGCTGTTTCTCCAAAGACGATACCAGTTTTTCATGCTTCTTTAAAGACGAGTTGAAATCGTTCTCCAGTGTTTTCAATTTCTTTTCCACTGATTCCTTCAGTTTTGTCAATTGGAAAAGTTCACGGCTCATTTTATTGATTCCATCTTCGGCTTTTTTCTTCTGTTCTTGAACGGATTCTAACTGTGCCTCTAATTCTTTCAACTTTGACTCGTATTGTGTCACTTCTTTGGAACTTGCTTGAAGTTCTTCCAAATTCTTTGAAGAAGATTTTTCTAAATCATCTTTCAATTCTTTCAAAGCTTCGAGTTCAACAACTACCAGTCTTAGTTGAGTCTTTGTGGCGTCTTCAGATTCTTGAACTGAATTAAGTTCCTTTTCGGTGGTTTCAAGTCTTTGATGCAGTTCTGAAATTTCCTTTTCAAGTGTCTGTATCAGTTCAATTTGACTTTTAAGGGTGTTCGATGAATCTTCGAGTTGTTGTTGTAACTCCAAGTTTTTTGTTTCGTATTCATCCAACAACTCCAATGAGACGATTCCCACCGGCTCAATGAGATAAGATTTCAACTTCTTAACCTTCGGAAAGATCTCTAAAAAGAAGTTTTTGAAATCATGGTCCAAGTAAACCTCTGGAAGTCCTGCGACTGCATCTTTTTTATAATCGAACAGTTGAAGTTCTTTCAAGTTGTCCAAAAGTTTACTCTCTTTGAGCAGTTTGATTTTGAGAGTGTAGTTTTCTTCACCAACCATCTTCATCAACATGGCATGTAGATCTTTACGAGAAGTAGCCGAGTCTGCATACGTTGAATCATAGACAACACCCATTAACAACACAATCATACAGTCGACAATTGCCAATGCAGTGTTATTCTTCGGTTGGGCCACATGTCCTATGATAGCAATGAGACTTGATTTCTCTTTCAAGAAATCGTTACAGGATTCTCTGTCGAGATATGTCCAACGTATAAGAAGCATTAAATAGCCCAAAGCCACTCTTGGATCAGAAAGTTCAAGTGCTGCGACAAATTGTTCTTGAATTGCCTGTGTAGATGAAAGAACTTCCTCACCGGCGTCTTCATTACCAATTTTCAAACTTCTAACGCTCTGTTTGATTTTGGCATTGTCTTTAAACAACTTGATGAGTAAAAGACATGAAAACCACGGTTTATAAGGATTTAGTTTCCATTCCGAGTCGTACTCAAATATGGTTTGAAAAATATTACCTTTAGGGGTTGATTCTGATTGGAAGTCTTGGATTTGGTCATCGACAAATGCCAATTGAGCCTCTTCATTGCTGTCAAGATAAGCCTCTAAACACAATTCTGATGCCACTCTGATGTCAAAAGCATGTATAGAATTAGAGTAAAGAATCCAGTTCAACAACAGTTTCACAATTGGAATTGTCAATTCTGCTTTCTTCGTCGGTGTAGAAGGATCGATGTATGGTACATCAATTTGAGAAAAATCGAACTGCAATATCGAATTTCCCCTTATTATATCAGCAACAATTAATAAAGATTCTTTTTTGATTTCATTGGGGGTTTGCAATGTGAACAGGAGTTGTAACAAGATCAAGATGAAATGATGATCTGCAAACACCAATTGGAAATTCTGATCACTTTCTTCTACAAAAGCTTTAACCAATCTCATTGCACTGACCAAATTTGTAATTCTTTGATCGTTCCAATAAAATTCTTCCTCTTGTAAAGGTTCATTCAACAATTTGCCCAATTTAGGAACACATTGGGTCTCTATGAAGAGTTTTTGATTAGATGCATTGTACTTTAAAAGTTCCATTAACAAATGAAGACAATCTCCAACTACAAGACTTCCTCTAATTGAACCTTCAACTTGGATGATTTCGAACAATTTGTCAAAAATGTTTTCAAATGCAACCAATTTTTGAATATTGGTATTATCGACAGATAATCTTGTCAAAAGTAAGATTGCTTCATTCCTTATTGGTTCATGGAGTTCATCCAATTGAGATATAATGACAGGTAAACTCAAAGGTGATCGTAAAAGTTGTTCTTTACAACGAACCGGTCGTGTGGAAACGACAAGTTCGAGTATTTGAAGTATGTATAATTTGAGATAGAAATCTGAATTTGTGCTCAAAAGATCGATGAAAGAACCTAAAACTTCATTTGCAAGTAACTCATCCGACACGAACAAAGATATTTGATCTATACTGGAAACATCATTCTGTGAAATTCTCAAATTTTGATCTCTGAAATCAACTGCAAACAGTAAATCATCGTCATTTTCAGGTTCAACGTCTGTCTTTATGAACAAGATTAACAAAGTTTTAAGAACACTCTTCACTATTTCAACGTCTTGTAAAGAAATTTGAAGTGCATTTATTATTCCTTTCAAACCATGGGCAACAACTGTTTCTCTGTACTGTCGACTAAAATTTTTAAGGCTTAAAACAGCAGCTCTTCTATCCGAGATCAATGTTGCATTACTCAAACGATCACATATCGTCAAAATGGCCTCTTCGGCACTCGGTGTAGGAGAACTGTGATTCAAAAATTCAGATATAGCATTCATCTTCTCAATGTTTTAGTCAACAACACCTCATCGAATTCACGCGAAAAAGCTTTTAGGAGCAAAAAATGAAATTTATTATTTGAGCAAATTACAACATACCGGATGTATCCCCAATTTGAGACTACAAATGTTCTAAAGTGTCTTGGACACGTTTGAAGACGAGAATTCCTACTCCTAGTAAACCAACCAAACAGATCCCCCAGTATGATCCGAACATTCCCATGAAAGATACTTTTGAAGCATCAGTTCCAAAGGCAATTGCAGCAGCAATGGCACCAAACACTTTGTAAAAACCTGTATACATCGAAACCACTCCAGGATCGTTGGATAATGCACCCATGACAAAGAAGGCAAATGCCTGCAACATACCGTCTTGCCAGCCATAAAAAAAATATAAAACCATGTAATTTGTAGCCCTTGATCCGTCTTTCATGTCCATCGGAGGTTCAAATGGAACGTTTCTATTTGAATCTCGCAGTGGGAAGTATCCGCATAAACTGATGATGAACACAAAAATGCTCAAAATGGCCCAACCACTGATGGCTCTCATGCGGCGTCTCATGAAGGGTAAATCCAAATAAATTCCAAAGAGCACTGCTCCTATCATTTGAGAAATACCGTATAACAATCCATTGATAGATCTTGTTCTAACGTTGAAATAATAACCGTTGAAATCGTTGGATTGATAAGCCGGATAGTACAAACACATGAAGGCAAATGGGAGAAAACATACAAACCATGGTTCTTTTTTGATTGCGACATAGATTCCTTTCAATTCCTGTTTCAAGTTTTTCTGTCTCGGTACCAAAACTCTGGAACCATCTGTGCGGATAACTTTCTCGGGATTGGCGACACAAAGTCCTGCGAAAATTGCAAGAATCATCAAGATTGTAATGGCTGCATATGTTCCATTACTGACGCTACCACTACTAGTATTATGGTAATTCTGTACAGCTGGAATGATACCTCCAATGACAGAGCCTAAAAATGATAGAAAGAAGAAGACGGAGACGTATCTACCCTTTTGCAGTTCTGTTGGATATGCAGCCATGACAGTTCCACATGCAGTCCACAAGACACCAGCTCCTACTCCACAACAGGCACCTGAAAAATAGACATAACCTTTGTTGGCCGTGTTGTTGAAACACCAAAACAGAGATCCATAAACGGCATATCCAACCAGACCTAAAGATAACATCAATTTGACCCCGAAATAGTTGATCAAAGAACCAGAAACTAAAGCAACTGCTGCGAAAAGTGAATACAATATGGTGTTGGCATTGTCAGCAGTCGTGGCATCAACTTGTCCTGATCCACCTAAAGACATCAACACATTGAACATTCCAACTGCCAAAAAATTGGTAATACCAGCCAATATACATTGTGTAAGAGGATGGTAATACAAGGGAAATTTCAAAGGACCGATCTTCAAACTACGATCAGGATTATGTATAAGCGGCTCAATACCACTCTCAATCGAATTTATATCTTTTTCACCCACTTCATCTGTTCCAACCAAAACTTGCTTCGAAGACAAATTGGACATCATCTCAACTTTCCACAAATGAACCTTCTCAGTTTTTTTTTATATAAAATCTTGATCCACTTCTGGAAAGTGGATCCACATTGATAAGAATCTTTTTTTTTCCGCATGTGCATTACGAAATTAAAATCTCTTATCGAGTAAAGGGTTCAAGTGCGCTTAAATGTTTCCCTTTTCGGAAATTACCCCTGCATTTCATGCACAATCTTTGTGCTTGATAATGCATCTATTATATAAGACCGGCTAACTTGTGCAGATGACTGTGGTTGAAAGGATGATTAAGACGATAATGGTGGGTGCTCAGCATCCACACATGTTTTCCAGAATTGACTATTTCCTCGAAAAGACACATTTGATTGGATTTTATGAACCCGACGATGTCATCGCCCAAAATTTAGTTAGCCGATATCCAAATTTGATGAGATTTTCAACTTTAGAAGAGTTGATAGCCAAAGAGAATCCTCAGGCATGTTTTATCCATGCCTTAGATCCTGACGTGCCCAAATATGCCATCAGAATTATGCAACTATGTCCCAATCTCAATGGATTATTCTTAGAGAAACCAGGAGCTGCTAGGCCATCAGATTTGTACGATTTACAAACTCAATTGGCACTGTATCCTAAAACTGTGGTGGAGTTCGGATGGGAGATGCACTATGCAGAAACAATGGACTATATCAGAGATGTAGTCAAACTGAAACTGTTGGGTGATATAACATTGGCCCATTTCCATGGAGGCACTCCAAGTGGAGGAGCATTGGAAAAATGGCAATGTCTAGATCAAGATTTGGGTGGGTTTGTCTATACCGATGGTAGCCATACTTTTGAGCAAGTGGTCAATGTTTTTGGTCTTCCAAATCTGGTGGTGGCATCAATTCGTAAATTACCCGTTGGTGAAGAAGAATTCAAATGCTTGACAACGATAAAAGATATGTTTCAAGGTGAGTTGATAGATACAGTACCTACGAAAGTGGGTACAGTCAAATATGAAGACATTGGTTCTGTGATTATGGAATATGCCAGTTTCAACGTGGTGGTGGATTTCACCGCTTGGGAACTGAAAACTTGGTGTGAAGATTGGTCAACTGATATCTATGGAACGAATGGAGTTTTACATTCATTTTTGAACCCTCCTGTTTTGGAAATGTTCTTGAGAGAACAACGACCAAGTTATAACAAGGGAACTAATCTTCTCGAGCCAATGTTACCAAAGGGTGAATCAAATTGGTTGTACTATTTTGAAAAACAATTGGATATGTTCTTTCAAAGGTGTGATGGATCTTATACGTCCAAAGACGAAATATGTGGATTCACCGATGAGATCAAATTGATGAAGGTGCTTGAAGCAGTATTTGAATCGGCTGAATCCCGTGCATTTGTAGAAATTAATTGAGCAAACGACGTAATTCGTCAAGTTTCATCTGTGTAAGTTTGATCAGTTCTTCTAAATTTTGTCTTGAATTATCGTTCAAACTTGGCATTCCACCGTTTCTTTGATCGATCCAATTCCAAAGATCTTCTTCCAGTGTTTTACGTAAAGGTTTTGGACTGTTTAAAGATTGAGGTATGACAAGATAATCTTGTCCATTGAGACGAAGTTTTGAACCTTCTATGCTGATGGTATTGGAACGGCCAAATATCCAAATGACAAACAATATTACAGCCAGTACAACACCAGCAATGGGGCCATAACTTTTCCACACATTGGAACTTTCGATCTCGGATTCTGGTTCCAGTGCACTTTCTGATCTTCTTTTTTTACGAATAGTAGTTCCTCTACGTCTTGAGCCTGGAGCACTGATTTTGTTCTTGAGCTCTGCTAACAAGATTTTCATGCTCTCCTTCTGTCCATCTATGGATCCTTTCTCCACAGCTCCTTTAATCCAACTCTTCCCTGTCCATTCTACACTTGTCAATACCAACAACCTGGTACTATTATTCTTGTCCCAAGACAAGACAATGACGGATCTAACAGTGAAAGAGTTACCAGAAGGTACATCTGGAGTACGACTCACCTGTATTGCCATGACATTTTTGTTCAAATCTTTCTTCTCAATAGTTTCTGTAATGTTACATCTAGTTTGTTTGGGTCCAACAGGACCGTTCAAAGGCTTTGTATAAGAATACTGTCTCTTCAATTCACCAGTTCTGGCAAACTTGGGAATGTCAGAGATTTCAAAGTTCTTTCCCTTTTCAAGTACTTTTTTGTTGAAAGAAGAATCTTCAAAAAGTAATTGATAAATGACTCCTAAAGGAGCAGCCAAAGATTCGTCAATTATGACGGTTTCATTGGATTTTTTGGAATAACCCCCATCTGTTGCAGGATGTGTACGAGGACCATCGAATGGAATCCCGTTGAATTCTTCAGAAGATTGATTTTCAGGCAGATCTGTGGTACTTTTAGAAATGGATCTACTTGCCTTAACACTACTCTCATCATCAGTTTCGAATCCGGATTCCACAGATTCTTCACTGGGGACTACAGAATCATCCGACATGTCTCCTTCTTCAGTTTCAGATTCAGAATCTTGATAAAATGACATCGAATCCTTTGATCCATTATGCAAATTATAATTCCAAACTCTTGAAATTAAATCATAAGTTGAATCTCTTGAATATAAAGAAGCGAAAACACTCTTGGAATACAAAGTTTGGACACCAATTGCATTGGGAAACACCCCCAGAGTGTTTCTCTTCTCAACTTGTATGACTTCTCCAAAAGGTATGGTGAAATTGGTGACCCACCCCAAAATATTGGAATTGAAACAAAGATGACTCTCCGAGAGGTACAATCTACCTTGGACCAAGATTTCCTTTTGAAGGGCACAACTGTAGTCCGTGATCAACTTCTCATTGGAGTTCAAATCTTTGAACAACAGATGGAATTCTTGTTGTCTTTTTTGGTTCAGAAGTGGGAATTTCTTCTTGGTTCCATTTGTCACGGAAGGAGACATTGGCACCAGTTCGAAATCACTTTGGGGATCTTCTTCTGCAGAAGGACGTTTCTTCTTCTTCATCGAAGGAGATTGACCACGTCTAGGGCTTAAAGACATCACTCTATCTATTGTGGCTGTACCATGTTGACCATTAGAAAGATTTCCATTTCCAAAATCTTCTAAAGATAGATGTCCTTTACCCAAGGTGCTTAAAGGAGTTGATTTCATGGGTTCGAAAGTGATTCCTTCAGTTATGGGATGTTGTTCAGGTTCTTCGGGTCCTTCTTGATGAATAGATCCTATATGGTTTGCAGCAGCACTCATCAAAGAAGATAATATACCTTTTGATGGTTCATTTTGCACCGGAGAAGGAGGTTGATGGGTCACTGTGGGCACGTTTAAAACACTGTTCAGTTCACTTTTAGAAGCAGTATGTAGACTCGAGAAACTCAATCGTTTTCTATTGGGAGATCTTGATTTAATTGACTTGATAGCAGGTAATTCAATAGTACTTGTATCTCTTGAAGGGCTCGAACGACTCGAGAGGTGCAATAAACTCTTGAATAGTGACTTTGGTGACTTGGCAGAACCATTTAAAGAGGTATCAATGCTTTGTGGGGTTCTTGAAATATCTCCCAGGTTGGATTTCTTTCTGGTTTTACGAGTAACAGGTGTACTCATAGCCAGTACAGATTCAACCATCTATTGCTCCAAAGATTTAGGCGAGGATTTTATTGCGCAAGGCGGGACACGGGCGGGGAGCAGGCGGGGAACCGGGGCGGGGAACAGGCGGAATTTTTTGGTTTTTTTTTTAGATTTTTCATCATAATTTAAACTATTTAACGGTCTTCAGCCCATTCGTTTTCTCTCTTGATTGCAGCTTCTTCTTCGGCTGTGAAGTCATTAACAATGTTGAAAGTTTTACGGATTTCTTCTGGAGATTTGCCACGGATCATTTCTGCAACCATTTTACATCCAGCATTTAACAATGGTTTAACGTTCAAATAATTAGCCGCCAAGATGATTTCATACAACATTTCCTGATCAGTTGATAAAAAATTTTTATCCCATTCTGCAATTGGAGCAGATTTTTTGAAATCATCGTCTTCATCGTCATCAAATTCTTCATCTTTATAGTGCTCGCACCATTCGAGAATAAATTTCATGACAGAAGATGAAACATTTGGCAATGGGATTTCTGTTGGTTCTTCATCTTCGTCTTCATCTTCTTCTTCTTCTCCTTCCGGAAACAAATCTTTCAACATATTCTTCAAAAGATTACTCTTCTCCATCACTTTTTGTTCTGCAGGAAATCTTTCATCATCAGATGATACCAATACAAACTTCCGTACCATTTTTAGAACTTGTGTCAAACAAAGAGTTTGAAATCATTTTTTTTTTTTTTTTGGAAATGATCGAAAAGAATTGATACAATTTTGCACGACTTTTAGAAGTTGGAATAGACGTGGGCAGATAAATCTGCTAATGAGTCGACAATTTGTAATTGGACATCACTACCAAAATTTGGAATATGCTTGGTTAATTGGATGAGTAATGTTGCAAGTTTGGTCTTTTCCAATTCAATTGACGATTGAACAAAATTGACATTTTGCAAAATCAACGAATTCATCACCTCGGTCACGTGATCGCTCTCGATATAAAACTTGAGTTCGCTTTTAAGGGAATCAAATTTTGGATCTGGATCTGGAATGTCTGTTAAACCAAGAATATTTGAATAGTTCAAGTTCAAATTGTTGATTACGGTGGTTAAAATGTCGAAAAATTCCGTTAAAGAGATTTCCTCACGGACATTTTTATCCTTTAAACTTGATTGAACTTGTTCAAGTACATCATCTACAATATCTTGATAACCTTTACTGATGAGATAATAGGTCAAAGACAAAAATCTTTTCTCACTTTCTGTGTCTTCTTCTACGAATTCTTGAACTTGAATTCCTTGAGTTTTCGAAGCCAAATCAATTGCCGAAGTGATGTACAGTTTTCTCGAGAGCATGTTTAATTGGACATGAATCATCACCACCAAGAGACATTGACTTATGATCATGGATATGAATCTTGCTATTGTCAATACCTTGAGTTCTGCCCAGAGTTCAGCTTTACTTTTGGTCTTTGTTTCTGTACCCAATTGTCCATTATCACTCTCTGAAGGATAGTCTTCTGTCACCACGGTTGAAGTACCATTTGACGGTATTTGACGTCCCAAACGTAACATGTGTAACTCCTTCAATACTTTTTCGGTCGGTAAAGCGCCGGAAATAGGCTCGTTCAACACTCCAACAAGACTCACAAAAGTCATATAACAATCTTTTTGTGTTTGTTGAAACCTTCTTTTAATTTGCTCCTTCGTATAGTTCTCTTCACGGATTCTTTCTTGGAATTCAACCAATTTTTTTTGCAGAAAACGCGCCAGAAAGTACGCCACAGTCATTAACCCTGTCGTGATCAGAAGTTTACGACGATTCCGCCGTAGAAATTGTCTTATAAACATCAACATATCTTTAAAATGTTATCGCTGAGCTTTAAAAATTTATAAAAAAGTCTTTTGGTATTTTGTACACGACCAAAAGATAAGATAAGGAGTTTAATATGAAAACGATGTAAAACAACTATATGAGAATGCTAATGTTTGAATTTTTTTTCTGGTTTGGAAATTTTGCCACTTTTACCGGGTTTCACTTTCTTTTTAGAACTGTCTTCAAATTTTGTATGCTTGCCTTGGAATGAAATTTTAGAAATTGCCGGTTCGGGACGTCCTGTCACCACTGTGCTATTACCTGACAATTGGTTTTGAACCAATTTCGATGCATAATCTTTGAGTTTCTCATCTTTTGTAGTTTGACGATGCGACGATTTCTCTAATTCTGATGCTCGTTTCATATATGACTTACACCTTTCAAGTTCTGACATTATGGGATGGGATGTTGTGTCAATTCCTCTAGATTTTAAGTAGGCAAATAAAAGTGACGAAAGAATGTATGTATATCCATTTGCCATTTTAATTCTATCGAGAGCAGGCTCATCTGCTAATCTTTCTGTAAGAGTTTTCGTGAGCAAGTTATTTAGTACAGGTTCAAGATCATCAAGAGATTCGTCTAGACTTTTGATAAAAGCCTTGATAGTTTCTGTGTTTTCCATGGTTTGGTATTAAAGGTTAAAAAAGTGATGAGATGAAAATTTTATGTATGGTCGTGTAAACTGGGACAATAAAAGGGGGTGATATAGGAAGTGAAGAATTTGATGAAGAAATTGAGGTGGAGTTGTACTATAGTGTAATGGTGTAAATTGTTTGAGTTGATAGTTTGGAGTTTTAAATATATTGGACATATATGTTATATAGTTTAGTCCATGTTAGTTATATAATTCAATCTATATATGTTATATAGTTCAATCCATATATAACTTTAACAAGGATTAAATAATTAATATTAAATTTCAACTCCATTGTCCATTCAAATTCTCTTTTTTTCGCAACCTTCTCCATACATTATTAGTAACCCAATCCAGATGTTCTTTCTTTCTCCTCTCGTTCTTATCTCCTTTCGAATTACCCCTTTCTATGTGTAAATTTCAGAACGATTTATCACAAAAAATTAAACCATTTAAAGCATCACCACAATCACCAACTACTTCATCACTTCACAAGTGACAATCCAAAACAAAAATACCATTCTATTTCAACTATTATTCCTCATTTGACTGTGAGTACACTTTTTATCATTGAATCCCCTCTTCAAACCTCATTTTTACTACTTTACAAACCTCCCCAAAGAGGCAATTTCCCCCTTTTCAACTGCAGCTGAACGTTAGGCGGATTTTTTTTTAAACCCCTTTGAAAAAAGGGGAAATTTTTTATAAAAGTTTGGACAGAACAAGTACTAATTAACAGAAATAACCCCTTTAACAATAATGATGGAATATCCTATAATTGATGTTGAGTTGAATCAACAAGAAAAAGAGGATCATCAACAAGTTCAGAGTCTCATACAAAGTTTTAAAACAGATTCTAAATCTCAAGATTTAATAAAACAATACAAAGTTTTCATCCAAAGATTTACAGAAACAAGATTAGAAAGAATTGATAAATTGATCGAATCAATAGATACGACTTCAAAAGAAGTTGAACAAAGTAAATTGTCCCAAACTGCATCACCACAGATTCCTGAAAAAATCAACATTGAATTCATGAAATCTGTTTTCGATCAATTATGTCAACCTTATCACTCCCATTTAAAAGAAGTCACCAAAAGATATGATTATGAACGTAAATTAAGCGATAAAAAGGCATTGACACAGAAAGATACACAATGGTTACAATACATAAGACAAAGACAAGAATTAAACGATCGATTAGTACAACAGATACAACAACAAAGTGATGATTTGACCTATGAATACCAAGGTAAAAAATTCCACACTTTGAAACTGTTACAAAGGCATCAATTACCAAAATATAGGAGACAAGTCCATAAAAAACTTGTCAAGAGTCATAAAAGAGATGTTTTGGCAATCCAACAGATCTTCAAAACAACTCAACCAACACTCAAATCTGTCATTTCCAATGCCCATATCGTCACTCCACTGTCCTCCAAAGACATCGAAGACGATTTACTGTTGATTAATTATTGGACAGATAAACAAGACATCACTTTTAAGAAAGAACAATACACAAAATTGAACCAAGTACGTGAAATTGTACAGAAAAGAGCTTCCAAAACACATACCGAATTACTCAAAAGACTAAGACATTTGCAAAAAATCAAACAAAGGGGAACACTTGATTTCTTGACTCAATTAGAAGACCTTTTAAGACCCAATCCTATGATGTTCTTTGCCAACGAAGCATTGAAACAACGGTTATTAGAACAGAGCCAGACTCCTGATGATAACAGCCCTTCTCCTTCTTATATCGAATAAATCACCTTCTCATTTAGACTTTTGTACACGACCGTTTTTCTCCTCAGTGAAATATTTTATATAAAGAAAGGTTTAAAATCACTTTATCAAGATGTCTTCAGAAGATGTGGCGACTTTTCTTGCCATTACAGGTGTTTCTGATGAAGCTACAGCTTCTCAATTCCTAGAAATGAGCGGTGGAGATATCGAAACTGCTGTTTCTCTATATTTTGAACATGGAACCAATGTGGCCAATTCTCCACCACTGGATGAAAATTTGGCCCAAAGACTTCAACTGGAAGCCTACGAAGATGTAAGAGCTCCTATACAATCTCAAGTCACAAGACTTGTGGAAGATGAACCCTTTTATACAGGTTTACAACATTTCAACGGTACAACTCCAATTGGAGTCTTTAACCAGGCATTTCAAAGTTCTGCTCCAGAACCTTTCGAAGATGAAGAAGTAAATGATTCTCAAGAAGGTGAAGATGATGTATATTCAGATGAGGAACTTATACAAGGTACAGATAGTGAAGGAGATATCACATATACCCGTAGAAGAGTTCTACGTAGACGTCAAAGAAGACCCAGACAAACGGCACATCAGCGTAGATTGGCACAATTATTTGCACCTCCTTGGGATTTGATCTCCAAATATGATCTCAACACCGCCAAGACTGTAGGAAGACAGTCCCAAAAATGGATCATGGTCAACGTTCAAGACAGCTCTGATTTCAGATGCCAACAGTTGAACAGAGATCTTTGGTCTAGAACCGAGATAAAAGATATCATAAGAGAGAATTTTATCTTTTTACAATATCCAAAAGATTCACCGGTTGGAGAAGAATACATCGGTTATTATCCATTCACAGAGTATCCTCATATAGCCATTCTAGATCCCAAAACAGGAGAAAGAGTCAAAATGTGGGGGGAAACGGTGGAACCAAATAAATTTATCGAGCTGTTGGTGGATTTCTTGAACAGATTTTCACTTGAACCTGGTCATGTCAATCCTATAGTGCATCATAAGATCAAAATAGATCCCAATTCTCTCAGTGAAGAACAACAGATGGAATTGGCCATCAAGAAGTCGTTGGGTCATGTTGAAGAAGACGGTACCACTGAGGATCCAATAGTGGTTGATTCAGATGAGTACAGTGAGTTTGAAGAGATCAGTGATGATGAACCAGAACAGAACATTCAAGTAACACAACAAGAATCTGAACCACAACAACTTCGACAAGAAGAAGATCTAAACCTGCTCACTGATGAAGAAGTGTTTGCCATCATACTTCCCAAACCACACATCGAACCTGAAGGTGCAGAAACAACCAGAATTCAAATCAGATCCGGAGATGGATCCCGTGTAGTGCACAAATTTGCCAAGAATGAACCCGTGAGATCCATTTATGAATACATCAAACACGATTTCGACTCGGTCAAAGACGGTAAATTCTTCATCTTGACGAGTCAAAGGGTCAATCTCATCCGTGAAATCACCAACACCATTGAAGAAGCAAAACTCATGAACGCTGCAATCTTGCTAGAGGTGGAATCAGAGTAATAACTGTCTATTTTTGGAGATCTCTTTACGTGGGATGATTTTCTCTTTGACGTACTCCTGTAGACAATATCTACCTCCTACTGAGTATCCAAAGATCAAATCACTGGCCACAGCTTTTGTCATGGCTCGTAGATGTGATTCCAACAAGATTTCGAATTCTGTGGCATTGATTTTGGATCCTTCAATGCTGACCATGAATTGTTTCTTGAGAAAATCGTACTGTTTGGTGGTGATTAGAGCCATTAAAGATGATTTCTTGGTCATTCTAAAACAACTTTCAACTGCTGATTCCAAAACTTCATCCAATTTCATCGATCTTTTGATCAAAACAGCTGGTACACTGAATTTTCTACCACCTTGGAAGTACTTCTTAAGTTCGTACTGTTTGGTTTTGTTCAAATCCAACCTGATTAGATGGTTGTAATCCAATTGAATCAGCCATGATTTCTTGCCAACTCTAATCCAAGGCAATTCGTGTTTCTTCATCGTTATATGATCCGGATCTTTGGTCGACTTCATATCTTCGAGATATTCCTGTATACTGTTATAAGCCGTATAATGCACCTCTTTAATCTCCTCATTGGATGCCAAAGTCCCATCTCCATGGATTGGAGGATCTCCTAGTCCTAAAGAAACCCCCCTTGGCAGTCCCAATAAACTAGGAGAAAGCATTATACCTGTATCCTTCATATCTACAAAATCCACAATATGACATTTCTGCTTATCTGCATGTAGACGGAGACCTCTACCAATCATTTGGATCAAAAGAGGACGGGATTTTGTGGGTCTAACCACGAATACAGAATCAATATTGGGGATATCGGTACCTTCGGTGAAGACACCACAATTCATCAAGACTTCGATTTCACCTTCTTTGAACTCTTGTACCAAAGCATCTCTTTCCAGTTTCTTGGTAGTTCCAGTCACATATTGACAATTTATACCATTCAATCGGAAAAGAGAAGACAACTGTTTGATATGATCAACGTTCACACAGAAAAAAATCAGGCTCTTGATTTGGTATAACTTTTTATGCCTTAGATATGTCTTCAATACCAATTCATTGACTTGAGGTGTGTTGACGTATCTTCCTAAACATGCTAAATCATAATCCCCAAATTTTGTCAAAGGTACATTTTGAAGTCCTAAACTTGCATGGACAGGTGTGATTGTGACATCTACAAGCCAATTTTCTTGGATCATATCGATCAAATCTTTATTGAACACAATGTCTTGAAACACTTTACCAAGAGGTTTTTTATCATGACGTTTAAGTGTGGCTGAAAACCCAATTATAGGTATATTACTGTCTTCACCAAGGCTATCGAAATAGTCAAAAATCTTCAAATAACTCGAAGAAACTGCATGATGACATTCATCTACAATGATGGCTTTGAATTGTGCAGGATCGTAGTTATCTAATCGACCTCTATTTAGAGTTTGTACCGAAGCTATTAAAACATCTGCTTCATGTGTAGCCTTTGATTCTGCCATGTCTATTTCTATGGAGTAATTGGGCAGAACTTTAGCCATTGTAGAAGCCAGTTGATGTGCTAATTCTTTGCGATGGACCAATATTAACACTTTGGATCCATTTGTCACGTTATTAGGAGGAAGACGTGGTATCAAATTTGAAAAAATGACTGTTTTACCTCCACCAGTCGCTAGACTCACAGCGATTCTCTTTTGACCATCTTTGAGGGCTTTTAAGCATGAATTGATACAGTCTTCTTGATATGGTCTTAAAGGTAAAGAGGCATGAACAGCCGACATTCGTCGTACTGAGCCTAGAAACAACTTTACTGAGCTTCTTATTCCGTTCATGTTGTTTCAACCCAAGTTCTCATCCTGATGAGGTCCAAATTTGGTAAGTCACACAGCCCCTGTATTCAAATTTTTGACAGCCCCAATTTTACACACACTTCAACTCATAAGAACAAGTTATTTGTGAATAAAATGCGTTATAACGGCTGGCTGTTAATAGCATGGTTGTTAATTCCATTTGTATCATGTACACATACCAATAACTGGGCAGTATTAGTGTCAACCTCGAGGTTCTGGTTCAATTATAGACATATGGCCAATGTTCTCAGTTTTTACCGTAGTGTCAAGAAACTTGGAATTCCTGATTCTCAAGTCATTTTGATGCTTGCAGATGATATTGCCTGTAATCCTCGTAACTCTTTCCAAGGCTCTATCTTCAACAATCAAGACAGAGCCATTGATTTATACGGAGATAACATTGAAGTCGATTATAGAGGATATGAAGTCACGGTGGAAAATTTCATAAGATTACTCACGGATAGATGGGATGAAGATCAACCCAGATCCAAAAGATTGTTGACCGATGAGAATTCCAACATTTTCATCTATATGACAGGACATGGAGGAGATGAATTTCTAAAGTTTCAAGATGCAGAAGAGATCAGTGCTTATGATTTAGCAGATGCCTTTGGACAGATGCATGAAAAGAAGAGATATAACGAAATTTTTTTTATGATCGATACTTGTCAAGCAAATACTATGTATTCAAAAGTTTACTCACCCAACATTTTATGTGTTGGTTCATCTGATTTTGAAGAGAGTTCATATTCTCATCATTCAGATGTCGAAATCGGTGTTGCAGTCATTGACAGATTTACTTATTACAATTTAGAATTTTTGGAAGGAATCGACAAAAATTCCAATAAAACTGTTCAGGATTTGATCGACAGTTATACTTTTGAAAACATACATTCACATGCAGGAGTTAAAAAGGATTTATTCGAAAGAGATTTAAGTCAAGTGCTTTTAACAGATTTTTTTGGAAATGTACAAAAAGTTGTGGTTGAGGATGAAATCGATACTGATGTGTTATACATTGCCAACCATGATTCTAGAGGTGAATACAAGAAGTTTAATGAATCAAATCTGAAAATAGATTTTACAGAAAAACTTGTTAATTCTTCATTACCAAATTATGTCATCAGTTTAAACACTTCAGTGCTATTGATTTCATTAATAGGATTAGCACTGATGTCATTTGTATAACCATTTACATGCATTTCTTAATTAGGAAGTCTACCTCTAATCTTTCTACTGCCTAATTAAGAAATAAAACCATTTTAGGTACTGCACACTTTTTTTTGTTAAAAGAAATCACACTTTTAAAATTGGATCGGAATTGACAGGCACGTCATCGCGGAGATTGGAATAGGGATTAAATTGATTTATTAACGCTGGAGATATCGAGACAACTCGATAAGAACCCATGTCGATTGATTACGAAAGTTATAAAAATGGGAACCTTCTCAGAGGCAGGTACCTCAAAGTGGAAGACATCAGTGAAGGCGCTTATGGCATTGTATCATTGGCAGAAGATTCCCATAATAACAACAAATTAGTTGCAGTTAAATACATCACACAATTCGTTTACTCTGATAACGGATCCAAGAAAGAATTCGACAGATCTTTAGTACTTCTGGAAACGAAACAAGAGATCAATATCCTCACCAAATTAGGACCACATCCTCATATAACTCAATTATTAGATTCATTTGATTGTTATTTGGTATTGGAATATTGTTCAAGAGGTGATTTATACGAAATCATCAGAAGTTCTTGTGGTCCAGTCTCCACAAAGGACATTTTAGAAGTGATGAATCAATTGATCGATGCCGTTCAATTTGCCCATGATAAAGGAATTTATCACCGTGACATCAAACCTGAAAATATCTTGGTAACTGAAGATTGGACTATTAAGTTGACCGATTGGGGTTTAGCCACAGATAAGTTGAAATCCACAGATTTCGACGTTGGTTCCGAACGTTATATGGCACCAGAATTGTTCGATGGTCAAAACATTGAATCTTATGAAGCTGATAAAGTTGACGTTTGGTCTTTGGGAATCTGTTTGGTCAATATTGTATTCGGGAAAAATCCTTTCAAAGTTGCCAATCAATCCGATAAGTTGTTTGTAAGTTTTGCCGCAAACAGAGAAACAATCTTTGACGTTTTCCCCACCATGAGTTATGAATTATTCGGTATCTTAAGACATTCTTTAACAATTGATCCGGATAACAGAAGTTTACATAAAATGAGACAAGAAATGGCAAATGTCAAACATTTGACTTTGGATTACGATCTCGAATTGTACCAAGAAGAAGAATCGGAGAGATCTCAATCGAATCCAATCATACCAAACAGTCCTCAAAGAAAATTTGTCCGGGGTAGTCGTAAACCTTTAGAAATCCCTCAGAAGAAGTTCAAGACTAGAAACAATCAAACCAATTATAACCGTCAAGACTTCTTCACCCCTAAATCTGTCTTTAACAACTACATGGACAAGCTTGACAAGTTCAAAAACGATGAAAAATATTTGGACAATGGGTTTAAAACCGGTCAAAAATCGTATTACAAGAAGAAATATCCAAACAAAAGGGCTTGGAGGAAAAGTAATAAGAACACCAAGGTTAAGAATTCTTACGATGGTGGATTTTTGAAACCTTCGGCCATCAAGAAATCTTCTTCACCCCATCAGAACCGTGCTCGCCATTCACTTTCATCCAGTACTGGGAAGTACATTCCTCCCAATTTAAGAGAAGAAAACAGCCATTCAGAGGCCATTGTGGATGAATCCGAAGATGACGTTGATTTCGATGATGACGATGAAATGTTCTTGTTCGACGACTTGAAAGATTCTCCCAAATCTGAAGTGACTCGTGCCACTTCTACCAGGAACAAATACATTCCTCCTCATCATCGTCGAAACTCTCATTCTTCCGTCATGACTAAAATCAAACCTCCAGGTCAAAAACCGAAAAGAAATTCGTTTATGACTAGCCACGATTTCGATTCCCTGAACAAAAAATATAACAAGAACTATCAATCCAAAGATTTTGGGGTCAATGACATGTTTCACACGTTTGCCCAATTAAGACTCGAAGGTAAGAAAAGAGAAAAAGAACGTGGTGAAGTGTTCGTTTCGGATGAAGATGAAGATAGCGATATGTATGCTCCTTCTCTTCAGAAAAATTCGTTCAAATATTCCGAAAGGGCCATTTCTTCGTTCATGAGCTGAATTCTGCTTTCTTGTATATTGCATTTTCAATACTCTTCTTTGAAGAAATGTTTTGCCCTTTTGGACCTTTGAAAATCACGATGAGAACGAGGTCTTTGAGGAGTACGAGGAGTCTTGATCAAGAATCTGGGACTTGACATTGGTTCAAAGAATGCACATTGTTGACTGGCTGATGGAGGAAATGTGGCTTGACTAGGTGGGAATCCAACTAATTGGACAGGATAGTATTGTTCGGTGTGATAATATTGTTCAGTGAGATAAGGATCGAGTCCTCCTTCTTCAAAAGTCCATGAAGTTCTATGAGGTTCATAAGGTTCCCAGTTATGATATCTCGATGGACCTGCCATGAAATAATCTGCTGTTTCAAAAGTCTCAAGTGGGAAATCATCTGGCCAATTCTCCTCGTTTTCAACAATCGGTAAATCTTCTTGTGGTTTTTGTGGAGTGGCCGTCATCTTGGAACTGAAATGGGCATCCACTTGCAGTTGTAAAGGTAGAGTAGGATCATATTTGAAAGAAATTGCAGGTTCACCAAATATGACAGAGGCTGGTACCGACCCATTTTCCAGCTCCTTTTTCAATTCCCTCTCCATGGCATCATCGAATAACCTTTGATGAGGAACACTGAACCAAAAATATACTTTTTGCTTCTTCTGTGTTCTCAAACAGTTGTTCTTTGCCAAAAATTGGAGAAACTCAGATTTCGGCTCTTCTAATACTGCATCTGGTCCAGCTCTTAGACATCTCAAGTCACTGAATATGCCTTCTTCAAATTTCTTCTTATCGACGATTTGTCTACCAAATTGTTGAAATTTGAACGATACACATTTGACGATATCTGTGCCTGTGATGAAGTAAGCATTCTTCCAAAGAATACAGCTTATGAAATTTTCGTGGTCGTCTAGATAAAATCTACGAATCACTTGATCCTGTTGCCAATTGACAGGTGCAGTCTTGAGAAAGAATTTTAGATCTTCGCATTGTTGATAAGATTGTTCAATCAATGACTCTTCTTCAGAAGAATCTTTATCAGACATTATCTACAGAAAACCCAAGACCAAGATCTACACATCTATTTATCATGCAAGTTTGAAAGTTGCCTCATGAATTTTCACGGATGCAAATCTCTGTCTCAAGTTTTTGAGGCTTCATTTTTCGATTTGAAACAATCCCAAAACGGAAGAAACAATTCTAGACCTTGCTTAAAGGTTTTAAGACTATGCATAAGTCTGCATTTTTTCCGGTATGATCTACAAGTTTACTGCATTATCAATAAATCAAATCACTCTCTCTTGATACCGTTCTGATACAGAGAGTATTTTTTATTTTATACATTTTTCACTTTTAAATCGAAATTTGAATCAATAAGTTTCAAATTCATCTGAAACATCAAAAACATGGTTCATCATCCAAATATAAGTTGTCTTCAGTCTCTTCCAATCTTTCCCTTTTTCGTCCAACTTTTCCAAACTTTTAAATGTATTATTTTTTTACAAATTTTCGGTACAATTATCAATGATGGGATGGCCAGTGCCAAAGCCTGTTAAATATCTATTTGAGACATTTCCTCTTGTACAATATGAATCGGAACCCAATTTAAACCATATAAATGACAATTTTAAAACCAGAAAATACGCTTTGAACAAGAAACCTGAGACTGAGACGAATGTGAAACTGTCAACTTTCCAATTAGGAGTTTACAATCTTGCACCTTATACACAAGATATAAATGTATTATTACCCACAGATCCAGTATGTCTTTCTTGTCAGTTGATTATAAATCTAAGAAATGGGTTAACTTTCCCAAGATTAGACCCAAATCCAACTCTTGTCACCACCAATTATCTCTCAATTGTATCGTATTTATCGGCTATTGATAACCAATTACCGATATTTATCGAACAAGAATCTAATTCCAAACGTATTGTCAATTCAACCACCTTAGTTAACGATTTACAATTGACAAGGGCGTCCCTGGAAGAGATGATGATCTGCTTGGCAATTGACAGTGTTTTATACGATTTTTGGGTTCTAACAGTTTTAGATTGTTCTACAGAACTACAGAGTCTGATCTACTTATACGATAAGACACCATTACTCGTAAAATTAACTCTAAAACCAACTCTTTACTCAATCATATCAAGATTTGGTTTCTCCACTAGAAATCCGTACATTACACAGCAATTTGAAAATGATTGGCAAAATTCTTTGAATTTTTCGCTATCAAAGAGACTGTTACAAGAGAAACAATTGATTCAACAAAGATCTAAACAACTTCTACAAAATCTTTGTGCTCTTTTAAAACAAAAACCTTACTTGACCAACAAAACTTCTCACCCTGGGATACTGGATTGTAAATTAGTGGCTTTGATTTATTGTGTCACAAATTTTGCTCCAGATTCTCAATTCGCCTCCAGTATTGATCCTTTCTTACTCAGTTATTCCTACAACGTTATAAATAGAAGTATCTAATCCTCATCAAAATCTCATCTCATTTTAAAGATTTTCGTATATAAAATTGGAAAAAAATTTTCAGGGTTCAAACGAGAGATGGGGATTCAAATTTTGAGAACGGTGGCCGAGGCAAGAGAATTCAGAATTCAATGCACCTTAAACAGACAATCTGTTGGTATGGTACCCACAATGGGAGCTTTACATGCGGGCCATTGTTCTTTGGTACAAAAATCACTCGAAGACAATGATATCACCGTAGTGTCAATTTTTGTGAATCCATCACAATTTGCTCCAACAGAAGATTTGGATAGTTATCCTAGAACGTTTGATACTGATTTGGGAATTTTGGAAAAACTTGAATCCGGAGATAATCATGTGGATGCGATTTTCCTCCCGTCAGTTAATGAAATGTATCCTAATGGGATCCCACTCGATGTCAAAGATCAAAAAGGTGCATTTGTTTCAGTGTTGGGATTGAGTGAACAATTGGAAGGTGTTTCAAGACCACAATTTTTCAGAGGTGTAGCTACAGTGGTTACCAAGTTGTTCAACGTTGTAACCCCTACAAAAGCATATTTTGGAGCCAAAGACATTCAACAGACAATTGTGGTGAAAAGAATGGTTCAAGATTTACTCTTACCTGTTGAGATAGTGGTTATGCCCACCATAAGAGAACAAAGTGGACTTCTGTTGAGTTCCAGAAATTCATATCTCTCTGGAGAAGTTAAACAAGAGGCTTCTGTCATATATTCTGCTCTATACCTGGGACAGTTGTTATACAACTCTGGTGAAACGAAATGTGAAGCCATTTACAAAGAAATTTATAAACATCTACAACCATTCATCACAAAAGGAGAGTTTGTGATGGATTATCTCAAGATCAATAATCCAACTTCACTCGAAGAACTCGAAGAAATCGACACTAAAACTGGTGCCATCATTAGCACGCTGATCTACGTTCCAAAAGCAGATGGAGGTCAAGCAAGACTCATCGATAATGTCGTTTTATAACCATAATATGTATAGTTATATCATGCAGCACCAGCTGTGGTTGAATGCAGTTTCACTATTGTGACTTGTTCTCCGCTTCTCACTATATTTTTACCCTCTGAATCCTGTTTCAAAGGTACATCTTTATCTTCCATTTGTTGTTGTTTCCAAACCAATTGTTCACTATCAATACCTTTAATCACAGCCAATCTCATCGTGGCCAATAAATTATGAGCTGCATTTGTATGGTCATAAACTGCACCATTAAAAGCAGAAGTTGCATCCCTTCCTATAGACAGTTTTATCAAAGCAATACCACCTGGATGATCATTGACAAATGAGCTGACATCATGAACTATCCCACTAACAACCACCAAAGCCCGCTTTGGATTTTTCTTCACCATGGCCTTGAATTCCAAGGGAGAAATTTTGGGTAATTCAGGAATCGGAATTCCCCAATTCAATTGTGCCCTTTTACGGTCCAATAGAGTTTGCTGTTGTTGTAAAAGTAATTGACTTATCGAAGTCGAAGGAGTCCTCTTCAAATTATCAACCACTTTGAACAATTTCAAAGTATAAATGACCCATTTACATGGATCGAAATTATACCAATGTATACCATTTCTATAATCGGAGGGAAATTCATGGTGGAAATTATGATGGGCTTCACCAAAAGTGATGAAATCCAATACAAAGTTGTTCTTTGGAGATTTACGATCATCAAAAGGTTGTGAACCACATGTATGACAAAGAGAATTCACAATTGAAAAAGTGTGTTGGACACCAACAATTTTCAAAATCCCTCCATAAATCAATCCACCTTTGAAATCGTCCGAGACCCACCAACAGATGAACAGAGGCATCAATAAGCCAAACAGTACAAAGATGTTGAAGAAATTCTCGTATTGCCATTGTACCATCATATCATCATTCAAATCATCATATTCACTTTCTTTGATCAGTGCCTGAACTTTGGCATGATGCCTCACAACCATCCAACCAATATGAGAATAGATCAAACCTTTTCTATGGTTATGAGGATCTCTATCTGTATCACAATATCTATGATGCAGTCTATGAGCAGATGACCACCATTTAACATTTCCCAATCCTGCTGTGGCTCCATAAATCAAAAATAAAAGTTTTAAAGATTGGTATTTGGTGGTGAATGAACGATGCGAATAGTAACGATGATATCCAATGTTAAACATTAGACATGTCACTATGTAGTTGATCAATGCAAATTTTAATGTTGTCTTCGATAACGGTACTTGATAAGATGAATAAATTCCTACCAACGGTAACAAAACCGTCAATGTCAAATTACGCCAATGCAAATGTTTATACCAATTATAAAGAGTCCATCTTCTTTCACTGATTTGTCTTCGAAATTTTTGAGGATCTTGCCTCATCACTTTCACATGTCTTGTTTCTACTCTTGGCTCATATGAAACATACTTATTTAACTCTCCTTCAGGGTACTCCGCTGCTTCAATGCTCATTGCAATTTGCTAAATTTGATTTGACTTTTTTTTTTTTTTTTTTTTTTTGCAATGTTGGGAAGAGTATGAGCAATTTACGAATTTCGACCATTAGAGGCATCAACTGATTCAGTTTATATAAAGTTTGAGGAGATCAGGTCAAAATGTAGATATCAAGATGTCTCCTTTATGTAGAGTCTCAGTCTTATATAGCCAAAGATGAAATTTGAAAGAAAAACAGAACACAGAATAACAAATAAAAGCACCAGGCTTTTAAAAGTTATAGGTTCCAATAATCCATTGACGATCATTCCTATCAATTGCAGTGTAATAACCAGTTTCCCACTAGTACTGAAAGGATCTTTATACATACACTTTTGCCATTGAATACATTGATCTCTTATAATTGGAGCCATGGAAGTACCACATCTGTTTTCCTCATAATGAGCTCTACAACTGTCCAGTTCCACTATCAAGTCTTGGATCTTTTCCTTTAACTGTAAATCGATATCTGTTTTCATACCTGATACCAACTGACACAGAATGTAGAACAGATATGTATATGCCAGGATGTTTAAGCATTTTTGAAGATGTGTAGATATGTAATAAGAGGTATCCGATTGAGATGCTGGTGGGAGTAAAACGTCTCCGTTGGAATCTGGATAGTAATAATGGTTATGCATTTGGATAACAGGTGTGATTGTCTTCTCATTTACTGTTTTGGTTACCTCTTTTGTAGATGTTGGTGAATTGTTATATGCTATTTTTGCTCCTAACATTGTAGGTGACATGATGGATTTGACCAAAGAAGTTTCCAGTACTGGTTCCAGTTCTGGCACTGGATCTACCTCTTTGTGTTCAATTTCAGGTTCAGATATTTCCTTTTTCTCTATTGTATTGTCTATCTCTTCTAATCGTTGTTTCATATCGTCTAATGTCTGTAATCCAGATCTTTGATTCACCTTACGTATACGATGGAAATAATTATGATACCTCAATGGCAAAGAAGGAGAATTGGTTATTGATTCATCCATCAGCACATCTCCATCTGTATCAACGCCACTTTTATAACTATAGTCCAATTCCATTGGTTCAGGACTATCTTCAAGAGATATTCGCATAAACTTCGTATCCATCTCTTGTTCAAATCTTTGTGAAAACGTCAAATTTTCAAATTTTTGAAATCTAATTTTTTTTTTTTCACTTTGTGATTTACATTCTCATACTTAAGAGATGGACTCTGGTTCTGAGCAGGCTACATTACAAGAGAGAGTGGATGAAGAAGACCCATTGGGAGTGAAGCAACTTTCATTGAACTTTGAATATCTCATGTACAAGATCAATGATCGTGTGAAGACACTTTCGGAACAAACAGAAGAAGTTATACTTGAACAGAGATCGACTTACCAACAGGATTTGGATAAGATCAACAGTGATTTGCACAGAATTGATAAATTGACAACGCAGTACAAACAGATACTCGCAGAATTCATGAAAGTCGAACAACTTCATTATATAGTCAAAGATTTCAATACAAGGCTAGACCAAATCGATATCAAGATGAAATCTTTATAAACTAATATACACTAAACTATTTACCCATTTGATTTGCCCTTTGAGCTGCTAATTGCAGCGGAGTAGGTGTAGAAGTGGACTGCTGACTGGATTGACGGCTCATCACTTGTTGTCCAGCACTACGTAATCTCAGCTGTTGAACAGACAAGATCTGTTGTCTCTGACTTGGTGTCAAAGTTGGACTGTTGGCCAATTTTGCCAATTGGGCAGAGTTCAACATTTGTAAACTGGATTGTAAATTACGAGCCAGTTGTTGCTGTTGTACTGCATTCCCATCCAGCAATGTTGATTGTTGCAGGAAAGGAGTTGAAGGTGTGCTTGCACTCTGCTTGGGTTTCTGCTGAGAGTTCAAATTGTGAAGATATGAAGCTGCCAACCTACTCACTTGTTGTTTATTGAGATGTGGATGTTGTTGTTGAATCTGTTGTACAATTGCAGTCACTTGACTATTCGAGAAACTCTTGGCTTGGTTCAGGTTCGTCATTCCAGGAGAGATAGACTTACCATCTTGAAGTGTTGCTCTTGCCACAGATGGACTTGCCCCTGCAGATACAGAACCTTGGAATTGTTGTTGTGCCAAATGTTGCTGTTGTCTCTGTCTTTGTAACTGCATCACATGTTGCAATTGTTCTGGTGTATAAGTCTGACTACCCCCAGCCAATGTTGGATTACTGTTACTACGACGCAGCAGCAGAATCGTCAGTTGTTGCGTTTGTTGCAAACGCAGTTGCTGAGCCAGAATAACTGCACCATTCGATTTCGGTGTTCCTGAATTCGATCTATCACCACTGTTGGCACGTTGCTGTTGTAATTTGAGCAGCAGTTGTTGCATCTGCAGTGGAGTCAAACTACCTTGACCGTTACTCTTTGCAGCAACAGCAGCTGCTGCCAACTGTCTTTGAACCAGTTGAATTTGAGCACTGGAGTTTGATCTGCTGGGTTGACCAGGGGTCAAAGAAGACAGAGAACCTGATCTTGTCATTCCAGATGCGTTGTTCTGCTGTAGATACAGCTCTTGGATCAGCTTGTCCCTCTCATACTTCAACTTCAGAAGATCCAGAGGTGAAGGTGCAGTGATCTTCTTGTCTTCCCTTCTCGGTGTTGAATTGCTGGGTTTCGGAAGGCTTTCAATTTTCTTCATGTATTTTCTCATGGCTTCAAACATACTTGCCCATCTTAATCTTCCATGACCTCTTTGGATCGATTCACTGCTGACACCCAATGGTGAGATTCTTCTCTTTGTGTTCTGTTGTGCCTTATGAGCCAGTTCTAACCAAACTTGGGCTTGAGGAGTGTAGCCACCTCTCATGTCACTGAATTGAAACTTGTCATTCAACTGGATGTATCTTTCAAAACATTGCCATGGAGTTCTCCTCTCGATGTTGGAGACGTAGCCCTTGGTTGGTTTGGCAGAAAGATGGGCAGATATGATGCCCCAATTGAATTGAAACTCTGCCACGTATCTGATGAGCTTTCGATCATCTTCAGGAGTCCAGATAGTTGGTACTCGTAAGTCGAGGTATTTCAAAGGAGGAGGAATTGGAGGCCGGATAAAAGTCAATCTCTTGGTGGAACTGAATCCAAACAAGTTCCTCTCAGAAACGCTTGAAGATCCTTTGAGGAAGTAACTCTCTTTCAGAACAATTTTAGACCATGTAGTGTCCTCAGGGTCTATTGGGGTGAGTAATTTAGAAACAGGGATGATCGGAATTTCTCTATGATGAGTTTCATCGTCGAATGCAGAGAAAGCTGGTAAAGAATCGACAATATTGCTGTTCAAGGATGTCATTTCGCTCTTGTCGATGTACAATTTGAAAGGATGTACAGTTTTAGGACCTTCAACTTTGGGTGGAGCAGTCGCGAGTGGGATTGAATCAGATTCTGGTTTTTCAAGGAGAAGTGATACGTCAATAGATGGTTGTTCAGGTTCGCTATTGTCAACATTTTCAGTTGGCTTGACATCTGCTTCTACTTCTTCTTCATCTACTTCTGACTCATTTTCAGCTTTAGAGTCAACATTCATTTCCTCAACTTCAAGTTGACCATCTTGATCTTCCTCTTTTTCTGCCTCTTGCTCTTTCTCAGAACCTGCATCTCCATCTTCAACAACCGCTACACCACCAACAAGGTCTTCCTCTGATTTATGGGGTTCCAGCTCCACTTTGACAGGATCTTCCTCAGCTTCTACCACCGCATGGAGTTCTGGTACGACAAAATCATCGGGTAAAAACTCTATTTCTTTCCTCTTTATCCTCACCAGATCTCCATACGTCCAAAAATCTGTTATGGCTTGTGCCATAAACATACATTGAACGATCTTAAACTTACGGCCTTCTTTAAAATCAATACTCATCCAATGTCCTTCTTCAAGAACTCTGGACCAATGAGATTTATGGGCAGAATGCAGATCAAATGGATCTTTAAACCTCAAAGGTTGTCTCAAAGACCATTTTTTTTGTCTCTTCAATTCTTCAATTCTTGAATAAACCACTGCAATCTTACCTTCTAGTAATGCACTTTCATATGTTTCAGTCGTTAATGTCTTATTTGTGGTTGGAAGAAGTTTGGAAAGAGGACAGGTCTGTGTAAGATAGTACAACTCTGCCAATGTGGAAGATTCGGGGATCTGAGAAGGTAAATCTCCCGGCATCAATTGAACAGAAAGTTTGTTGACGTCAATATTGGTGATATCCAATTCACGTTTGTTATTGACAACTTTTTTCACAGGATGTTTGGATTCGGAGTAGGCATGGATCAATGATGAAAGTGTAGGAACAGGTTTATAATCTTTGGGAATAGGAGGTGCTGTATAAACTTCTCTTGGAGAATCTTGGGAAGTTGGAGATTGTTGTGGTAATTCACTTTCTTGAGAATCAGAAACTTCGAAATCTAATCTTTGTCTCTTAGTAGGAGGTTCTTCATCTACGATTTCTGCCTCTTGTTGTAACAGAGTTTGTACTTTTGATAAGACTTGTGTTGGTTTTTTCAATGGTTGTACATTTCTGTTGACAGGAGTGGCAGAATTACTTGGAATTGATACAGATGAGTCTCTTGAACTTGACAGTGGAGGTAAAGTAGATTGATTGAAAATTTGACCAATTTCAATGTCATTGGCATTCAAAAATGATTGTAAAGATGATTCATTCTCTTGTAATTTCTGTGTGGAAATGGGTATTAAAGGTGATTTGGCAACGAAATATAATTCAGCCAATTTCCTTTTACGTTGATTGATTGTATCTTTTAATTTTAAATTTCTCAATTCGACATTTTGTTGTTTAATAGCCGCCGTGTTCTGTTGTTAGTTTAAAGAGCGTTTTACGAAAAGCTGTTTATGAAAAATGACTTACTGTACTGGAATGACCACCAGCACCGACGTGCAACAGTACCGGTGTATCCGGAGAACTCATCAGTCACTAAATAAGTATTCTGTTTGATGGATTCCGTTGAATACAAAGTCTTAAATGTATACTAAGTATCCGCCAAACACTCTCTTCTTTTGTAAAATGAAAGAATTTTTGTTTTTTTCAACGACCAAAAAAAAAAAAAAAAACGACTATGGACGTGTACAAAAGATCAAATGTCCATAAAGGGTAAAAGAGAGGGAGATGATTACAAGATGAAGAGAAGAAGAAGACGGAATGATTATAGTAAACTTCGTATGCATATCGTTAAGGTCATTAGTCACTTTCGGATTTTGTGAAATGAAAATCTTCCATATTACTGCTGTTCAACAACAACGGAGTCATTGGAGGCATATCAACCGGAGTGCCCATTGGCATCAAATTTGGAGATTGATCCATCAATTTTTGGTTTCCTGGGATATGGATCTTGACTCCAGTTTTATAAGGATGATTACTCAACGATGAAGGAGGAGTCTTTGATGAGAGATAAAACATGGAAGGAGAACCACTTACACTTGTCGGTTCGAGGTAAGGTTCTGGAGGAAATTGTTGTCTGTAAGAGTTTGGGATTTGTTGTGGTGATGTTGTTTTAAAATCCATCTTCTTCATATTGGGTGTTGAAGGTGTCGATATAGGTGTTAAAGCTGGCATGTAGTGTTGATGTCTTTGTTTATGGAGTGTGTTCAAAGAAGAAATAGAATTCTTCCGTTCATAAGGTAAAGGTGAATAATTTGCATAGAATTTATCATCTTGTGATGTCTCATTATTCAAACTGAAAAGAGATATTGCAGATGATGATGGTACTAATCTACCGTTCAAATTATCTCCAACAGAACTTGCATATAAAGACGGTTCTTCCGGTAATTGTTGTTCAATCTGTATAGGTTTAGATGCATTCGCCACTGCTGTCGCTGCCGCTATACTACTGGATAAAAGTGATGTCTTCTGTTTAACAGGTCCATCTCTTTCCAACTTCAACTTGGATAAATCAGGTAACTCTCTTGAACTCATCTTTTTTCACCAACTTTCTCAACTCTTATCCCGTTTATCCGTTATCAGATTGAAAAATTATAAAAAAATTTTATTAAAAAATTTGAAAAAAGTGCTCAACGAATTATGATAAAAGATAAGCAAAAACAGGTTTGGGAAAATTTTTTGCAAAAGGGGTTTGTAAATTATAATTTCAGTTTCAGTAGTGTATATTTTAGTAAAATCTTTTTGGTTTTTCACCGGGGAACAATTTCCTTATCAGTTAAATTAAAACAATCAATGTTTCCTATCTAGGAAATATGACAGCCTCTTTTTTTTTTTCTTATTATACGTGGCAAAAGGTTTTCTTTTTCTTTTTTTTTTGTAAAAGAGCCAGTTTAAAAATTGTGGTCGGCAAGATGTCTGGGTTTTCGAATGATTTACAGAATGCCAATCCTAAACTTTTGAGGAGGATTCGTAAGTTTTTTAAAAAGATGAATTGGAATATTTCTAACAAGTAGAACGTGCATGTAGACCCACTTTATCGGAGCCAGATTTGGCATTAAATTTAGAGATTTGTGATTTGATCAATGAAAAACAAGGTGCATTACCACATCATGCTGCTGTAGTCACTGTAAAATTGGTCAATTCAAGAGATCCTCAAGTTTCTGAATTGGCAATCAACTTGTTGGATATTTTGGTGAAAAATTGTGGTTATCCATTCCATCTTCAAATTGCCAGACGTGAATTTTTGAACGAATTGGTTAAAAGATTTCCCGAAAGACCTCCTCCACGTTATTCAAGAACTCAAAGGTTGATTTTAGGTCTTATTGAAGAATGGAGTCAAACCCTTTGTAAAACTTCGAGGTATAAATCTGATCTAACTTTTATCAATGGTATGAGAAGATTGTTATCCCATAAAGGTTATGTTTTCCCGGAATTGAAGAAAGAAGATGCAGCAGTTTTAAATCCTTCTGATAATTTAAAATCAATTGAAGAGATTCAAAATGAGGAAAAAATTAATCAAAGTGCTCGTTTACAAGAGTTGATCAGACGTGGTAGACCACAAGATTTGAAAGAGGCCAATAAATTGATGAAGATAATGTCTGGTTTTAAAGATGAAGAAATGTTGGAACAGACAAAACAAAAAGTGGCTCAAGACGTTGAAAAATTGAAACGTAAGGCTGAAATCTTTGAAGAAATGGTCAATACCGCTTCAAACGTTGGTAAAATCGATACAGATGATTCTACAATCAACGATTTGTACTATTCTTTAAAAGTGGCCCAACCAAAGATTCAAAAAATTATCGAAGAAGAAAATGATGATCCTGAGAGTGTCACGAAACTTTTACTGTTGAACGATAGTATCAACAGTTTACTCAATAGATACATCACTTTGAAAGGTGGAGAACCTTTACCTATTTCTAGTACTGGAGGTGGATTGAATTTGATAGATTTTGACGATGAAGAACCTCAATCTCCTCCTCCTCTGCAAAACCAACAGACAAATAGTAACGATTTAGTGGATCTTTTGGGTGACCTAAACTTTGGATCAAGTTCAGGATCTTCACAACAACCAACACTTTTTGGTCAAGGAGGTTCTATAGCTTTAGAATCTTCTCCTCCGCCTCCAGATTCAAACAACAATTTAGAAAGTTTATTGAGTTCCCCTGTACCTCAGAAACCATCTGCCTCTTTGGACCCATTCCAGTTCGACTTCCAATCCATGTCTTCACCATCTCCTGCTCCAACTTCCACTCTCAATGCCCAAGGTTCTAAAATTTTGGTCAACCAGAGCCAACATTTAAAATTTGAATTCGAGAAAAATCAAACTTCGAGTCCAACTTGTCTTTCTTTGAAAGCAGTTTATTCAAATTTGAGTTCATCTCCAATTTCATCTTTACAAGTCATGCTTGCAGTACCAAAAAGTTGGGAGTTACATCTTTTACCACAATCAGGTAGCTTTTTGGCTCCTTTGGCTATAAATGGAGTCACTCAATTCGTTACAATTAACAGAAAACAAGACACTGGTAAACCTTTGAAAATCAAATGGAAGGTGTCGTACATCACAAATGGTCAATCTTTTGAAGAAAATGGTGTTCTGCAAATCGAATAGAATTAAATCATTATTTAACGTTGTAATCAATTACAGTAAAATTTGAAAACTAATCACTAAACTTTTTAAAGATGTTGAAACGGTATTACACAGTTACTACCAAGACAGATAACTATTTAAAGTTAAAACAACAACTCAAACCTAATTTCACAATCAGTGAATCTTTGAATCGTTGGTTTCAATACATTTATCGTTCTCCCCACACTTTACAAAATCTGCAAGATGAATTGATGAATTATGCATTGCCCGGTTATTACGGGAAAACTGAAGGAATTCTCAAGGCAAGGAATAACAAGGTGGATATAGGACATGGTCATCATATCAATGAGATGAAAATTGAACATGGAACTCCCACTTTTATCGAAGAAGTCCATACCACTAAAAATTTGGTGATGATCCATGGATACGCAGCTTCGTTGGGAATCTTTTACAAAAACATGCATGAACTCATAAAAACCCAACCAGATGTAAGACTCTTTGCCCTTGATTTGCCAAGTTTCGGCTTGTCTTCTAAGATCCCCCTCGATACCTCAAACGTTGAACAAGGTACAAAAGAGTTTCCCATATATTTTGACTCGGAAACACTTGAGCATGCCAGCCATTTACATAAATCTTTGAAATTACCGGAAAGTTTCACGTTGAAGACCGAAGATTTATTGAAATACAATCTAACCAATCAATTGAAACTCATCACCAGAATAGAGAACTTCTATATCGACAATTTGGAAAGATGGAGATCTGCAAACCAATTGGAGAATTTCACTCTCATGGGACATTCTTTAGGTGGATATTTATCCATTGCATATGCTTTGAAGTATCCCAAAAGAGTGAAAAAGTTGATTCTTGTCAGTCCTGGAGGTGTAGAGAGAAATCCCTTTGCAATCACAAACCCGATTTTCCAAAATCTTGATTCCAAAGGTAAAGATATAGTTCTCACTCCAAGTACCTCTCCGAGTTCATATCTGTTCTTGGGAAGGTATCCAATCATTGATCGTTGGTTCAAGAGACTTTGGGTCAATGAAGTAACTCCTATATCGCTTTTAAGACTGTTAGGACCAATGAGTTATCCACTCTTGGGTGCCAGATTGTTCAAACAATTTTCCAGAAATCCACAAAACTTTTCAGGTCCCCAAGAATTGAAAGCCCTTATAGACTATTCATACCATTCATTGTTACCGAAATCGAATCTGGAACTTCTCTTGTTGAAGTTATTTGCATCCCCAATCGTCGCCAAATATCCAATGTACGACAGAATCCAACATCTTACCGTGGAGAAAACTCTTTGGCTTTATGGAGAACATGACTATATGTTCAATTCCATCGGGGAAGTTTCCAATGCCAAGATGGTCAAACTGGGACTAGATTCATCTTTCCACATCGTCCCAGATTCTGGACACAATTTATACCTCGACAATTATTCTTATTTCAACAAAGAGTTGAAAAAATTTTTGAATTGGAACTGATCACCAAAGAAGTTGTTCTTCATAGTAGTCGATTCTCATTGTTTGTGCTGATCTCGCAACAACTTTTCTAACAGGTCTACTCAATCTCTCGGGCCCACATGAGATCACTGCCAAGGCACCTTCGAAACTTTCGATTCGGCTCAAAAGAAGTCTCTCAATATCGGGTTTACCAAACTCTATATCGACTGCTCGGTATGCTCCTGATATCATTTCAAATACTGTCAATTGCCGTTGTTCCTGTGTTGCATTTATCACATCCTCTTTGTCGATGCAAACATCTCTGAAACGCATTTCTTCTGCTGTTTGTCTCGTGATGAAGATCTTCATACGGATGATCTCTGGGACGTTCAATTGCTCTAATTCTCCTGCCATTGATTCCACACTTCTAATATCAGACGTAACCCAGTACAATTCAATTTGCTTTGCATTTTCCCCTCTTTGCAAAGCAGCTCTGTACTGCTTGATCAAATCTTTGGCCAAAGTGTATACAACAGTCATTCCTATACCACCAGCTACAAACAAGGTACTTTGATATCCTTTGAACGGAACAGGAGTACCGTATGGACCTTCGATCAACACAGGGATTGACAACATTTGGCCGGGCACTGCTACTAATTTTTGACCCAATCTCTTGGTCAATCCATTTTTTATCTTGATCAACAACACCACTTGGTTGTCGTTTTCGCTCCTTGCCGGTTCAAGAACAGTAAAAGGATGTGATTCCCAAAACATTGAAGGCTTCAAAAAATACAAAAACACATAACATCCAGGATAAACTCTCCAAATTCCTGAATGGCTAATTATGATCCTTATGAAATCCACATCACCTCCATCGGTAATCAGTTCACATTTGGCGTAAATGATACCGCCACTTTTGACTATTTTGGCTAGTCTGATGACATAGTCAAATATCCAGATTCCAATCGAAATGTAAACTGTCTCCATCCATCCCAAAGTTTTACAATGGTTCCAAGTCCCCATCAAAAAGAAGAAGGTCAATATTAGATGAGTCAATTTGAAAAATTCGTATATGCGATGTCTTATTGGATACAATGCAAATAGTATAGATATCCCACTTGAAATTGTTGCCACATTGGCCCATCGCCATTTCTCAAGTTTCCATCTATCGAGATAATCTCCTGCATCAACTGTAAATTGCACATAGAGTATCAAATGGATCACGATCATTATCCATACAGTGCGAGCTATATTTCGATGGAAGACGTTGAACTGTCTATAATTCCAACCTGTCATCTGGATGAAGACGTTATTTCTTCCAGCGAAAAGAAAGATCAACGGTAACTGTATGATAGCCATGATCCCCAATCTGTCAGCAGCATGTACCAAGGTCAGACTTTTTGAGTTTTTGTACAACAGAGTAGATTCAGTCGTATAAGAGATGGAACAGAACACTATGATGAGTGTGAAATATCCTGTGAGGATGATCACATCAAGTCTTTTTGGTAAAATTTTCACCATGTTCAACCAATAAGCTCTCGATGGAGCATCTTTAGGACTCAAGTTCAAATTTCCAAATAAATGTGGTAACGTTACATGTCCCCGGAGCCATCCAAAGGCATTGAATCTATTTCTCCTGAATGGAGCTACCCATTTTACAATATTTGAAAACGTTGCTGCTACAAGGACAAACAACCAGTATCCCAAAATACAAACACCAAATGTAGTGCTACGGTTTCTATTGGCCATCAAATTACGTATTGCATCAAACGATTTGTTGAAATTGAGTGTGGTGTATTCAGACCCTTCCTCCATCATTGAAGAGAGCTTCATAGGGGTTATGGTTTTTTTCAACAGAACTGAACATAGTTCTAAGAGATAATCATAAGCTACCACTTGTTCTTTGTAATGGGCTGTATTTTCATCTATACAGGTGACCACCGAACCAATGAAAGAACCATTTGAGCAACGGTATTTGAAATCAAGATCTTTGACAGGACATGGAAATGATAACGCATGTATACATGCAGCAGTGATCTCACTTGTAATCCCAGCTCCATTGCTCAAAGTACAAAATAAGAACACAGAAACCAATCTCATCTTATACATACAGTGAAAAAAAGGGATCGAGGGGTGATTTCCATATTTGTCTATTTTGATATAAAGAGAACTACCTTTGCCCAAACCCCTCAATGAGCAATCAAATCTTATTGAACAAGATTTGATGTGCATAATTTGATGTGGAATGACGCAAGAAAGCAATAATTGCTTATAGTGGGAATTGCTTGGAATGTTCTACTGAAAGGTTAATAATGTTATTTAAACGGAATATATCCACTATTTATTAGTAATTTAAAATGTCTGAAAAACAAAGTATTCAAGGTCCACATAAGATTTTCTTCAAAGGTGAAGATGCCGATTTTATAGTTTTTGCCGATTCACTTGAGTCCTTCAGAAAGTACCAAAAGGATTCTACAGTTCCATTGTCGGATGTTGTGTCAGTTTTTAAAATTTTCACTTCAAGAACTGGAGGTTCTCAAGGGGTTTTGGAAGAGGCCAATAAATCAGATTTGGCAAATCAATTTGGTACAAATAAAGTTGATGATATCATTGTCAAGATTTTAAAAGAAGGTGAAGATAAATCCGATATTCATTCATTAGATCCAAGAGGTTATGGAGATAAGAACAATGCCAATGGGGGTTTTTCCTAAGCTTGTAGAACTAATTAGAATTTGATGATGTCATAAAAATAAATTAAAACAATAAAACGGTTTTTCGTATTTTATATTTAATATATCCCTAAAATTTGTATGAAGATTAAGGGGGGTTAGCGTACTTTCCAAATTTTTTCAGTGCATGGTCGATGAGTTTCTGTGATACTTCATAGTCAGCCGTTGGTGATGTGTATATGTCTAAAATCTTTAAATTTATCAATTTAACCTCTTTGAAATAACAACCTTTAAATCGTGATCTGAACAAAGATTTCGTATGATGGGAACTGTAGTCCAAACAAATTTCAAAAGGTCTCAATTGCTTGTAGTTATAACAGAAAGTGTTCCTTTTTGATATTGAATAATCAAATTTGTATGATTGTACTTCCATCAATTTTGTCAGAATCGATTTTAAGTTGTTGTATCCCTCTTTAGATGTACAAATCAACATCGTTTCAAAGAGTTGGTGATCGTCTTCCCAAATGAGATCCAATTTATAAGGATAATCGGAGACCATTCCTTCTTCTCTTTTATTTATACCACAATTACTCAATGGGATCAAAGCTGTCATTGTCCATTCTGATCCCAATATCGCCAACCAGTTTTTAAATACCACAACAAGGCTAAATTCGAATTTAAGAGAGTGTTTCCCCATTTGTAAAATGCCCATAGCATTACAATACAAAGGGGTTTCAAATTCTTCTAAAAGAGGCACCAGAAAACCTCTTTTAAGAGCATGTCTTTTGATTATTTGCCGATTTTTATGAGAGTTCATTTTACAAATCAACTCTTGGTAAAACACCAGCTGTTGTTCCATTTCCCTGATTGACAGATTCAAAAATTGAAGTTTCTTCTTGACCAATTGGATTTCTGGCTCGATACTCAACGACGATTCGGGAAGCTCTTTATGAAGACTTTCTAAGAATAAACGATATCTCAGAACTCTAGAACATGGCTTTTGGAAAAGAGACAAAAACGACAAATCGAAGACCATTTGAGACAGATCAACCATAGAAGCTTCAAGAAACTTTTGGATCCCTTTTCTAGGATCCAATTTCATTGTGTTTAAATTTTCCATCAACTTGCAACTGTTAAAACAGTAGATTGCATAGCTATCCACAGATAGAGTTCCAACAAGAACTTGGGAAACACCTTGACAAAATCGTAATACTGTTTCGTGATCAAGAGATTCTTTATTCAAGAATTCGTAATGCTTCTGTTCTAATTTCCTTTGAAGTACCCAATGAGAATTTTCTAGATCGTTGACACATTTAATCAAAGATTCAATAACGGTTTGACAAATTACAACTCTGGAGAGTGGTTCCAAATAATTTTCTCTCAAAAGTTGTAAACAATTGACATAATCCCTTTCAGTATCTATGAGCTCACTTATAATGTTTAAACAGCGTTGCTCGGGAAACGTCAGTGTAAAACAGGCACTTGCAACGGGTGATACACTCTCTGTCACTGTGGTGCCGGAAAGGGGTGAGTACAAACTTGGAGGACCAGATTTGAAATCCACAAGCTTTATTTTCTGTTCTGATGGATACTTGATATCTTCTCCATACATTCCATTTATCAATATTGGTTTTAAACTTCGTGTGAACGGTTTTGGTAATCTCTTTCTAAGTGACATATTTATTTACCCCCAATTTAAAACCCCCAATTTAAAAACCCCCTTTTTTTTCCAAAGTCCAACAAAAAAAAATCATCTCTTTTTTTCAGCCTGGTAAAAATTATAAACGACATCAAGTGGTTTCGAAGAAGATATGACGCTTAATTATACAGATTTTGGGTTATATTTATCACATCTCAATTCCACTCTTTTCGACCATGATCTTCTAGATTCCATTTCTACCCATATATCGACGTCTCGACATCTTCCAATGGAAATCTCCATTTCATTTCTCATTGGGTTTTTACCCATTTTCTTGGTGACATATTCGAGGATTACAAAAAGTTGGAGTGAAGAAGCCCCTGTTAAATTAGACATTGATATCCCAGATGAAGCAAAGTTACATTGGAAGGGTAAAAGATTGTTCCCAGTTGATATCAGGAACCCTGAAGAACCAAATTATATCCAATGCTATTGTCCAGCCACCGGTCAATTTTTGGGTAAATTTAAATGTTCAACAAGAGAAGACATTGACAGGTCGATAAGTAATGCCAAAATTGCACAAAAGGAATGGAAATTGACTTCGTTTCTGCAGAGGAAAAAAGTCCTCAACACTTTAAACACGTACATCTGTGATCATCAGGAAGATATAGTAAGAGTTGCATGTAGAGATTCTGGTAAAACAATGGTGGATGCTTCTTTAGGAGAAATTTTGGTCACTTTGGAAAAGATCAATTGGATAATTTCCAATGGTGAAAAGGCTTTAAAAGTGAGTCCAAGACCCGGTCCTTCAAATCTATTCATGAAGTATAAAAAGGCAGAAGTTAGATATGAACCTTTGGGTGTTGTGGCAGCTTTGGTCTCGTGGAACTATCCATTCCATAATTTGATGGGTCCTGTAATTGCCAGTTTGTTCACCGGGAATGCTGTTGTGATCAAATGTTCCGAACAAGTTTATTGGAGTTCACAGTTTTTCATGTCTCTTGTTCAAAATGCTTTGGTCAAATGTGGTCATAACCCGAACTTGGTCCAATTAGTATGTTGTTGGCCTGAAGATGCCGATTATTTCACCTCACATCCAGGTTTGAGCCATATCACTTTTATCGGTTCTAAACCAGTTGCCCATAAAGTGATTGAAGCTGCAGGGAAATCTTTGACTCCAGTTGTGGTGGAATTAGGAGGCAAAGATTCGGTGATCATTTGTGACGACGTTAAAGATGTAGATGCCATAGCTTCGGTCATATTGAGAGGTACATTCCAAAGTTCTGGTCAAAATTGTATTGGTATTGAACGTGTTGTGGCCTTACCGAAAGTTTATACGAAATTGGTTGAGATTCTTTCTGAGAGAATCAAGACTCTTCGTTTGGGATCTGATATTGATCAACTAGAAGACATCGATATGGGGGCCATAATTACAGATGCCCGTTTCGATCTGTTGGAAAAGATCATCGAAAGTGCCGTCTTAGAAGGTGCCAAATTGGTCCATGGAGGTCATAGATATCAACATCCAAACTATCCACAAGGACATTACTTCCTTCCAACTTTACTCGTTGATGTCACTCCTGAAATGTCAATAGCCCAAAATGAAGTGTTTGGTCCTGTATTGACGATGATGAGAGCAGAATCTGTCGAACATGCCATTGAAATTGCCAATTCCACTGAATACGGATTGGGTGCTTCTGTGTTTACCAGCTCTTTCCAAACAGGTAACTACGTTGCCAACAACGTCTTATCGGGAAACGTTGCAATCAACGATTTTGCTACATTTTATGTCTGTCAATTACCATTTGGAGGAGTCAAAAAATCCGGATATGGGAAATTCGGAGGTGAAGAAGGATTACAAGGACTTTGTCTGGCCAAATCCGTGTGTTATGACAGATTCCCCTTCATCCAAACCAAGATCCCTGCACCTGTGGATTATCCTATCAAAGACGAGAAGAAGGCTTGGAAATTTGTAAAAGCTTTGAACAGATCCGGTTATCACAACAGTAGATGGGAACAGATAAAGTCTGTATTTACATTGGCCAAGAATGCCAATTAGATATCTATATACATCAAGATCATTTCATCAAAGCCTTTTCGGCAGCTTTGAATTGATCGGTTAAAAGTTCGGCGTATTTCTTTTGCATCTTTTCGAAATCTGATACAAACTTCTTCACGTCTTCATCGGCTTTGGCTCTCTTCAAATCTTTGAGATAATGAGTTCTAATGTTGGCCAAACAATGTTTATTATGAGGACTGTTCTTAAAGTGTTCCAAAGTTTCCTTCAACTGTTTAAGAGTGACCAGTTTTGATTCCAGAGTAGGAGGTGGTAAGGCCACTTTGAGAACCTGAGCATTTGTCTTATCAGGCTCTGGAGTCATGTTCAACCCAGATGCTAGAATTGCACTGGTGATGGTTTTGAGATGATTTGGATCGAAAACCGTAACGTTCAAAAAACGGCCCCTTAGAGTCGTTTGTGCCAAGGAAGTGAATGGGAATTCTCCATCTTCAACTTTGATCTTGAGTTTGTCAAAAATGGAAGGATTATTTTTACCAAGTCTGACTTCGTTCACCTTTTTTTGGTGCAAATTTAAAACTTCATCAAATTTCTTTTGAGCCTCTTGCATTCTCTTTTTAGTATCGATGATATCAACAGTTTCTTGTTTCACATGTTCATCATTTTTCTTTGTTGATTTTGTTTTCTTCAGAAACAAAACACTTCCAACACTGAATTGACGGTTAAACGTACCAAAAATGAATGGTTTGGTAACTCTTGTGCTCAAAAACATGGTGATGGTTCAAACTTTTCACTTGGTCGAATTTTTTTAATAAATTGCTGACAAAAAAGGGGGTGATGACACCTTACAGGCTAAAGTCATTTGGGTCTTCTTTGATAGGATCTTCTTTGGTGGATACTTCAATTGGAGCAGAATCTGATTCGGATTCGGATTCAGAACTTGAACTTTCAGAAGTTGAATCAGAATCAGAATCTGTTTCAACAATGTCTAAACCTTTAACTTCTTTTGTCAATGAGACATAGATACTTGGGAATTCTAAAACAGTTTTGGTTTTGAACAAATCTGCAATTGTTTTGGTCTCATCTAAGATATAAATCTTATTACTCAAAGCCTTTGTGTAATTCTTGAAGAAGAAATAAAAAATTGGTATTTCTTCGTCTGTTCCCAAAGCAGCTTTGGCAAAATTCTTTGTAGGGAAACATTCTAAAAGAGTTGAAGTTTCATTGCATTTATAACTGATGAACTTATGTTTAACATTGTTCAAACCACCTTCAATCAACAACCATTCAATTGTCCATTGAAACACATTTTTCTTTTTATCAAACCCACTTTTATTCAAATTGGATCTACTCATACCTTTTGGAACAAACATTACATTTACACCTCTTTTAACTGAAATATTTGTACTTTCAAAAGTGTTTGTATAAGTTCTTTTCTGTCCTCTTGTTACATTCAGTGTCAAAGGTCTTGTTTTATGTGCATCTTCTCTACCAACTTCTAAATTTCTATTCATCTTTAAAAGAAAATTATAATCTCTATTCACATCAAGCAGTGTTATTTTATCCTTTTTGATATAATTTGTGGTATCAATTTGACCCGAACAAGGTGCTTCTTCTTTATGAATTTTCACACATTCTAAACTACAACTTCGTATTCCACATGCAGGACATTTATATTTATGATTCTTCTCATGACAAACATCACAAACATTAGACTCCATGTTTGCAAAGCTCATCTCTGCAAACAAAAAAAAAAAATATATATATGAAAAAATAAAGTCGTGCGCATTTCGTCAATATTCAAATTTTGATAATCGAAATTCACTTTTGATAAGGTTATAAAATGGTGAGTAAGAATTAAGAGTGGTATAAACTAACAACAGTCTGGAATTCAAACTCTTTTGAAAGCTGAAAAGAATGCCCATGAAATTGTATCTGAGGCAAGACAATGTAAGTTATCAATTATTCCAAAGTAATGCCTAACAAATAGACCGTGTTCAAAAATTAAAAGCTGCCAAGGCCGATGCCGCCAAAGAAATCGAAGCTTATAAGGCCAAAAAGGAGGAAGAGTTGAAAAAATATGAGGCTGAACATTCTGGAGCTAATGCAGATGCAGATGCAGATGCCGAGAAACAGGTCAAAATAGAAATTGAACAATTAAAATCCATTGCCAAGGACAAAGAAGATGCCGTTGTGAATCTTTTATTAGAAGCGGTCACCAAACCAGTTCCTGAATTACATATTAACGCTTAGATAATCTCAATTTATTCCGTTATCTCTTAAGTTTTCTCTTATCGCCAGCATAATGGCATCGTCTTCATTTCTAACTGCCAAAGCACCGGCCACTATTTCGTCATCAACCATATCCAAAAATGAATCGGCCTCTTCGTTATCAGGTGGTAAAACGTCATATTCAAGAATCCTATCTTTATAATCATCCCAGAATTGAGAAGGAAGTTTAGCCATCACTTTGGACTCTCCAGAAAGTATCACATGTCTCAAGACGTTGATCGGGATGGATTCTTGTTTCGAACTTCTTCCAAAAAAGGACGAGAAGAAAGAAGAAATTCCTTTGGATTTGGAAGAAAGTTCATGTAACATCGATGTCAATTCTTTGGTGACAAAACTAACGGCTCGAGGATCAGTCCACATCAGTGGGGCTTTTACAGCATACATCTCTGCGATGACTTGATCATAGGTGGAAATTTCATTGAACAAAGATGAAAATCCACCACTCGACAGTCCCACAGTTTCCAACAATCTGTATCCGGTGTATGGATGTAATTCAAAAGCTTTTTGTAAACTCAATTTGGCCTCTTGTAAATTTTCTTCATAGTTCAACGATAACAATGCCAATACTTTAGAATATGCCAATGAAGGTGTCCACCATTCCAGATATGTGGTCAGTAATGGAGAATTGACGAAATTGATCAAATATGTATATTCTCCTGCCATTATTGCATAGAAATCGATGAAATGTCTCACTGCATATGGATCTTCTGTTGGGTTCAAGGAAAGCATGAATTTACAGTATTGCAATGCCGTATAGAAAGTGGATCTCTGTGTCAAGAGACCTAAGTATCTGAATATTGCCAAATAGAACTGTCTGTTGAGAAAATACTCAAATGGTAATCTCATGAGTCCATTACCAATTTCAAAATTCTGTTTCAAAGCACGGTCAAACACGAACAAAGCACGTTCTACAAGACCAGAAGAATTGGATTTATCTCCTTGTCTGGCCAAAATTGTGGAAACTTGAATTATGGTCTCGACATGATACGGAGTTTTCTGTAACAACAGAATCAAAGATTCATGATCTGGTGTAAGAACCACCGATATGAAAAATTTGGCATTATCAACTTTACTATCGATGTTTGGAACAAACTTGTAATATCGGACTCCTAGTTTAGCCTCGTTCTCGACATCTGCTGTTATGACATCTTTCCAATCATCAGATTTAACAGATTTCAAATTGATAATTTGATTCATGTTTAATTCTTCCATGGTGACAGTTTTCTGTACTGTTGGGATCCAATCGTCCCGAATTTTGACAAATGTCAATTTCCTGGAACTATTTGGAACAGATCTACGATCTTTACCAGCCCAACCCCTTACCATTCTACTCATCTTCTTGATCTGCAGCAAAACTTCAGGAGAAACAAAAGAAGAAGATGTAGAATCGGCATCTTCAATTGCACCTGCCGATAAATCTGATCCGAACAAATTTCTGAATTCGGAATCTGGATCCAAATCTTTTGATTGAACTCGGAGGTATTGTATGCATTTGTTCAACTTGTTGGTGGTAAAATACAGATATGAGTCATCTGTTGTTTCCACCAAATCATGATCTTCTAGTTCTTCATCAATAGTTAGATCTTCCACTTCATTACCAATGATGTTTCTATTTTCTTTGATCTCTAACTCTTTTAAAATTCTATCCAACTCTTCATCACTGTCTCCTTCTTTGATTTCTTGTTTCTTATTCTTCTTTTTCTTTTTATTCAGTTTCTTAGGCTTCGGTTTAAAAACTTCTTTCACAAGTTGAACTTCCTCTTTTTCGGACTCTTCTTGTTCTTCTTCATCTTCTAAGAAGGCAAAAGCATTCATTTTTTTCACCGGAACAACCTCATTGTCAGAGTCATTATCAGAAACTGTGACATATTTCGCCAAATCATCTTCAAGAGAGTTCTGTTTCAATTTCCTCAAGGCTCTTGAACTCATCTCTTTATACGCAAAACCTGTGAAAAAAAATTAAAATTCTAAAAAACTGTGAAAATTTATTTATACAGATTCGAGATGATTTGATTCATCGATGATTGCCTGTTCTATGACTTTTTTAACTGCTGTTGCTTCTTTACCAACTTGACCTCCTTCTCTTATTAAATCTGTTAATCCTTTTAAAATTGGTTTACTGAAGAATTCAACCAATATTTTCCTTCTAGTTTCAACATCTTCACAACTGATGGTGTTTAAATCGAGATCTGAAGAAATGTCTTTGTTCAGTTGAGACAGCATCTCTTGTACGAAAAGTTTTAGATGTGCATATGGTTGAGGATGTGTCAGGATCATGTAAAAAGATGTCATAGGATGTACAGATTCGTAATGTTCTTGTTTTATATCCTCATCAACTTTAAAGACAGATTTTTGTAAGAACTTGTTCAACACTTGTAAATGTAATTCTCTGGCCTTTTTCGTATGAGATCCTGCCACTGAAGAAGTAGTCACAGCCATACTCAACAGTTTCTTACTATTTATGTTGATTTGCCAGTTCAATATTTGACAAAAAGTTCTCAATGTCTTGACATATGAACTTTTGATCAATGACTGTGATCCATGATCCACTAAAATCTCGAGAAATTTTGTAGAATCATTACGGATTGGTGGTTGAATATGGGTCATTGCTGAATGCACAAAAAGCAGCATCGATCTTGCATGTAATTCTAAAAGTCCAGGTTGTTTCGTCCCAATGGCTCTGAATAAATCTACACATGCCAGTCTTACCGGTTGTGCTTGGTCTAGTAGTAATGGAGTGACAGCATTGAGTAAAACATTATATGAAGATGGACTATTGGGGAGATGGTTTGAAATGTAAACTAAAACTTCTTTTCTAGTGGCTGGAGAATGGTGTTTGGTAAGGGATAAATGATGTGTAAGATCAACTTCTGTTACCTTATGTGTGACATTTTTAGACTTCAATCCTTGGTTTGGAAGATGGATAGATTTAGCAACAAATGAAGTATCAGTATGATTCGAAGGTTTAGCAGCAGTTTTACCAACTCTTAACTTCGGCTTCTTGAAATCCTTCAGCTTTTCAGCTTTCTTTCTCTTCGATCCCATTTTAGAAGCTCATCGCAGATTTTTCATTTTTTAAATTTTTCACTCGAGACAAAAAAAAAAAATTGAAATTGAAGGTGAAAAAAAAGGGGGTGATGGAAATAGTGTTACAATTATAATTCTACATAGTTTTTAACATTCACCAAACCTGCTCCTGAGTTAGAAATTGAGATGTAGTTTGGGACATATTCCAAAAGTTCGTCAAAAGCCGGGACTTTTTTCTTCAACAAAGTCTCTTTTCCTTCCACTATGGAGCTGGTCTCGAACTCTCCCCAAGAACAAGACACAGATAGTCCAAGATTCACAGAAGTTTCATCTGAATCGATATCAAAGTCAAAATCCGGTATCCATTCCAAGCCAATGTGGTAGAAAGGAGCTGAGAAATTTAACTTGTGTAATTGGACATTGTCAATGCCTTTGACCCATTTGAAGACATGAGCTTTGATGTCTGGATCGTATGAAGGACCAGAAGGAGTTTTTGTGCCCACGAATGTGGCATTTGGAGCCAACTCATCAGCATCATGGTACACTTTCAACAGTTTCACCGGCGAAGTTAAACTCTTATCACTGGCTTTCTTCACAGAATCATATTTTGTGGTGTTGAAGTTGATGACACAATTTCTATTTTCGGGAGCATAGATTTTGATATCTGCAGAAAGTGGAGCATAAGGAGAAGGTGAGGTGTCCGAACTGTTGTTATCATTGGAGTCGATTACAAGGTGCACGTAATTAGCGAAATCATTATCTCCAACAGTACCGTCCACCAACCATGGTCTGGCTCCTTCATAAACACAAGATCCTCTTCCATCTGCAAGGGAAAAACAGTCTGGTTTCTGCTTTGTTTCGTGGATGAATGGAATGTTGTCTAAAACGTCTGCAAGATAATCATATTTCCCGGTGATTGTCACAAGGGCTTTAGGAGCAGCAGAGGTCAAGTCAATGTTTTGGACAAAAGAAACCTTCAACGGCACTTTTGAGTTGATAGGAGTTTGAAGAAGTGAAACACCAGATCCGACTATAAAAGCCAAGACAACAGTTGAAAAGAGAAAGAAATTCAACTTATGGGCAAATGGTAAAAGTGGTAAACCCAATGCAAATGCAACGTAGCTGAGTAAATTGAACGTGGAGGATGCAAATAAATCACTTTCTTGACCTGTGAGATTCAAACCTTGCATCAACAATTCACCAAAATTGTATTCCAGCAAGATGGTCAATGGAACAAATAGCAAGAACTGAATTGACCAATCGTATGAAAATGAGTTCAAAGCTGCTTCTTTGACACTTCTTTTGAAAGATTCTTCCGATTCTTCTTCTTCAATGTCCTCAATGGAAATTGGTCTTTCTTCCAACAAAGGTTGCAGTTCTTCTGTTGTTTGTTGTGAAACTCTACTTGAAGTTTCAATTGGTTCTTGATCAGAAACGGCTCCATAACTGTTGATCTGTTTACGTTGATATTTTGGCTTTCTCTTCATGATCAATGCAAGATATCCAAACAACGACGACAGAGACACTAAAACATAGACAAACGTAGTCACAAACTCACCAGTCAATCCATATACATGCTGTCTGATTGTACAAACCAATAACAACACCCAAGACAAAAAACCCAATTCTGTGAAGACAATCAATTTTTGATCATGAACAGGTCTGCACCAGGCAAAGAAGTTCAAGATTAGATAATTGATGAAGATGAAAAAAGACGTCAATGCGATCAACACCGAAAACCAATCACTGCTCAAAATCAAAGGATTTACGGTGAATATCAAGTTTTTCAAAGCCAGAGTTCCAGAAATAGAAAGAGCCAAAGAAACAGGAAATCTGAACCAACCATGACCTGCACTGACAAACCAAGTCCCCTTTCTTGAGACAATGGCGAACATGATCAATAAAATCAAAGGAACAGTCACCAACAAAACAACATTGAAGATGTACAATTTTTCCACAGAAACGCTGAAGAATTTCAAGCCAAGAATGTCGAAAAACACAGCGACGGATTCATCATCACTAATTTCTCCATTACTCAAGGCTTCCACCATATCCAAAGAGTTCGAAAGCATATGCCAAAGAGAGTTCTTGGAGGTTCCTTGGATGTTATCATATTTGGTATGATACAAATCCCTTGGCTTGAAAAAGGCAATATCCACACCTCTTAAACCATGTTGTTGATAAATTTTATAATCGGTTTCACTTCTGATCAAACCACTTTGGAAACCCTGTTGATAAATAGAAGATGCCAATGGAGATCTTGCCAGTTTGAACAAACTGACAACTCCAATATCTGTGGCTCTGAACAACACTGCTCTTCCTCCAGCTCCAGTTCCTTCTAAATTGACGAAATATTTGACCAATTTTGACCATTTGTGGTTGAAGAAAACAGAAGCACCAAGAAGTCCAAACTCTTCATCGTTGTTGAAATTGAAGATTATGGTTCTCAATGGTTGTTCGGCATTGGTAAAATACTCGAGTATTCCCAACATGGAAGAAATTCCCATTCCATCGTCTGTGGTTCCATAACTAGAAGGCACACTGTCATAATGGGCACTGACTAAGACACCTTGTAAACTAGGATCTTTACCTTCTATTTTGACCAAAACATTCCCACTTTCATAATAAATGATCCTATTACTAGGATTCAGGGAATTGAAGACATCAATTTGTTTGAAAATCGATTGAGAACCAAAATCGTCGTCAACTTCGATATAATCTTTTTTTGCACCCAATTTTTTCACCCTTTGTAAAATATAATCATGTACTTTATCATTTGCATGGGAATTGAAAGGATGAGGATGTCTACTTATTTCTTGTAAATCCAACCATGAAGATTTCAAATATGTAGGTTCGGGTAAAGGTAATTCAAGTGAACGTTTAGCCGAAAATTCTGTCAAACCAATGGCAACTATGTATACCAATATGACCAAAAATGATAACGTTGTCTTTCTAAAACCGAAAACAGATCGGAAAAACGATACAATCACTCCTGGACTGTCCATTTGCTAACCGAGAACAAATTCCAATTTGGGAAATTTTAAACTTCAATTAGACTTCCTAATTAGGAAATCGCCCCGAACCCCCAAAATTTTTCAGTGTTCAAAAAGTTTGTGGTTCAATGACAGAATTTGCTCCTTTGAAGAATGATTTGATTCTTCGTGCTGCTAGAGGTGAAGTAGTTGAAAGACCACCTATGTGGATCATGAGACAAGCTGGAAGATACCTTCCTGAATACCATGAGGTGAAAGCTGGACGTGATTTCTTCGAGACATGCCATGATGCAGAGATTGCTTCCACCATCACTATTCAACCAATTGATCATTTTGATGGACTTTTAGATGCTGCCATCATCTTCAGTGACATTTTGGTGATCCCTCAAGCTATGGGATTAGAAGTTGAGATGCTCGATAAAGTTGGACCACACTTTGTCGATCCGTTGAGAAGTCCAAAAGATTTGGAAAGATTGAACAAAAAAGTTGATGTGACAAAAGAATTGTCATGGGCTTTCAAGGCCATTACTTTGACCAGAAAAAAATTGGATGGAAGAGTTCCTTTATTGGGATTTTGTGGAGCTCCTTGGACTTTGATGGTTTATATGATCGAAGGTGGTGGTTCAAGGTTGTTTGCCAATGTAAAGAAATGGTTATACCTGTATCCAGAACTGGCACATGAATTGTTACAGAAAACCACAGATGTGGCCGTTGATTTCTTGGCATATCAAGTCAAAGCTGGTGCTCAAATGTTACAAGTCTTTGAATCTTGGGGTGGTGAATTGGGTCCCGATGAATTCGATGAATTTTCTTTACCTTATTTGAAACAGATCTGTGAAAAACTTCCATTGAAATTGAAAGAGATTGGAGCTGAACAAGTTCCAATTACTGTTTTTGCCAAAGGTTCATGGTATGCTTTGGATAAGTTATGTGATGCCGGTTATGACACCGTTTCTTTGGATTGGAGTTATAGACCTGAAGATGCCGTTGAATTGGCCAATGGTAGAGTTACTTTACAAGGAAATTTAGATCCAGGGGTCATCTATGGTACTAGAGAAAAGATCACAAGTAAAGTGGAAAAGATGATCAAAGGTTTTGGTGGAGGTAAGAAGAATTATATCATCAATTTTGGTCATGGAACTCATCCTGGAATGGATCCTGAAAATATAAGATGGTTTTTACAAGAATGTCATAGAATAGGTTCTAAATAGTCATGCATAATCATTCAGCGTTTTGACCTGCTCTTTTCCCTTTTTTCCCTATACTTAGTCTCTTCTTTTCTTATACTTATTCTCTTCTTTTCTCAAATCCATTTCTTCAAAATTCCAATTTTCAATTCAAATCTCAAGCTTAAAATGACGGAAGTGCCCAAGTTTCTCACAGATGAATTATATGTTTATAAACTTCCAGACAAACTTTTAGAATCTCTTGAGTTGATGTACTTTGATTCTCTCACTACTGAAAACGTTTCTCCTCTCAATGAACAAAATTTGATCAAACTTGATGAACCAAAAGATCAAAAAGGTTGTGGAACTTGTGGATTAAAAGAAACAGATAGAGACTTATTGAAACTGCATTATAAATCTGATTATCATAGATTCAATCTAAAGAGAAGAACAAATGATCTACCTTGTGTTACAGAAGATGAATTCGACAAATTGATTGAAGATTTAGATGAGAGTTTGAGTGGTTCTGAAAGTTCTGAAGATGACCAATTAGATACTATATACGAAGCCACATCTACTTTAACTCTAGAAGAAAGCTCTATCAGTTATATGAACACAAAATCTCCATTTATCTTGTTCAAATCATCTCTTTTACCTTCTTCAAAGTGCTTTGGGGTTTATAAATCAACCTTCACCAAAAAGGGTTTAGATGAAAATCCACTTGAAGATTTGAAATTGTGGAACTCCCAAGACCAATCCACAAAGTTTTCTGCACTTTTCATGATTGGTGGAGGACATTTTGCTGGTGCAATCATCTCCCATAAACGGAAATCGCTGAAAGATGTTGAACAAACAGTGGACCTCATAGAACATAAAACTTATCATAGATATACCACTAGAAGAAAACAAGGTGGGTCTCAAAGTGCTAGTGATAATTCCAGAGGTAAAGCCAATTCTGCAGGTTCCAGTTTGAGAAGATATAACGAAGCAGCTTTGGAAACTGAGATTAGACAGTTATTACAGAATTGGAAGAAGTATTTAATGGCTTGTGATTCCATATTTATAAGGGCAAATGGAAGTTCAAATCGTAGTATCTTGATCGGATATGAGAATGCTGTGTTGCAGAACGATGACCCAAGAATTAGAACATTCCCCTTCACAACTAAAAGAGCCACCACTGCAGAAATTAAAAGAGCTTGGATCCAATTGACATCGATGATTATTTTGGATGTGCCTCAGACCAATGAAAAAGTCCGAGAAAAACTCATCAAACAACAAGAAGCATTGGCAAATTCCACAAAACAGACCAAGAAAGTCGTTTTGGAAAAGACCCAAGATGAAAAACTCACAAATGAGATCGTTTCATTGTTAAAGAAGTCCAAAGCTCCAGCTTTGGTTTCATTTTTGAGAAAGAACAAAATCTCATCAGAATTCAAACTTCAACCTTCTTCAGAGTACGCACTTACTCCTACTATGTTACACTATGCTGCTTCCAATGGCCTTTCTCATATGGTTCAAATCTTGTTGTGCAACATAAAAGTAGATCCAACAAGTACAAACAGTCTTGGACGTACTGCATATGATATTTCAAGTTCAAAAGAGACCAAAAAGGCTTTCCAAATCGCACGATTCAATCTCGGAGAATCGTACTGTGATTGGGACTTGTCTCATGTTGGCGAACTGAAATCAAAAGAACAATTCCTGGCCGAAGAAGAATCTTCTAAAGCCGATGAAGAAATGGCAAAGAAGAAATTGATCGAACTGGAGTTACAAAGACACAAGGAAGAAGTTAAAACTGAAAGAGTTAAAAAATTCGGACCTCCTCGTCAATTACTCACATCGATCTCCAACGACATGTCTCAATTGACAGATGAACAAAAATCTCGATTGATGCGGGAGCAAAGGGCAAGAGCAGCAGAAGAGAGAATGAAGAAGATGATGCAGAAATAATTCAGTCAATAAACTTTTTATGTGTCTTCATGAAGATGTAGTTGATCAAGTTTTTGTTCGACTTGTCTTGAAGGATATTTGTAAGAACTTGATCTTCGACTTGATCACATTTTGACGGATCGAGATGCTTGTAATCAACAAGACAATGTTTGATGGCATTTCTCTTTTTGGATGGATCTTGTGATAGTTGTTTAAAGTCTAAAGCTGACATCCAATCTGAACTAGGTTCTTCTTGGTCGGGTTCCGATTCTGACTCTTCAAGTTCTTCACCAAGACCCGTACAATTGCACTCCAATAATGAATGAGTGTTACATTCTAACGTTTTATCCAAGGTGAAGAGATCTTTCAAGTCATTATAGTCAAAAAGGTCATCTTTAGAATCTTTACCATCCAAAAACTTGTCACTCAAATTACTCTTCATGAGTTGTCTTTGAAATATCTTTTCATCAATGGTCCCAGCAGTCAATAATCTATAGATGAAAACTGGTTTCTTCTGACCATCTCTATGGATACGGGCCATGGCTTGTAAATCAATTGCAGGATTCCAATCGTTGTCAAACATGATTAATCTTGATGCACCGATCAAATTCAAACCAACACCTCCTGATTTGGCAGATAAGAGAAATGCAAACGAACTTTCCACTGTGGAATTGTTGAAATTGGCAACAATCCTATCACGGCTCTTGTTCTGAGTCGATCCATCTAATCTCAAGAAATTATATCCCAGAGTGGTCATTATGGTTTCAATGATGTCCAAAGTTTGAGTGAAGTTCGAGATGATGACGACTTTTTCATCTTGACGCCTTATCTCTGCCAATAGCAGCACCAATGCCTTTATTTTACCACTGACAACTTTCTTGGCCAAATTCAAACTATTTCCTTGTGCCGTGCTGATGTTCAGAAACAAGGAATCATCATTGATCAATGAAGGTGAATTGCATATTTTACGAAACGTCATGATCAAACTCAACGAATCGTTGTAATTGTTACTGTGAACTGTTTGGTTGTACAATTTAGACTCCATCACCAACTCGAACAATGAAAGTTGCAACTTTGTGGGTGGAACAAAGAGAATTATGTCTGTTTTGGGAGGTAAAAAGTTTGTCAAAAGAGCATTTGTCCTTCTGAGAATGAAACTTTTTGTCAATGCAATCAAATCCTGAGATTTCTGTTCACCATAATCAATCACTTGTTTGTTCTTACAATTGACCTGTCTGGCAGCCAATATGGGTTTGACAAATTCTCTTTGAAACTTTGAAAGAGTCCCCAAAACACCGGGATTGACAAAACTAATGACGTTGTAAAACTCGTTCAAATCGTTTTGGATCGGAGTACCTGTAAGTAAGATTCTCCTGTCGATGTCCAAAGAATTCAAGATTTTAAGTGTCTTACCTTGTCCACTCTTCAATCGATGACCTTCATCACACACCAAAAGATCAAAATCGACTGTGTTCAATTCATCGGCCATGCTCATTATCTTTTCATATCCCATGATTAAAACTTGATAAACCCTTGTCTTGCCAAAGTTTACAACACTTAACTTGTCACTCTTGACAGAATTGGTCCCGTTTATACTTAATACACTAATTCTGTTCAATCCTAGCCATTTCTTGAACTCTCTTTTCCAATTACCTATCAATGTGACAGGAGATGCAATAAGGATTTTTCTGACGGTGAAACTTTGTCCTGGAACTGGAGATTGTTTGAGTAATGTCCAGATCAATGAAATGGTCATCAAAGTTTTACCCAATCCCATTTCATCTGCCAAAAGAGCTCCATTCCCACCGAAATCTTTAAACCCCATCACACATTCATACAAGAATTGAACTCCTTCTCTTTGATGATCTCTCAAATGAGTGGATAGTACAGGATCTACAACTACGTCTACATAGTGATCTGTTCCTGGAGGTTTAGGCATTACTAAGGCATTAGGAACATTAGGGTCATAAAGTGATTTTGTGATTTTTCCCACAGGTTTGAACAGAGATGCAACTTTTAAAGGTCTAGACTTCGGTAAAAATGATGGTTTAGGTAGAACAGGTTGTTCAGGTTCGATATAGATGGATTTCAGAGCTTTTGGAGTACAAAATTGTGATAATTTCAGCAATTCAAACGCGTCTATAACCTCATAATCAACCTCTAATTCATACGATCCCATAGAGATGACACTCTTCAAATTCACCTTGGATAAAGATCTAGCTTCTTCCCTGTAGTTGTCTCCACCTGTGGTATCACATTTAAAAGTGGCAGTCCCATTCTCATGGACTATAAGTAATCCTTCACCTCCCCAGGTCTTGTGTTTTTTGGTCGATTTCTTACGCCATAGCACCATGTAAAGAGTCCCTTGAGAAGGTTTAAATCTTTTCAGATCTTGGACATCATCTTTTGAGTTCGTATCCAGTGGCAGAACATTATTAACCTTAGAAACAATTGTTCGACCTCGTCTGTACATGTTGTATGTTTGAGTGAAAAAAGGGAAATTGACGAAAATGGAAAAGGGGGTAATTATTTGATTAATGTTTCTTGACGACACCGGCAGCGTCAGCTTTCAGCAATATATACTTTTTGTAGTCTTTGATGGAACCGTTGAATCTAGATACACTTCCATCTTCGCATACCCAGATCTCTTTACAAACTCTATCGATCATAAAGACGTCGTGCGACACCATTAAAACACCCCCTTTGAAATTTAAAAGGGCTTCGGCCAAGGCATCTAAACCAGCAGTATCCAAATGATTAGAAGGTTCATCGAGGATCAAGATATGAGGATTACTCAAACAAAGAGCAGCAAATGCAACTCTGGATTTTTGTCCTCCACTCAATAATTCCATCCTTTGTAAACCCAAAGAACCAGTGATACCAAAGGAACCCAAATGGCTTCTATATTCTTGATCTGTTTTACCTGGGAAAGTTTGCAGCATCCATGAAACGGCATCGAGGTTCAAATCCATGGAATCGACATGGTGTTGGGCAAAATATCCCACTCTCAATCTACCATTTCTTGTGATTTGTCCACCCAAGGGAGCCAATTTCTCCATCAACAATTTTAACAAAGTGGTCTTACCACAACCATTGGCACCAACAATCGAAATTCTACTATCCAATTGTACGTCTAAATCTACTTCTTTGAGCAATAGTTTCTCAGGAGAGTATCCAAATGTAACGTTTTGGAGTTGTAAAATTGGAGGTGAAATCTTATCTGGATCTGGGAATTTAAAACTGATGCTTTTCTCTTCTTCTGGAGGCTCCAAAACGGGTAATTTCTCCAATTTTTTGATCCTGGATTGGGCTTCAGATGATTTAGCAGCATTGTATCTAAACTTGTCGATGAACTGTTGTAAATGCTCTCTGTATGCCATTTGATTTTCGTATTCTCTCTTTTGATTTTTTAACCTCTCTTCTCTTGTGGCATAGAAATTGTCAAAGTTCGAACCTCTGTAGTAATCCAATCTTTCTGAATGTTGATGGATGATATCTGTGGCCACTTCGTTCAAAAATTCACGGTCATGTGATACCACCAAAACAGTGGCAGGATAAGTTTGGAGATAATTGGCAAGGTAGGTGATGGAAGGAACGTCCAACATATTAGAAGGTTCATCCAATAAAAGTAAATCTGGTTTACAGAACAAAGCTCTGGCCAAAGATAAACGCATTCTCCAACCACCGGAAAAAGATTTTGTAGGATTGTTTTGAGTCTCTCTTGAAAAACCCAAACCGTATAATATACTGGCAGCTCTGGCCTCCAGCTTATCACTCTCCATTTCACTCAATTTACCGTGGACTTCTTCGAGATGAGCCTCTAAATCGGCAGCCTCATTGTCCAATTTTTTGATTTCCAAAGAACCTTCTTCGAATTCGCTTCTCAATCTATCAATTTCCAGAATTCTTTCATTGATCTTTGCCTCTTCGTTCAACGTCAGTTTCCTCCAAACATCTGCATCCAACACACTTTGAAGTGCAGGTGTATCATCACCTCTAATTTCTTGTTCCACATGTAAAATGGTGATATGTTTAGGAATGTCCAATTCTCTTTTGGATAAGGCTCTCAACAAGGTGGACTTACCAATACCATTTTGACCAACCAAACCGTATCTTCTTCCATATGCCAATGTCAATGAAGCATCACTCAATATACGTTGACCCAGTCCAACGTATAAATCGAAATTATCAATCTTGATATCTTTGGATTTCCCGGCACTCGATCCAAAATCGATCGGATTGATTTTGAGAAAAAATGAATCATAATCTTCTTGGCTCTGTTCATTGATCAACTTAGACGCTTCGTACTGTACAAACTTATTGGCTCTCTTGGCAACCTTCTTGGCAATCTTTGCCTCTGCTTTTTGTAATTTTTTCTTATCAACTCTTGTCTCCATAACTCTACCTGTATGTTCAATACCATTTGTAGATTGTAATAACAGTAAAGATGAATTGATATCTCTCTGTTGGTTATTCACCAAGTTGATATCCAACAATCTCTTAGAAGTATCCCCTGTTATCGAAAGTTTAGCCATGTTTTCTTGTAATTTTTTACCCAATCCATCTCCTATTTTACTTGTCAATTGATTCACAAAAAGTGAATCTCCTCCAGCGCTGAGAAGTACATTTTTGATGAACTCCATCTCTTTAGAAATCACCAATTGTTGTGCAAGAACAGAATCTTCTGTGGAATGATCCAAGTTCTGAAGATATCCAACTGCATAGTCTGCCACTGTAGGATCCAATGAAGGAACTGCTTGACGTATTTGCAATCCTATATTCGACATCTTTTGATGGGTATTGAAAAATGGTTAAAAAAATTTTTAATTTTTTTTTTTTTTTTACACTAAAGACATGTACGCTTTCCTCTTCCCGCTGTATTCGTCTAAGATGGATTTGATTTCCACTTGACATCTGTCAAACACACTAATTTCTCTTGTAGATGAGCCATCTTTTGTGGTGATGGTTAATTTGTAGTTATCTTCGTCGAAACTCAAGTTATAATCTTGGTCTAATTTGATCAAACTTTCGATACCAAATTTAGGTACTAAAACCACGATACCGTTACTGAAAACTTTGATTGCGTAACCTTCTTGTCTATTTTCGGTGTTATTCCTCATAACTTGACCCACGTAGTATTCGATAGATGCTCTTCCTGCAAATTGTGCATTTCTATGACGTTTATTGATGTTCTTCACAATCAATTCCATCTTGGCCTTATCACGATGAGATAAATCCAACATTTCGTATCCGATAGAACCAGCAAGTTGTCTATGCAGAACCACATCACAATATCTTCTAATTGGAGATGTGAAATGTGTATAGATGTCCACGGCTAAACCATAATGTTTGAATTCAGGATATGCAAATGAACCAGATGGGAAGTATTCAGCTGCCATCATACAACGAGTCGACATTATACGCAACAAGGTGTTGAAGTATGGATCTTGCGGGTCCACACATCTGTCCAAAGATTCCAGTAACAGCTTGGAGTTTTCAAGAGAAATGTTCATCCCTTTCCTCACACGTAACATATCATTGAGAACTTCAAAATTGGTCAGAGGAGGTGCTGCATGTCTTCTCAACATTGCAGTTTGTGGATACAGTTCGTAAATTTTACGAGCCACAGAGATGTTTGCAAGTAACATGAACTCTTCCACCAAAGAGTTGGTTTCGTATAGTTCTTTGATTTCGACTTCGTTTGGATCAGCAGTTTCGCTATCCACATGGACTTTCACCTCTGGAGATGCCAAATTCAAAGCACCTGCTGCAATTCTCTTCAGTTTCAATTTTTTGGAAAGTTGGAGCAAAACTCTCATACCTTGAGTCAATGGATCTTGTTGAGATTCATCATTGATTCTCAACTGTGCTCTTTCATAACTGAACAGTTCTTTTGACAGAATGATACTTTTGTTGAATTTAACATTTACAATATCGGCATTTTCATCCAATTCCCATAAAACACTGAAAGCATATCTCTCCACATATGGTTTCAAAGAACACAAATTTGTACCCAAAAGTTCAGGCAACATATCGATTCTCTTGTCCACAAGATAAACAGATGTACCTCTACTAGCGGCTTCTTTATCAATTGCAGTGTTTGCCTTGACGAAATGTGTCACATCGGCAATATGAACACCAACTTCATAGTTTCCATTTTCCAATTTGACCAGATGCAAGGCATCATCAATGTCCACACATCCTGGAGGATCAATAGAACAGATCAATTTGTCACGAAGATCCCATCTTCTCTTGATCTCGTCTTCAGAAGGCTGCCAGTTATCACCTTCTGATGGTAAACAGCTCAACACATTACTGGTGAAGGGTTTATATTCAACGTCATGTTCCAATAACAATGCTTCTGTTTCTGCTTGGACATCTTCCACTTCACCCAAATCTCTGATGAAATGTCCTTCTGGATATTTAGAAGTAGAAGGCCAAGAATCTATGGCAATGACGATTCTCTTTCCTGCCAATTCAGCAGCTCTTCTCGTTCTGATACGAACTTTTGGCAAAGTTCTATCCATCAAATTGACAAAACAACTCTTGAGGGCATTTCCTGTTCCTGTGGACATCATTGGAGCAATGGTTCCAACATATTGTCTCCAACTTCTCCTGACTATCCCAACGACTCTACCAGTGGGTTGAATTTTGTCCTCTTTTTGATTTTGAGCCAGTTCTTGAACCAAGGCCCGTCTTTCCAGATCGGTGATGATGATCTCATTCTCCTCATTCACTTCATCGTCCTCGGTGTTAATGTCGTTCAAAGAAGACCTCCACATCGATTTGGGCAAAAGTTCCACAATAACCATATCTCCATTGAAAGATCTGTTCAAACTCTGTCTTCCAACAATTAAAAGTGGTTTTGGTAAATTACCGAGTGAAACAGTTCCTTGTAAGAAATTGTAAGAAGAGATATTGATCACACCTTGGTACAAAGTGCCATTTTTCACACCTCCTAATAATCTTGAAGTTGCAAGGTATTCTGGGTATTTAATTTCGTTGTTATTTCTTTCAAAATCTTGGACTTGTTGTGGAATTAAATCCATCAATTCTGTTCCATTGGGAAGTCTTTGGACATATTCTTCTAGTTTGAAAGAAAAATCTTTGCTTTTTTGCAGATTTGCCTTATCATTGGTGATCAACACAGTTTTCACTTTTTTCAAATGAGAGTTATAATACAATGCAACTTTTCTGATCAATCGATCGTTATAATCGTTGATCGTCTCGTTTTTCTCTCTTTTCACAAAAGTGTGTTCGTTGAACTCATTATGGAAAATTATAAATCTTTTTTCTTCACTTTTCGTCAAACTTCTCAATCTAACATAAATTGGATAACTCTTATTACGAACTTCTTCTAGCACAGTTTGTGGAATGATAACGTCATAGAAACATTTTTCATTTTCCAATAAATCGATACAATTTAAAACAATATTTGTATCCAATACTATGTAATGTGGTCCAATACTTTTTAAAACCAGTGGATTTTCACTGAGGATAAAATTTGGTAATTCTCCATCTGCATTTGGTTTGATCACTTCTGAACAAACGGTACAACTTCTCGAATAACATGGAATATCATCACGGAGATAATGTTCACGGACTATCTTTGTGGCATTCCCATTTCTGGAACGTACAAACACTTTAGACGTCACAGAAAGTCCAGAAGATAACCTCTTCTTCTCATTAACCATCGACATCTTTTTATATAGATGAAAATTTAAACTGTGAAAAAAAAAAATTCATCAATTTTTTTATAACTATGTACATAGAAGAGATAATTACTCTATCCATTCTAAGAATTCTTCACCGTATGAGGAACCTTTTGTATTTTTCTTCAAGACCAAATCAACTTTGTATTCTAAACCTAATTTTCCGCTGTATTTTCTGTTAAAATATTTTAAAACTTCGTCTCTTTTAACGGCAAACTGTCTGTTGGAGTTATCATTCCCGGTGATATAATTCTTGATCTCTTGAGCAGTTGGTAAACTGTAATGATGAGGATATTCGTTGAAAGTGATGTCGAAGAAGTTTTCAATTTCAATTGAAGCCAAAGCTGAAAGAATTGGGGATTGTGGCAGTTGAGATCCTTTGAGTTTTTCAGAAGGTGATAATTCATGGGTTTCAAGGATGGTTGACATTTCTGGAGATGCAGATAACAATTCTTTGTTGATCAATTCAACAGGGATATCAGAAACAGATTTGAACTTATAAACCGGGATTTTGTCCTCAGGATTTGTGGATTTCTTGTTGATCAATGTCTTGGTGATGCATTCGTTGAAATCGCATAAATCTGGTTTGGCCATCATATTAGCAGCCAAGATCAATTCATTTCTCAAGGCTTCATGGATATTAGTGGTTCTGGATCTTTTCAACATCTCCATGATCAAATACAAACTGACAGGAGATTTCTCCTTCAATATTTCTAAAGTTTTCAAGGCAAAATCAGAACCATTTTCTGTCAAGGCTTCGATTACCTGATGAATTGTGAAAGAAGGATTGAAACATTTTTCGATGATGTTTAATTGTTCAATTGAGTATTTGAACTTATAATCTCTGGGAAGAGGTTCTTGAAATTCTTCAATGGTACTGTTAATTTTACCATAAATTTCTTCGATTTTTTGGACATCTTCAAAATTGTAATCCAATTGACCGAGTCTCAGAGTCAATTCTTCGAATTTTCTCAAAGGGACATAATGTGTAGCAACACCTGCAATAAAAGCATCGGCTCCTTCTAAAATTTCACCTGTTAACAGAAGATAATATCCCAAATTATAATCCAATTTGTTGAGATAAAAAGTGGTTCCGACATCTGAAAAGAATCCAATACGGGCTTCAGGCATGGCGAATTTAGTTCCCTCACATGCCACTCTAAAAGCATTGTGTACAGATAAACCTGCACCACCTCCCATTGTAATTCCATTCAACATGGCAACAACTGGTTTGTTATAAGTACTCAACAAAAAATTCAAATTGTATTCATCGTTGAAGAATTTGATCGATTCGTACAGTTTATCTTCAACGTTCAATTTTGCAGCTTGAATCACATCACCTCCGGAACAAAAACTTGGTTTACACAGAGATTGAATGATGATTAAATTGGTGGCATCACTTTTACTGAATTCTTTGAGTCTTGGAATAATCTTAGAAACCATCGAAGTGTCCAAAGCATTGTATTTAGCAGGTCTATTCAAAGTGATCACTCTGGCTTGATTCTTGACATGGAAAAGAACATCATCGGTTATTGTACTGTATGACATCTTATTACGTAAAATAGGTTGTCTGATAAACTTCCACATATCTAAATTTGGAATTTCTCCTCTCTTAAATAAAAGCAATGGCTGATAAAAACGTGATGGTGGGGAAAAAAAAGTTCGGTTGAAAAAGTTTTTTATTTGGTCGTGGATAAAATGACTAAAAGTTTTTTTTAAAAAGGGGGTGTTGGTGGTTCTAAGTGGTATTATCGTTGAAATCTATGGTGTATAGTTTTTCTTTGTGATGTCTTTTAACACGGGAGTATAAGGTGACGTTATCATCCAAGATAAAATCATAAATGACTTTACACCAACTCTCATGGCGAGGTAAATCGTTATAAAATTCACCCAGTATCAGTCTCAAAGTTGGTAATTTACGCCAACTTACAAATGGGAAATCGTGGTGTTCGTTGTGATATCCAACGTTCCAAGTGACCCAATTCAAAACACCGTAATAAGAATAAGTTTCTAAAGGTGGAATTTTACTTGTCCTTGCATCGGCAGGTGGATTAAAAATGTAATGCTCTGCAATAAAATGTCCCGAGCATGGATGTAATGAACCTGCCAAAAATGAAGACATGAGAAAATAGAAATACGAATTCCATGAGAAATATTTGACAATGAGTATATCGAATATCACTTGGACAATCACATTGAGTAAATGGACCAAAGTAAATTTGACCTGAGTGATGAACATGGGTCTCAAGGCATAGAAGAAAATTTGAAAAGTTGCAAAAAATGATTTGCCCAAAATATTTGAAAGGACAAACAGTTCAAGACTCGTTGGAATATCGGTATCGAAAACTTCATCTCCTAAGAATTTATGATGTAATTGGTGATAAGGTTGGAAAGATGCACTATATGGAATTCCAATTGGTAAATTCACCAAAATTGAAAATAATCTGTTGTGTAAAGGTTTTTTAAATCCTAAATTATGGCACAATTCATGGATCAGAAGGAAACAGTTTTGGTTCAGTGTAGCACCTATAATATAACTCAAGGCGAAAAATTTCCAACTCAAAATTGGCGTGTTTCGGAGATAATACGCAACTGATATTTGTAAAGTTAAAACTCCAAGACATATCCATTTGGTCAAAGGTTCATGTCCACATAGTTTTGTCACTTGTGGGTATTTTTCCATGATGAGTTTTCTTCTAATGACATGAGGTTCCTTGTGTTTTGTCCAGTAAAAATCAAGATTCTTCGACAGAGCCTGTGGTGGCACTCCTTCATGAAAGGTATTACTCTTCTTATGAAGGATCTTTTCCGAGGACATGGTGTAGATCTAAGTTTGAGATCTAATTGATTTAAAGCGCACGCCTGAAAAAAAAAATCGTTTCATTTTCACCGCCTCGTTTATCGTATAGGGACCAAAATGGAAACTTTTGAGAAAGGGGTTGCTAGAGTGCTGGGGGGGTTAACCTTAGTACAAAAAAAGGGTTTATTATAATGCAAACTTTTGATCTACCATTATTTTCTATTATAGTCTATTGAATCTTGTAATTTTACTTCCTATCGGCGTTATAACCTTAAAACCTTATAACAATATTAAACTTGTATTAATCATACCAAACCCACTTATTATATCAGCTATATCAACCACTATAACCATCTAACAGTTCCTCCAAAGTTCCCCACGTTCCACATCCCCTCCATTCATCAGCATCTGCTCCTGTCAAATATTACCCCTTTTGTCAACTTCCATTTTCGGCTAAAGCCGCTATTCTCCCCCTTTTGAAAAATCCTCGGTTCTAAAAACAATTCCAATGTTATCAGGATTCAGAGGAACCGTGTATGCCAAACATGGCAATACCGTTGCATTAACACTCAAGGACGGTACTTCAACCTCTTTTTCAGATCTCGTTGAGACAAATGTACCAACTTTTAAAGACCAGAACAAATTTTATTTAAAGCCTTATTTAGCCACTGGTTTGATGCAAACGGTTTATTCTGCCACTCTTGGAGATCCTTTGTACCAAGTCTGGTATGGCAGAGAGTATTTGGAGTATCAAAAATCGGAGAAGTATCCTAATTTGGACGACGGAATCACAACTTTGGACTACGTTGTCAAGTTGGACAAAACGGTGGAACAGTTCAAAGAAAATTATGCCAAAACAATTCCAAAAGACAGTCCAAAACTTCATCCTAGAACTAGATTCATGTCCGAAGAAGAACTGGATAATTTACACCATGATTGGGCCACCAATGACAAACCAATCGTCGTCATCGTCCACGGTTTATTGGGTGGATCTCAAGAGTATCATATCAAGGGAAGTGCTCTCAAATTGCAAGAACTGGGTTTCAACGTTGTTGTGTTGAACTCCAGAGGTTGCTGTAGATCCAAAATCTCCACTCCATACATGTTCACTGCCTTGACGACTGATGACGTCAGATTCTATATCGATCAATTACTGGATGAATACAAAGGTCGTCATCTCCATATCTTGGCTTTCAGTTATGGGGCCTCTTTAGTTGCCAATTATTTGGCAGAAGAAGGAGCTCTGACCAAATTGACTTCGGCTTTCCTTGCAGGATGTCCTTGGGATTTGGTACTGAGTTCTCATTTATTACATGGATCTTGGTTGAACCGTAAAGTTCTGGCCCCTAAACTTCTCAATGCCTTGATCAAATTCATGAAGATTCACAGTACGGCTTTAAACCAAAATCCAGATTTGAAGATCGATGAAAAATTGGAACAGCTGAAGAGTTTCACCAAATTGTACGAATTCGATGATTTGTTCACCGGACCTTTGAATGGGTTTAAAGGAGCGTTTGATTACTATGAAAAGGCTTCACCTTTACAACGTTTGGATCAAATCAAAACCCCTCTTTTGGCTCTAGGATCAAAAGATGATCCGGTGGTTGACACCAATTTACCAGAAGACAAATTTGTTCTGAATCCGTATGTTCATTTGGTGACCACCGACATTGGAGGACATTTTGCCTATGTGAAGTGGGACAACACTTTATGGTTTATAGATGGAGTCGTTGAATACTTCAACGCTTTCGACTTGGTCAAGTAGTCACCCCCTTAATAGATTGCCGTTTTGGGAAATTTTGTGTTTTTTTTTCCCTCTGCTGTCTCCCTTTTTGGTTTTTCGGTTCATAAAAACATAGCCTTGAAAATTGAAAAGCAGCCGCGTACTCAAACAAAAGATGTTGAACGTTTACAACTATTACTTCTATCATCTTCCTCATTATATGTTAACGAAGAATGAAAGTCTTTTGTTACATCTGACTGTTGGATTTTTGTCGTTGATTTTCATCTATTCAATGGTGAAATCTACTTATACTTCTATCGAAGTTGTCAAGAGTTTCTTGTAAAATGGAGTTTTATGGGGTTTGTTTAGACTTTAATATAGTTAATCTTTGAGTTCTGATTCACTCTTGGAGTTTTTCTTTTGGTGACTTTTTCGAAAGATCGATCTTCTCTTGTGTTTCTCTTTAGAAGGTTCGGCCTCTGAATTGATGTCATAGAAATCGACTATTTCTTCTTGTAGATCCAAAGATGTCTTTCTAGATTCTGGGGTATCATCTAGATCGATCAAATTTGTTGTTTTTTGTTTTAGAGCCAATTCGTTGAGTTTTTGGTTCAAATCTTTATCTTCGAGTTCGAGTAAACTGTTACTATCTGTTTCCTTTGTGTATTCAAGAGTTTCTTCTTTATCTAGAGAATCTGTACTCAAGTCAGCAGTTTCAGGAGTGATGGCTTCATCCCAAGGATTACTTGGACGAGGAGGAAGAACTGGGACTTGGGTTGAAATAGACAGTTGTGCTGCCTGTTGTTGCAGATATTGTAATTGTTGTTGGTACAACTGTTGTTGATACAACTGCTGCCTCTGTAAATTTTGCTGATACACTTGAAACTGTAACAGATGCAGTTGTTCTGGTGTCATGGTATTCACCAGAGGTTCATTCAAATTTTCCAAAGATGGGAATCTTTCTTCAACGTTTTCCAAATCATCCAGTTCAGATGAAGTAGCACTCAAGGCTAACAGTTGAGTCACAGGTGAAGTCTTTCCTGAATTATGGGTCGAAGGATGGTACTGAGATTCATAAAATTTCTTATCTGCTCCGGAAATCTCACTTTCCAAAGTCAGTCTCTGTTGTTCAGTGGAAGCACTTGATTCTTGGAATTCACCAACAGGAACCACATATTTGACTTCTGGGAACTTGTATTCACCTTCTTCATAGAAATCTTCGATTTCAACCTCCAATCCCATGATTTTCTTCAATTCAAACAACACCTGTACGATGTTGGGTCTGAATTGAGGATTTTCTTGTAACATGATGATGATCAACCTTTTGATGTCTTGATCGATTTCAGGATTCAAAGGGAATTGATACAGCAGATGTATCACTGCAAATTCTCCTGTCGTCTCAAAAGGTGTGGTATAATAACACAACTTGTACAAGAAAACTCCCAAAGCCCAAATATCAGATTTGTTATCTATGGGTAAACCTCTGTATAGATCGATCATTTCAGGAGCTCTATATTGAGGAGTTGTTTGGAATAAGATGTCGTTATGCAAATATTGAATCTCCTGTGTAGTTTTGGGCAGTCTCAAAAATGTACAAGTGGAACCAAAATCACATAGTTTAAAAGTGGTTTCTGCATCGATCAAGACGTTTTCGATTTTGATATCACGATGTATCAAATGTAATTTATGCATTCCCAGAACCAGTTTAGACACATCAAACATGATCTTCAAGATCTCTTTCTTGGTCAATTTTGTCTTTATACGTATATTCATGTAATCCAACAAGGATTTATTGGGACAGAGTTCCATCAAGACCAAAACTTCATAACCATTGTCAACTCTAGAAGCATTTGAATCGTAGTATTGAACCACATTCTCACAATGACTCAATTTCTGCATCACTTCAACCTCAGATCTCAATTGGTTCAACCCATTTTTATCCGGAACCAACACCCGTTTTAGACACGCAATATGATCTCTTTCTTCATCTCCTGAATCACAAATGGCTGGTGAAACTTTCACCGAATAGATATGTGCAAATCCTCCTTCGGCAAGATAATCTATTATCTGTACATGATGACGTCCAACGTTCAATTCGGTTCCCTTTAAAAGTTTCTCCATTGCCGCTTAAAACCGTTTCTTCTAAGCAAATTATTAATTACTTGATTATGTAAGTTCTTGTTGTAGAAGAGATTCCATTTCATCGATTTGGAAAGGGATGAAAACGATCTCTGCACCACTTTGATCTTTCACTAGTGTACACATGTTATGTTCGATGAATTCGTGTAACATTGTTCTAAAACTGACTTCATTACTGGCGACAAATTCTTCAAGACACAATTGAAATAGTTGTTTCAATTCAACACCATATTTTATAGATCCTTGTAGAGATCCGTGTAATTCTGGTTTACGTAGAAGTTCTGGTTCATCTTCCATATTGGATAATTGATGTGAGAGTAAAATCCTGTACAAAGATTTGGCATTGGATGTCAAAGATGACAAGACGTATTTAGCACCTTTGGATCCAAAACTTTTGGTAGATCTTCCAATTGCCAAAACATCTTTGAACGATAATTCAACGTTGTAATCATCAAATGTGGTAAGATCATGCCATACAAAGTTGTATTTGGAAACAACCGACCTATCCCACATCAATAAACTGTTGATATCATCAATACTGGAAATGATCCAAACGTTTTGTAATTGGGCCAAAGAACTCAAAAAATATTGAAATTTGTCATCTTGTAACAGTTTACCATCGATGTTGTTCACCAATAGCACTAATCTTGGTTCTGAAAGAAAGTTTGTAGATTTGGGTACCGTTTTAAACAAAATTTCAACCAAATCTCTTAAATCTTTTGCAACTTTGGCACCAGGTGCAATAATTGGAATTATGGTGGATATCAACTCTTTGATGGATACTTCAGGGTTATATCCATTGACAACACATACCGTGGTATCTTCTCTCGGTAATAAAAACTCTTGTACAAATTTTATCAACACTTTCCTCTTTGAACCAACTCCATAGAAACATAAATTGAAACCTTGTTTGAGTTCAAACATCCATTGTTTGAACAATTTTGTATGAAGTTTCCATAGATGTTCTTTACCTCGGAGATGTAAAAGATGAGCCAATTGGACGTTCTGCAGATATTCCTCATATTCCAATTGAACTGTTTGTGCCAAAGTGTTTCCACTGGTTTTAATCTTGGTTTTATGCTGTTCAAAAAACCCTTCGAATCCGTCTAAAAACAAAGGTCTATCATCGAATTTCTTCTCCAAAACAAAACCTGGATCCTGTTTCGAAGGGAGAGGTGTGGGGACAAAATCTTCCACCACAGGTAATGTGTCAATTTTTTCATGTCTTGGTTTAATTTCAATCTTGGATTTAACAAGAGTTGGGTTTTTGTACTCTTCATCATCATCGTCTTCTTCTTCTTCGTATTCATCATCACTGGTATCGTATCTATGAGAAGAAGCTATAATTTTATCAGCCAAAGTCATATCTTCATCATCCGAATCATCTTCCATCAATCTTTCATAATTCAACTTTATGGCCCTTTTCCTGGCACTTCTATCGAGATCTGTTCCTGTCCTTTTCAAAGGAGAAATTAATCCTGATCTTCCATTCTTTCGAGGAGTACTACTCAATATCCCTCTATTTATCGTATGGTTCTCATTTTTAAGCTTTAAAATCCCTGCTCGACGTTTAGAAGGTGACAGAAAGATTTCATCAGACATCAATCGAGACAAATTTTATAAAAAAAAATTTAAATGTTTTATAAAAATTTCAAATCATCATCACGATGCTATCGTTTTGTCCTTATTGTTCCAATATGTTGGTAGTAAGTATGGAAATTGATTTAGCGAAACATGACTAATTCAGATCAACAAATCGGATTCTAATGTGAATAGATTTAATTGTCCTACATGTCCGTATGAATTTCCAATAGTAGGACTTGAAATGTTTGAGAGGAAAAATTTGGATAGGAAACAAGTCGATGATGTTTTAGGAGGATCATCAGCATGGGAAAATGTGGATCAAACTACAGCACAATGTCCTGTGGATACATGTGGAGGAGATAAGGCTTATTTCTTTCAATTACAGATCAGAAGTGCTGATGAACCAATGACAACTTTTTATAAATGTTGTAAATGTGGTCATCAATGGAGAGAAAATTAATTTGGTTTATGTAACAAGTCTGCTTTATCAGAACTTATTTGGACCAGTTTACTAACGACATGACGGAATTTACCTTCTTCTAACGATAAAATTCCATCTATGGTGGTTCCTCCTGGGGTACATAAAGTGTTCAAAATTTCATCAGGAGATTGTCCACTTTGTTCCACCATGGCAGCAGTACCACGTAAAACTCCTGCAATCATTTTATAACCTTGTTCCACACTTAAACCTCTTGAAAGTCCTCCTTTCACCACTGCATCCATATAGATCAAGGTGAACAGTGTGGTACATCCTAAAACTGAACCTGTGATTCCCAAATGTTGTTTTTTGATCTTGATGAATTCTCCTACAGGTTCAAAGAGTTTTATCACACCAAGTTCATATTCTTCATCTGTCAAGAAGTACGCAATTGGAACCTTGGTGTAATTGATCAAAGTACTCGTCATAATGATGCCGGCTTTATCAGTATATTTGGTCAATTTTTCAATGTCAAATCCTGCCACAATGGACAAGACAAGTTTATCTTTGAAATAACTTCCAATTTCTTGTAAAATGGCATCCACCAAAACAGGTTCCATCGATAAGATGATCGTATCTGCATCTTTACACAGTGAAACGTTATCGTTTGTAAATAGATATTCAATTTTATTGACGTTATCACCGCCAAATTTGTATCTCAATTTGTTCAAACTTTGAACAGTTTTAGTGGTTAAAGTAATCGTTTTAGGAGGTGATTCAAGTCGATTGTTATAAATGGCAGTTGCCAAAGCAGATCCCATGTTCCCACAGGCAATTATACTCAATTTTTCTATACACATTGACGGTATTTTTAAAAGTTTTGATGGTAGATTTATAAAAAATATATCTACTGAAAAGAGTAAGAAGCGCTAATTTGGAACTTCGATTTCTTTACCGTCATTGGCAATTGGTTCAATACCTCTTGCAGTTAAAAAACTGAAAACTTCTCCGTTGTTGAATCCATCGATAAAGTTGAAAAATCCATGGAAAACATTCTCTTGAACTTCTTCTTTGTAAATCTTGTCGTAGATATTTTTCATCTTGAAGTCCAACATTTCATTTTCAAATCTGTCAAAAGATATTGGATTATAACCGAGACTGTTCAATCTGGAATTATAACTCTCGTAGACTGGTTGTTCCAACAACAATCCAAGAGCTGGCAGTTTTGGAATGTTGATCTTGTCCAGTTCAAACAGTTCTGTGATCCTCTCCAAAGGACAACCGGTTCTCACCACCAAAGCACACATTGCAATCATTTTTCTGATTTGATGTAACATAAAACTTTGTCCATGGATCTTAATAGAACACCATTCTGTACCTTCAATCACAAATGGTTTGGAAATGGTGAGAGATTTCATATATCTATTGGCAGATGGATCTTTAAATGGCTTACCAAGTGTGAAATTGTGGAAATTGTGGTGTCCGACATAAAGATCCAACAGTTTTTGAACCAATTCAACTCTTTCTTCACTGATTCTATAAGAACGTCTACATTGATTTTCGAGTTTCTTGATCTTTTTGATCAACTTTGAAGTCTCTGATTCTCCGTAGTCATCAGATGCATCTTCTTCGTGGTTGATCAACCCATCGAGGGCCTTTTGAATGTCCTCATCAGATATGCCATTTTCGTTCAAAGTAGTTTTAACGGATTCCCACCACATTTCTCCTTCTTGATCTTCTCTTGAAACTTCTGGATGTTTGATCTTGGCCTCTTGGATCAATTTACCCAAAGGTGAAGACTTTTTGGGTGGTAAAAATGAAAAAGTTGGAATCAAATACTCATAGATACGTGAAGAACACATTCTTCTACAATCGAAGCCTTTATTAGTTCTTTCGATTCCCCAAACCTTGATCTGATCTGGAAGGTATTGGTTGATCTTTGGAACAATGTCAGGATCCTCAATGATCATTTTCAACGAGATCACATTACCTGCAGCATGCACTCCTTTATCTGTTCTTGCAGCTCTTTGGAAATTACTCTTTTTCAAATCATTGGAATTGTTTTTAGAAATGGCTCCCAGTTTGACCATGGCATCAAAGATATCACCTTCAATTGTCTTTGAAGGAGGATTGAATTGCATTCCATGATACCCTGTACCACAGTATCCGATCAAACATGCCACTTTTCTTTTGGGTCTTCTCTCTTCATTTATCAGATTTCCTTCTTCATCCAAAATTCGTCTATAAAAGTTAGTCCAAAATGGGTCCCTTTGGTTATAAAACATACCCACGAGTCTGTCTTCTCTCTCCATATTCTATCATTTTTTGTCTTCTTGACATCCCTTTCGTCGTCTCCGGCGTCTCTTTTAACACCGATAACAACTTCTGGCTGAGAAACTTCAACATTGTCTTGATCCGTCATCTCTTCAAAGAGTTGAAATTTTTCAATTTTTCATTTTTCAATTTTTCAATTTTTTTTCCTCAAAATTTTTTTTCAGCTCATCGAAAAATTTCAAATTTTTTTTTACACTCTGAAAACTTTTCAGTACGATGAGACCTTTAACAGAAGAAGAGACTAAAGTTGTTTTTGAAAAGTTGGCCAACTATATTGGCCGGAACATTGCGTATTTGATCGACAATAAAGAAGATCCTCATGTTTTCAGATTACAAAAAGATAGAGTGTATTATGTAGCAGAAAGAGTAGCGAAATTTGCAACATCGGTTGAAAGATCAAAATTGATGTCTCTTGGAATTTGTTTTGGTAAATTTACCAAGACTGGTAAGTTCCGTTTACATATCACATCTCTTGAAGTGTTACTGAAATATGCCAAATACAAGATTTGGATCAAACAAAATGGAGAAATGCCATTTTTATACGGTAATCATATACTCAAGGCTCATGTGGGTAAGATGAGTGAAGACATTCCTGAACATGCAGGAGTGGTGATATTTTCCATGGGTGATATTCCTCTTGGATTTGGAATCAGTGCTAAATCAACGGCTGAACTGAGAAATTTACAACCAAATGGTATTGCTGCATTTAGACAAGGTGACATTGGAGAATATCTCAGAGAAGAAGATACTTTATTCACTTAATTAGCATGTATTTTAATGACGTTTCTTATTACTCTTCTTTTTGGTGGTGGTGGGTAACGACGTCTCTGTACTGTTATCGGCATTTCCTCCTTGTGTAGCATTGTTCTTCTTACCCTTTTTAGGTCTGTAACTGGTTCTGTCCTTTAAAGGTAACCATCTCTCTGAATCTGGAGTTTTACCGATCAAATGTTCAGGAATCTTCTTGGTTCTTTTATATTTCTTGGTGATTTTACCACTTGTTCTAACGATGGTGGAAGTATTTGTATCTTCTACTCCTTTGTCGATGAGTTCATCTGTGTCGACATCAAAGATTAATTGTTCCACTGGAACCAATCCTGTAGGTTCGGATTGTACGATACTCAGTATTAACTTATCTGTACCATTCACATTGTACAATTTCTCGGCAACTTCTAAAGCTTGGTCATATTTGAAATTGGCCAACAATTTGAACGAAATCTCTTTGAACAACTTGTAAATTGAAGGTAAAGACAAATCATAAGAATTTATGGATTTGGCAAAATTTAAAAGTAAGTCCACAGTGGGTTTGTTCAACATTTCATGGATATAGACTTGGATGGAGATCAAACCTGGATAAGTTTGAAGTGTTTCTTTGGACAGGATCTTGGTGATCAAGATATGGCTATTGTCAAAGTTACCTATGGCATTGTTATGTTGAATGGCCAAAAGGTTCAATTGGATATCGTTGTTCTTCCGGGCCAATTTGAACAACAGTTTGGCCACAGTTTTGGGATCCAGAGTCAAATCGACATCACCGATCAACTTCAAAAAATTGGTATTGGCTTTCCCCACGGCCAAATCAAGGATCTTGTAATTTGCCAACAAACGTCTACGTTGGGGTAAAGTGATGTTGAGATTATCTTTAACACTTGGGAATCCAAGATTGGAATAGATGACGTTTGGATTGATCTCCAATTGAGTCAACTTGACGGCATATAAATTGTTCAAAATCAAAAATTTACTCAACTTGTCATCGGTCTCAAGTTCATTGATTTGTTCCATAAGTGTTTGAAGAATTTCTTCACTCTTGACGGTATCACGTTTTTGGAAATGGATAAAACTCAACTGTAACATGATTGGGAACAACTCATTGAACTGTTCTTCTTTGTTGTAGTCAACAATAAGCTTATCACAGATCAATTTGGCTTTATGTAAAGTTTCTATGGCTTGATCAGAATCACCTTTAATCAGTTGGATCAAAGCTTTGTTGAAGAGTAAATCGTAGGAGGATAAATCTTCCTGGGTAAGAGGTTCTTGATCGGCAACGTTATCGTCGTCTAAAAGTAAACCTTGAGCAATTACTGCTCTTTCATTGACACTCAAATCAACGAGTTCTTCTTCTACACCATTTTGGATCAAATTTTGGTATAAATTTAAAGCTTTGGCATTTTCACCCAATTGGTAAAAAAGTTGGGCTTTCATGTGTATTAAACCTCTATCGTTTAATTCTTGATCCAACAACTGTTGTAACAGTGAAAATTTGTTAGATTTGTAGTAAACGTATGCTTTTTCCAACACCAATTGAGTCTTTTCCGTTGGATATTTATCGATCATTTTCAAAGCCAATTCGTAGTTATCGAGATTGATCAAGGCCACTAAACAAGTTCTGAAGACTGAGATGTCAAAAGAAGTTTCCAAGATTTTGTTGCTGGTCTCGTATACCTGGATATGTTCTTCATTAGTTTGGTGAAGTTTAAGGTTGTTCAACAACCCAGTAACTGATGCCATGTCGAAGTGTTGAAAGAAATGGACAAAAAAATGAGCAAAAAATGATGGAAAAAATTTAAAAATTTGGCAAATTTTATTTTTCAAAGAGCAAAAAATCAATCAAATTTTCACACATTTGTTTCAAGCGATGAGGTTTGTTAGAATAGTACGAAACTATGCCAGCTATGCATCAAAACGTAAAAGATTAGAAAAACCTAATACACCACAACCTTATAAATTTGGGAATTATCCAGCTTTGAAACTTCCTGCTGAAGATAAAGTCAAGGGACTCCATGAACTCACCAAAAAGATCCACGATTTTGATCTGTTAAAGTTGTTACCAGAGGTACGTGAAACTTTGGTTACACAGATAAAACGTAACACTGTTCTTAGAAATCAGAATTACATGACATCCACAAAGAAGATCAAAACAGAATCAGAGTTAAACGGTCTCATAGTAAGACCGACCCCTATCCAAATAGCCGCCATTAAAGCCATTCAACTGAAAAGAACGACAGATGAGTGTAAAATTTTCACCTTGGCTGCTGAAACTGGATCTGGAAAGACTTGGGCATATTTGGCTCCATTGTTAGACCATCTCAAACGAGAAGAACTGTCTGAAAAATGGGAAAGGTTACAAAGCCGTAGTGCAATTAGATCCGTCATCTTTGTCCCAACCCATGAACTTGTGGATCAGGTGTATCAACTTTTGACACAATTGGAAATGGATCTCCATATTTTCAAATGGGATGTGAATTCCAATTTCAAAGAGTTCAAAGAACGATTTGGCAATAGAATAGATATCATGGTGACGACTCCTGCTAAATTGTTAAGTTTGACCAGATATGACGATGTTGGAAGTGCCCGTGGATTACTCAGTGCTGTGAAGTACTGTGTCGTCGATGAAGCCGACACTCTAATGGATAAATCTTGGGTCCAAGATACCTATAAAACAGTTTCATACATGTTCAATTTAGAAACTTTGATATTTGCCTCACTGACCATACCTGCCGAATTCAATTCCATCATGAAAACTTTGTTCCCCATGAATATCCCAGTCACCACACCTCAATTGCATAGATTACCAAAAGCCATCGATTTCAAATTGATCAATGCTTCTCTTTCTCCGTACAAAGGTTCTAAAATTAAAGCCTTACTGCAACTGTTATATGCCATACATTGTGATGGTACAGAGGCAGGTTATGAGAAAAGAGTCATAGTGTTTGTCAACGAGAAGAATGACGTTGCCAAAATTACCGGTAAGTTGAGACACAATTTTAACCATGAATGTTATAACTTGAGTGGAGATGACGACGTTGAATTGCGTCGTGAGAAGATCCAACTGTTCATCGAACCACCACGTAAAGTTGAACCAGGAGATAAACTGCTCAAAATCTTGGTTTGTACCGATCTTTTGGCCCGTGGATTAAACTTCTCTGGTATCCGAAATGTTGTGTTGTACGACGTTCCCAAAACTTCTATAGATCTTGTACATAGGGCAGGGCGTACCGGTAGGATGAACCAGAGTGGAAGAGTGTTTTTGATCATTACAGATAAGGATAAATCACATTATAAAGGTTTACCAAAGATATTACGTAACGGTCGAGCACTCGGTTAGATTTTGGATTCACGATACCCAGATTTGGTTCTAATCTCTTCGACTCTTTCCCATTTGATTCCCTTTCTTCCCCTCACCATCACAGTCATCATGGCAGAATCTTCATCTCCCTTTTCACCCAACCAAATATCTCTTACGGGTTCAAACCCAAATTTACGATAGATTGGAATGTTGACTAGATTTGAACTTTCGAGGTATCCAATTGCATTTTCTTTATCGAGATAGTTATTGAACATGAATTCAAACATTTTACGAACGTTTCCCTTTCCTCTTGCCTTTGGAGTACTTCCAAGGTAAACCAAGGTATAACAGTTATCGATATCTTGTTGTAAGATATCCACTTCGTTATCATGTAACACATGAAACATTTGTTTGAAAACACGACGACGTCCTTCTGCTCCTGTTAACCATGCAAATCTTAACCAACCACTTCTCAACATACAAATTGGATCGGAACTAAAATCTCCTCCCTCTGGTGTACTCCACAAGGCAACAGTTTCAAAAGTTTCGGTACAATCATCACCTCTGATCCCAATGACTAAACCTTTCAACATGAACGAATATGTATACAGCTCATACAATGCCAAATCAACTTTTTGTCTGGTTTTTGGATCATCTTTTAAATGGTTAGAAGTGAATCTTGCAACGTCGTCATCGTCAAACGATTCGTACAAAGTTTTGGCAACTTTTTTGTAATCTTTTGTGGTGAATATTTCAACTGACATTTGATGAAGAACTTGTAATCCAAGCAAAGTTCATTAAACAAGTTATCGAAAACTTTTTAAAACTTGTAACTCATCTTTTCAGGCTGCAGGAGCCCCATCGCGGAATTCTTTATCGGGTAATCCAGGTCGTGTGCATATGCCCAATTCATCCTCTTTGGGTAAAAAACCCCCAATTTTAACTCTTAAGGCTCTAATATTATAAATGCTCTATTTAGATTTACCGAATAATTTCTTCAATTTCCCAAATTTCTTCTTCTTTGGTGGTTCCTGTTGGAACTTAGGAGGTGGAGGAGGTCTTGACAGTACAGGTTCTTCATCGTCTGAATCTGCAAATCTCGATTGGAACATGGGGGTCGGATTTGAAACCGGTGGATGTTCTGATTCATCCCTCATTGTAAGTCTGTTCTGTTGACGGGCTTCACGGACTTTTTCGAAACTTGATTTGCGTAAAAGAGGAGGGAGATTCTGTCTGAGTTCTTCTTCACGTGGACGAGGTCTATTGTTGGCCTTTTCGAACAATTCCTCTGCCCGACGTTTGGCCTCTGATCTGGGAAAAACAAATTTACCGGGAGAGACCTGTTGTGGGATGTTGATGGTGATGGGACGAGGACGAGGTACTTCTGCTCTGGCTACAGGTTCTTTCCTTTTGGGTTTTTGAGGTCTGTTCAAACTGAGAGATGACTGTGTGTTCAAGGCATTCAACCTTGTGTTCTCAGCCGTCGTCAACGAGAGATACAGTTGTGCTGCTGCTGAGGTTTTGGGTGCTTGTTGCGAAAGATCCGTCACTGAAGAGTTCTTGAGAGCAGATTTCTTACGTGATAGGGCCACCGAAGTTCGTTTTTCACTTCTCAATGGAATTGTCTGTGGCAGTTCATCGATCTCTACATTTGGTGTTTGGATGACTCCACGGAGTTGTTTTGCCATTGAAACTCTATTGGAATCGTCCAAAGTTGAATCTGTGGTCACTGTGGTATTACTCACATGTTCACTCAATTCTGTAGAAGGCAGAGATATTGGAACAGGGAGTGAATCCGTCGATTGGTATCCATTGACGATATCCAATTCGTGATAAGATCTTTCTGCGTGTAACTTAGCAGCTTCTGCTTCTTCAGCGGCTATTCTCTCGTTTTCTCTACGTCTTTCTTCTTGTAATTCTGCCTCTTTCAACTCTTCTCTCTCCAGATGGCGTCGTTCTTCTTCCACTTTTGCCAAATACTGTCTTTCCAAAGCTTCTCTTTCTCTTTGTAATCTCATTCCTTCTTCTTCAGGAATCAGGGCATATGAAGATTTCATCCTCAAAGATCCAGCACGGGACAGTTGTCTCGAAGAAACTCTGGATCTTCTTATTGGTTCTTGTACCTCCACGGCCACCAAACCATGAGCAGAAGGAACGTATCTTTTAACAGTTTTGGTTGCAATTTCAGATCCATAATCGGAACTGAAGTCAGAGTTTATACTTTGTAAATCTGGAACTTGTTGTGGTGTCAAAGATAACCTTCTCTGTACTGTTCTTGGTGGGGTGTTAAAAGTCATTGAAGAAGATCTTGAAGGGCGTAAAGAACTTCGTGAGAGAGAAGATGAGCGTACCAAAGAAGAAGATCTTGCTTGACGTGGGGGTAATTCCATATTGACGGCAGATCCATTACTCTTTTTAAGCGCTTCTGCAATGGCTGAAGCAGCGGCATGAGCATTTGTAGAGGCACGATTACCGGGCTAATTGTTAGTTTGGATGTGATCTATGTTGTTTCCACTTACAATGCTACTCACCCCGGTATAAGGGGCATCGATAACTTTACGATTTCTCCTGTTGAACATGGCAATTGCTGATATGTTGAACCGGATATGGAAATTTCAGTTTGAGGGTATTTCCTGATTTGGTAATTGCCTATTTGGGAATTTCCATTTGGGATTTCCATTGGGGATTTCCTTGGAGTTGCCTAAATAGGCAATTCCTAATCTGCCTCCCCCATCAAAATTCAGATAACGATTTTAACGCTTCAAGATCATGATAATCAAACGTTATATGTCTAGAGCCTTGATAGACACTTTCAATCGTCGTCATGACTACCTCCGGATCTCTATCACTGAACGCTGTAATCTTCGATGTGTCTATTGTATGCCAGAAGAAGGTGTCCCCTTACAACCTACATCTTCTACCCTTTCGACGGATGAAATTGTACGTTTGGCAGAGATATTTGTTAAACAAGGTGTACGGAAAATACGATTAACAGGTGGAGAACCCACTGTTAGATCTGATATCATAGATTTAGTCAAAAGATTAGGAACCATCAAAGGTTTAAACCAACTCTGTATCACCTCAAATGGACTTCTGTTGCACAGGAAACTTTCAAATTTGGTCAATAGTGGTTTAACATCTCTAAATTTGAGTCTCGATACTTTGGTCGAAGGGAAATTTGTTCTCTTGACAAGACGTAATGGATTAAATGCAGTTTTGAAATCTCTTAAAACTGCTCTCGAATTGAACAAATTGAATGTGAAATTGAACGTTGTTGTGATGAAAGGACGTAATGAGGATGAAATTTTGGATTTTGTCCAAATGCTGCAAAATTTCAATTGTGAAGTTCGATTCATCGAATACATGCCCTTTGACGGTAACAAATGGAGTCAAAATAAGATGGTTTCTTATAAAGATATGCTTGAAAACATTCGAGTGGTTCATCCTTCAATTTCAAGAGTGGCAGCCAAACCTGGAGACACGGCAAAGTTGTACAAGATCAACAATTTTAAAGGTAAGATAGGATTTATCAGTTCGATGACGGCCGACTTTTGTAGTAGTTGTACAAGGCTTCGATTGACCACAGATGGTAGTTTAAAAGTTTGTCTCTTTGGTAATGAAGAGGTTAGTCTTCGAGATTTGATGAGACAAGGAGCTTCTGATGAACAACTTGTATCTGTGATTGCCAAAGCTGTACATTCCAAAAGAGAGAAACATGCCGGTTTGGGAGAGTTGGAAAACTTACCCAATAGGCCTATGGTCCTCATTGGGGGTTGAAAACTTTTCATTACTAACTCAAGCATTAAGAAATTATTCCACTCTTTCACATTTGAACACAAAGGGAGAAGCCAATATGGTTGATGTGGGTGATAAAGATATCACCAAGAGACAGGCCACAGCTGTTGGATCGATCAAATTGAACCAAGTTGCACTTGAATTGATCAATTCAAATGGACATAAAAAGGGAGACGTTTTAAGTGTTGCTCGTGTTGCAGGCATCATGGCCCTGAAAAGAACCAGTGATCTCATACCTCTATGCCATCCACTTTCCATCGATAAGATCAAGATCGATTTCGAGTTGAACAAAGATTCAATAGATGCAGAATGTACAGTGTCATGTCAGGGGAAAACAGGAGTTGAAATGGAACTGATCTGTGGAGTCAACGTTGCCTTGATCACGGTTTATGACATGTGCAAAGCCGTTGACAAACACATCAAGATCGATAACATACATGTCATCTACAAAAAAGGAGGACACTACGATTTCAAATTGCAATAATTCATGTATACAGTGTTTAAACCTTGAAACCTCTGGAAGCTCTTCTACCTCTGGCTCTTTCGAATTTTCTTCCCTTGGATTGGATTCTTGGAGCTTTACCCTTGTGAGGACCGAAACCAAAGTGTCTGACGGCTTCTCTGGCGTTTCTTGGACCTCTGACAATCAAGGTGTTTTGACCTTGAGGAGCTCTTAAGGCCAATTGATCCAAAGTGATGGCTTCACCACCATTTTTGAGAATAGTGGCTTTGGCACCGGCAGTGAATCTCAAGGCGGCAACAGTGGCCTTTGGGAAGGCCAACAATCTGTTGTCATCGGTAACAGTACCAACAACAACAATGGTCTTCTCAGCAGCTCCTTTTTGTCCCAAAGCCTTGGCGATTCTGGAGACACTGACTGGAGGTCTGTTGATCTTGGACAAGAACAAAGACTTGAGGATAACCTTGTTGAATGGGGCATCAGTACGACCTGTATAGTTAGTATGGCTCCAACTTCTGCTCAAAGATCGCACTGTGAAGTACTCGCAGAATTAACTGAACCCATCACTCGGCCTGCCGAGTTCATATTTTTTGTACTGAACGTTTGAATCTTTGGTTTTTTTTACTGATACTTACGAGCCAAGAAAGCGTACAACTTGACTAAAGACTTCAAGTAGACGTTGTCGGATTTTGGAGCCTCTCTGTGACCAGATCTGGCATGCTGTTTGGTGAAGTGATCTCTACCCATTTTTGTGATAAGTTCTTGAAGCTGGAAATTTTTTATTTTTTTTTCAACATTTTTAAAAAAAAAAAATTTTATCGTTTTACTGAAAAACCCTAACCCTTGTTGAGGTCACGTGACGGTTTTCCCGAGAGTTGATTTTAAATTCAATTAAGAGAGAGTTGAATCGAATTGAGATGACGTTTGAATTGACGTGAGTAAAATGTGTTTTTTTACAAAACTAACAATCAGAACAGGTGAAAAAAACCCAAGAGGTATTCCGCAGGCTCGGTTCATTGAAGATATAAATGGATTCATAGATACAGAAATACCGACAAAAGATGTCATAGATTCTAAATTGGGTCAATTACAAGATTTGATGAGTCAATTCAAATTTATGGAAGAATCCAAGAAAGTTTCTTTACAAAACTTAAAACTCAAGATTCCAGATTTAGAACAAAACATTGAAATAATCCAAAACATAAAGAATAAAACCACCAAAGAGGTGAATTATCAGTTGAATGAAACTTTATATACAAAAGCCAATATTGAACCAAATCTTGAAAGTGTTTATTTATGGTTGGGAGCCGATATCATGCTTGAATATCCATTGGATGAAGCACTTGAAATGTTGACCCAACGTTTAAAAATTGCCAAAAATTCCAAAGAATCAACGATTGAAGATTTGGAATATTTGAGAGAAAACATCACAACGATGGAGGTCAACATTGCAAGGGTTTATAATTGGGATGTCAATAGAAGAAGACAGATCAAGTCCTAAAAGTATCCAATAGTTGGATACCCAAAGGTCTTACTGGTTCATCATCGACAAATTGATCTTGTTCTTGATTAATTTCAACTCTTTGATTTGTCACAATTTTCTTCTTGATAAAATTTAACTTGAATTTTTTCCCCGGTAAAACATCGTTATAAATCAATTTCCCAATGAACCAGCCATTGAAAGATGGAATTAAACTACTGAAACCTTCGTTCAACATCAAAAGTGTCAGTAATACCAATACAAAGATTTTATCGTTGAATATAAAAATTTTGGATCCAAATCTGAATTGAAATTTGTACATCGGTGGTATCATATCGTTATAAAAACTTAATACCATAAATATGGTTGAAAATGGTCCCGATGCAATTGAAACGTTAATTTTGAATTGGTACATGATGAATATTTGTAAGAATGAGATGATGAAACTGTATATAAATCCCATTATTAAAACGGCTCCAAATTTATAACTTCCAAACAGTTTTTCAATGTTGGTAAAAGCGTTAAAGAATAAAAGTAGTGATAAAAGAACTTCGGATTCATTCATATAACACAATTGATATATGAGAATTCTGTAATATTGATTCCATTGATTGAGAAATGGAGAATATTGGAGATAAAATAGATGTTTCACATCACATAATGACACTGCAATAGACGTCACAACACTTCCAATCGATATATATTTCGTCAACTGTGCAATCATTTGGTTTGGTTTTTTATTTTATTTTTTGAACTTTTTATAATTTTATTGAAATTCACCGGATTTTCAATTCTATCACAATTTTTACCTCAGTGATTGGAATAATGAACTTGGTACAAAATCGAATGGCTCAACCACAGCTGTTGGATTATGTTATTGCAGAGATTTTAGATCCAAATACTTCTTCTTCCAAAATTTTATCGTATTTAGCTTATTACTATCCAAAGATCAAACTACAAGACAATGTGGAAATTTTAACGTTTAACTTTATGAAATGTCCTCATTTCTTTAACGATTCTAAATTGATCTCTTTGGAAACAAATTATCAACTAATTGAGTTTTTCCATCATGTCGTCATAGAGAAACATGGCATTTCTGTACCAAATTTGAGATTTGATCAATTTTTAAATGCATTTGTCAATGGGTTGAAAAATTTCTGTAAAGTTGACCCAAATTGGTTTTGGAAAGTTATTCCAGTGATAAGTGGAGTCTTGTCCACTACAGAAATCCGAACTTTTACCAAATATGATCAAGATTTAGTCAATTTGTTCACACATCTGTGTCAATTGACCTTGACAAGTATCAATAACTATGAAATCATCGCTTTGACTTTAATAAGTACAAGTTTCAATTTAAAACTTTCACCATGTGTTCCTACCAAATTTGCCCAATTCTTGGTCGATTTGGTATTCGAACAGAATCTTCAAATGGGAAGAGTTTCGCATCTTGAACTGCAAAACTTTGTCCTAAAGAATTTGAACAGACTTGCATTACAAATTGCCAAAATATACAAAGATTCAAAACCAACTCTATATGAATTGAATGTGGTATTGGACAAATTGGTGGTATTCTCGAACAATTTCAACAATTTACAAAACTTCCAACTTTCAGATCTCAAGTTGATTGTATTTGCGTGTGTCATTGTCTTGGAACCAATGCTTATCGATCAGCCGTCAATTTCCAGAAAATGTCTTTGGATTTTGAGTAATCTTTATTATGTCATAGATCAAATAGGTGTAGGAGGTTTCAGCTCCTATCAGTACATCTATCACTACTCCATCGATACTTTGGTGACCAAAGACGTTGAAGCTTTAGAAATCTTGACCAAATCATTGATGGCCAAATTAAATTTCTCCACTTTTGACAAAGATCAGATCAATGCTGCAAATTTGAACTTCTTTCTAGATTTATCAGAAAACGTCATCACGGAATTGAGTCCAAATTTCCAACATCAACTACATTCTTTCATCACCGAGTTGATCCAAACACCAAATAACATATATTTCCATACAGAACAGAATTTCAAACAAATACTCGAAGCTGGTCATTCTTTGATGTTGAAATTCATCGAATTACATTTCATGGATCATGAGATCATTCCTTATACATCATTGGTTTTAGACCAATACCCCCATTATTTATCCCTAACCCAAGTTCAAATCTGTCTATCAAAAATTTTAGAGACAGGGCAATATTATGAGATGATTACTGCAAGTTTACAGAAAAGAATCATATACACACCACCAACAGTTTTGATCAACGAAGAGTTCAAAACACTAAGAGCTGCTTTAATACTGTGTTTCATACACATTTTGGAATTTTCACCCCCAAATTTGTACCTGCATGATTTACATTTATGTTTTAATTTATCAGAACAGATCGAAAATTTAAATGACAGGTCTCAATTGAAGGGCAAAGTGTTTGATTCAATTATGATTCTGAACAAATTAGACTTCCAAAAAGGTTCATTGGGCATTGCATTTTGGTATGATACCGTTGAGAATGGTCATTATCGTTTATGACTTTGATGTGATATAAAATATATAAATTATATATTTGATCCATCTATCAAAAATAAGTACTATGTGACGAAACTATATAAAATAGCAGGAGTTTCCAATTGGAATCCTATTATGTCTTCTAATCATTCTGCAAATTCAAGTGCTCATACACCATCAACAGAGACCGACTTTGTCTCGGCCTCTACCACTTTGAACAAAGAGTATGAAAAGTCTCCTCTTCTTCATAATGTTGAAAGAAATCAAGGCTTTATATTTCAAGAAGATAATTTCTCTTCAGGTTGTAGTACCCCTTCTGATGATAGCTTCATTGGGTTGACAAAGTACTTTGATTCAAAAGATGTTCCTAGTATAAAATCAAGATTGATTACAGCTCTTAAAAACAAGTTCAAAAGAAGTTAACACTTTAATAAATCCTCAGTTTTCTCATTCATACAGTAGCCTCTTGGTCCTTATGTACCCCCAAAACCTTTACCCCACTTTTAGGTCGTGCATTGACTAACAAAAAAACCGTTGAATTTTTCACTCTTTTAGACCCTTGAGATGGAAAAGCTTCCTAAAGTGATCATGAACGGAGTTTTTGCCATTGAAAAACCATCAGGAATCTCTTCCGCCCAATGTTTATCCAAAATACAGCATTTATTCACACATTCAGAAGTTTTTGCAAATGATTTGAAGGCCATGAAACTGTCAAAACTCGAAAACCATCAAAAATCCGGAGGTAGATTAAGAAATTTGAATAAGGTTAAGATTAAAATGGGTCATGGAGGAACTTTAGACCCCCTAGCATCTGGAGTATTGGTAATAGGAATTGGTTCAGGGACTAAGAAGTTACAAAACTATCTCAACGGTAGTGTAAAAGTGTATGAAACGGAAGCCTTGATCGGAGCCTCAACCACCACAGGAGATTCAGAGGGAGAGATTTTGACCCGTACAAAGTTTGATCATATTGACAGGAAACTTTTGGATGAAACCAGAGAAAAATTTGTGGGTGATCTCATACAAACACCTCCTCTTTTCAGTGCCTTGAAGATGAATGGGATGCCATTGTACGAATATGCCCGTAAAGGATTACCATTACCACAAAAAATCAAACCAAGAGAGGTGAAAGTTTATGAGTTAGAGATCTGTGATGATTGTCTATCCAAAGATCATTCTTATCATTTGAAGAAAGCTGAATTGGATGAAGATGGTGTTCCTCTCGATAAAAAATTGTCTGCCAATTTGAACGACGATGAATTACATTTTGCCAAACAGTACTACGAAAAAGTTTCTAAAGAAGATGCCGTTGTGGAAGAACCCAAATTGATAGAAGATTCAGACGTTGGAGAGTACGAATCTGACTCGTTTAGACTGCCTCTATTACATTTTGTTTCCAAAGTTTCTTCTGGTACTTATATAAGATCGTTGATAAGTGATTTTGGAAAGGCATTGTCTTCTTCTGCATACATGGTAAAATTGATCAGAAGAGAACAAGCAGAATGGAAACTTGGATTCAACGTGTTTCAAATGGAAGATTTTGAGCTCGGAGAAGAAATTTGGGGTCCAGTTTTGAAGAAAGTGTTGGTGGAAGGTGCAGATATAAACGTTCGAAATGAATTACAAACTTTTAAAAAAAGACCTTTGGAAGATCTGGAAGAAAATGATACGAAGAGATTGCATTAGTTTGAACTTAAATAGTTACATGTGGCATATTCACTTGTTGCATCCCAATAATAACTCAAGGAGATGGAATCGTTGTCCTTTGGACATTCGAAACCGAAATCAGGAGGACAATCAACCATGATTGCCTGACAAATGTTGACACAGGGTAACATTTCAAAGTATGTCGTTGGAGGTTGAACGACGTTGTCTATAAAAGAATTCCGATTTGAATCTGGAGTTCTTTCTTTGAAACCTGTACGGTTAAAAGTGCTACAACGAGGGATGCTCACGGAACAGAGCCATCGTTTATATGAATCTTCACAATCGAGACATGTACGAATGGGAGAATACCTCGAATCTAGTTCGTCATCACATGCCACCACTTGGATCAGTTTGGCAAAATTCGTGTATAAACTTTCTGTATAATTGTCATAAAGAGCTGCAAGCAGCAGTTTGTTGTTATAATATGTCGAATTATCCGGATCCAAAGATCCATCTGTCAACGGTACACTATATGCCACATCTTCACAAAAGCTAAGATCATAGATCAAATCACATGCTCCCACATCTAAAGTTTCAAACTCAAATTTTTCAAAAAGTGCTCCTCCATAAGAAGACCCACTAAAATCTTGGGTGAGATAGGCAGAGTATTGGGAAGAACTATTGAGTCCTTCTACGTAGAATTGTTGTTTGAGAGATCCATTGCGATCCACCAACATTGAATTGATCTCATCTGAAGAGAACAATTCTGGACCATTACTCACAGCACACCAACTCCTATTCAAACCTGCAAATTCATCGTCTTCAACGTTAAAAATGTGTAAGTTATAGATCTGTCTCTCTTGTACAGAGAAATTGCCATATTTGGAGAGATTCCCCGTGATGAAAAGAGCAGAATCATCGTCTGCATCTACTAAATTGGCCCAAGATCTATCGTCCCATTGGAAAACCAAATCGTTTTGAGAGATACCTAGTTCATATGACCATTGACCATCTGTGTCACCTGTGTAAGGAGATGATACAGCTATATACAAAGTGGAATAAGGATCTGATGTTGGATTGGATATCAAGGCCTGCATGTATCCATATTCAAAACTGGCATAAGAAGCATTTGTCAAGTTGTCAAATCCGGTCTGGTTAAAAGTGTAATAAACATTCAAAGAATTGTCTCCATCTGGAGAATCAACATCTGATGGCATCTTACAGATGTTCCCCGATAGAAATATAAGGATTTCGTAGTATTCTCCTAATCCCAATTGTGTTGTATTGACGGAGAATTCGAAATATTGAGTCTCATTGATTCCAATCGTACTAGAAATAGGAGTCCATTCATTCAACTGTCCAGCATCTTCAAGAGATGAAAGCAACGATCTAGCGTATTCCTCATACATCAAAACATGTCCTGCCACCTTCATCAGTAGCCATGTCCATACAATTATTAGCCATTTCATCCGTTTTTCCCAAATTGAACTCTTTTGATCCAAAACTTTTTCAAGTGTTTTTTTTTTTCTTCAAAAAGTTTGAAAATTTGAAAAATTGACAATCTTCAAAAGGACAAAGATGACGGATAATTTACCGTGGATTGAGAAGTATAGACCCAATGAATTGGCGGAAGTTTATGGTCAGCCCGGTGTGGTTGATACGGTGAGAAAGTTTGTAGAAGAAGGAAGACTCCCACATCTTTTATTCTATGGTCCTCCAGGTACCGGTAAGACATCGACAATAGTGGCATTGGCCAAAGAAATATACGGTAAAAATTATAGAAACATGGTTTTAGAGTTGAATGCAAGTGATGATCGTGGTATAGAAGTGGTTCGTGATCAGATCAAGAATTTTGCCTCGACAATGCAGATCTTTAGCCGTGGTTTTAAATTGATCATCTTGGACGAGGCAGATGCCATGACAAACGTGGCCCAGAACGCGTTGAGACGTGTTATTGAGAAATATACCAAAAATACAAGGTTCTGCATCTTACTGAATTATTCCCATAAGATGAATCCTCTGTTATTATCACGTTGTACAAGGTTTAGATTTCAACCTTTACCACAAGAGTCAATTAGGGAAAGGATAGATCACGTGATCAGAAATGAAAATTTACAAATTGATGATGATCTGTTTGAACTGTTGTTGGGATTATCCAATGGAGATATGCGTAGACTGCTCAATGTATTACAATCGTGTGCTGCTGCTGTCGATGCAGGTCAATCGATCACAAAGGCAATGGTGTACGATTGTATTGGAGCAGCTCATCCGGAGGACATTGAAACGGCTTTGGACATCATCTTACGTGAAGAATTCGTGTCTCTGTATGCTGGTTTAGAGAAAATCAGGAAATCTCGTGGTTTGGCAATTGTCGATATGATCTCTGCATTTGTGGAATTGTTGAAAAAATACGATTTGAAGAATTTTCAATTGGCCCAAATCCTCAGTCAGTTTGCAGATGTTGAATATGCTATTTCTAAAGGTGTTTCCGATAAAATAGTGGCTACAGCCGTGATCGGTATTCTCAAATCTGCTTTCCAGTGATTCGGTCGTGTATGAAATGCGAAAACCGTGAGAGTCGTGCACAAAATACAAGACTGTAAAGTCGTGCACAAAATAATTTGTATACATTTCGAATCTTGTTCATCATCGACCAACAAATCACAGTAATACATCATGTATCATCCTCTTTATGAACAACAAGCTCTTCAGCAGCAGTTCAGCATGCAACAGCAACAGTTCAACACTCAACAAACCCAGAGTTCTCCTCAAAATAAACAACAACAGCCTCAACAACTACTGGCCCAACTGATTCTCCAAGGCATAATAAAAGGTACAGGACGTACTCCTGCTCCTCAAATGCCCCCTCAACCACAAATCCCGGTTGGCTCTAAAGCATTGAACGATGAAAAAGTGTACCAATGGATCGTGGAATTGGTCTACGGCACAGGTGCAAGCCGTGAACAGGCGCTATTGGAATTGGGTAAAAAAAGAGAATTATACGACGATTTGGCATTGGTTCTATGGCACTCTTTCGGTATGATGACTGTACTCTTGGAAGAAATCATTGCCGTGTATCCTTTACTCTCTCCACCTCTTCTCTCTGCCTCTGCCTCAAACCGTGTTTGTAACGCTTTGGCCCTTTTACAATGCGTTGCTTCTCATCCAGACACCCGTAATGACTTCCTTGCTGCTCATATCCCTTTGTTTTTATACCCTTTCTTGAACACCACTTCAAAACTGAGACCCTTTGAATATTTGAGATTGACTTCTTTGGGTGTCATTGGAGCCTTGGTGAAGAATGACACTCCAGAAGTGATCTCTTCTTTGTTATCGACTGAAATCATCCCTTTATGTCTCAAAATTATGGAAAGTTCTTCCGAATTGTCCAAAACTGTGGCCATCTTCATCGTCCAAAAGATCTTGGTGGATGATGCCGGTTTGAACCACGTCTGTGCAACTTTTGACAGATTCAATGCCGTGAACAACGTGTTGAAGTCGATGGTTGATCAATTGGTTCAAAATCAAACTGTTCGCTTGTTAAAACATGTCGTTAGATGTTATCTAAGACTCTCCGACAATGCAGATGCCCGTCAAGCCTTGAGAGAGACGTTACCAGAACCTTTAAAGGACGCCACATTCAGCATGGCTTTACGTGATGATAATGCCACTAAACGTTGCTTGGCTCAATTGTTGGTCAACATCAGTGAACCAAATTAGCATGTGTAAATAGATCTTGGTCTCGTTTGGCCGAATATACACGACCTTTTATTTGTATTATTTACACGACCTTTCCCAATTTTTTCCAACTTTAAAATCAAATTTTGAACCACGTCAACAATTCAAGGGACAATGTCTACACATTCTTATAAGAAATTCGAGGATGTTGAGTCTGGATCTTTACCGGACAAGATGACAGTGTTCCAGGACTGTCTCCAACTGTTCAATGCCTCTCCTGTACTGGCAAAACGTTGCCGTCTGTTATTGGCCCGTCTCTTAAGATTGTTGTACTCAGGTGAAACTTTCCCACTGCAAGAAGCCACAACTTTGTTTTTTTCAATCTCTAAATTGTTCCAACACAAAGATGCCTCTTTGAGACAACTTGTTTACTTACTGATCAAAGAATTGTCGTCGATTTCACAAGACGTTTTGATGGTGACTTCCAGTATCATGAAAGATATCCAAAATGGTGAATTGGTCTATAAACCAGATGCAATTAGAAGTTTGGCACGTATCTTAGATGCATCTACTGTTCAAGCCACTGAAAGATTGATGAAAAATTGTGTCGTTGATAAGAATCCAAGTGTTTCTTCTGCTGCTTTGGTCTCTTCCTACCATTTATTACCCGTTTCAAAAGATGTCGTTAAAAGATGGACCAATGAAACTGCAGAAACAATCAATGCCACAAAGACTTTCCCACTGGATCAATTCTTGACCCACGAAAGTTATGGTGCAAACAAATTACCTTCGGCAACCCATATCTATCAATACCATGCCCTAGGTTTACTCTACCATCTCAGAAGTCATGATAGAATGGCTTTGACCAAGTTGGTAAACACCTTGAGTGCTTCTAGTACGTTGAAAAACCCAATGGCCATTGTCCAATTGATCAGATTTATCGGTCACATCGTCAAAGAAGATCCAAAATTGACCAATCAATTGTTCCCTGTGCTCAATGGATTTCTCAGAAACAAAAGTGATATGGTGGAATTGGAACTGGCAAAGACAATCTTGTCGATTCCACATTTATCATCGTCCCATGATGTATCTGCCATCTCTGCACTTCAAGTCTTGTTGACTGTACCAAGAACGGTCACCAGATTTGCAGCCGTACGCCTTCTCAACAAAGTTGCCATGAAAAATCCAGAAAAAGTTGTCATTTGTAATGCAGAATTGGAAGTTTTGATCAACGATTCAAACCTTGCAATCTCCACTTATGCCATCACAACTTTGTTGAAGACAGGGAACAACGAGAACGTTGACAGATTGATCAAAACTATCTCTAAATTCATGGGTGAAATCTCAGATGAGTTCAAAATCGTGGTGATCGATGCCATCAGAACCCTTTCTTTGAAGTTCCCAGAGAAGTACAAATCAATGTTGAGTTTCTTGAACGATAGTTTGAGAGATGACGGTGGATTTGTGTTGAAAAATGCCATCGTAGAAGCCTTGTTCGACATGGTGAGTTATATTCCAGAATCAAGAGATTCGGCTTTGGAATCCTTGTGTGAATTCATCGAAGATTGTGAATTCAGCGAATTGACGGTGAGAATCTTGTATTTACTCGGAAACGAAGGTCCAAAGACTACAAACCCAACTCTATACATCAGACACATCTACAACCGTGTTGTGTTGGAGAATTCCATAGTGAGATCCTCTGCCATCATTGCATTGTCCAAATTTGCATTGATCGGTGATGAATCTTTGACCCAAAGCATCAAAATCTTGTTGAACAGATCGTTGAATGACGTTGACGATGAAGTCAGAGATAGAGCTGCTTTGTCTTTGAAGATGATCGAACAATCTTCCAAGAGTAAGCTGATCAAAGAACTTTTGGCTCCAAATCTGAAGTATTTGTTGCCTGTTTTGGAACAAAAATTGAGTCTCTATCTCAACGGTGATAAAGAGAGTTTTGAAACTCCATTCGATATCTCCTCTGTTCCATTGTTGACTTTGGAAGAAGAAAAACTGGATGCCTTGAAGAGAAAGACTCAACTTCTGGAGACGGAACCACAACAAAGTAAGCAGACACAAGAAGAAGAAGACAAACAAGAAACAAACGATCTCGTCAAACAGACCATGTTACAACAACAATATTCTCAAGAATTACTGGCAATCCCAGAATTGGCAGAATACGGTACCTTATTACACTCTTCTGCAATGGTTGAGTTGACGGAAACCGAAACTGAATTCGTCATCACGGCTGTTAAACATGTATTCACCGATCATTTGGTCATCCAATTCAACGTTGAAAACACCTTGTCGGATATCGAACTCCATGATGTGTCTGTTGTCTCTCAACCAGAATCAGAATCTTATCTGGAAGAATTCTTGATGTCCATCGACACTTTGGCTCCGGAATCCAAAGGTGTGGTTTATGTCTCTTTCAACAGACCACTGGAGTTGGAATTGACAGCTTTCACCAACAGTTTGTCATACATCACGAAAGAAATCGACCCGGCCACTGGAACTGCTCCAGAAGATGAAGAAGGTTTCCAAGATGAATACCAAATCGAAGAATTATTGATAACTCCTGGAGATTTCATCAGTCCAATCTTTGTACAAGATTTCACCAAGCAATGGGACGAATTTGAATTCAAAGATTCGGCCGTCTTCAACATTTCCGATGCTGCAGATGTGGAAGAAGTTGTCGGTAGAATCGTCAAATCTTTATCGATGCTTCCTATTCAAAATACAGATGCAGTTAAACCTGGAGCCACTTCTCATAGTTTGAAATTGTTCGGTAAGAGCATATTAGACTCTACCAAGATTGCCGCCAGCATTAGATTTGCCGCCAACAACGAAGGGGTGGTGATGATGAAAGCAGAGATCAGAGGTGAAAATGAACAACTCATAGAAGCTGTTTTAGATGGCATTGCTTGATTATATACTGATTTTAGAAATTGTTATATCCGTTTTGACAGGCTCATCGTGAGCATTTTACATACTTTTTTTTTCATTTGGAAAATTTTTGGAAAAAGAGCCTTTTAAGATGATTCAAGATTTGATCCAATGGGCCCAATCTCAAGGTGCTGTAATCAATGAAGGGATAGAATTCAAAGACACAGAATTGTGTGGAATTTCGGCTTTTGTCGAATCGAAAATTGACCCAGTGAAACCAAATATTTCAATTCCTCTTAAAATCACCATTGGACCACAAGAGGGTAAGGATTTATTCAAATTTGAAACCAAAGATCCAAATACTTTGACTAAATTGTTTCTTGCATATGAAAGGAGTCGTGGTTCTCAAAGTTTTTGGTCATTTTACATAGATTTGTTACCTGAAGGTGTCGATATTGGTACTCCATTGTATTGGAGCCTGGATGAAAAAGAGTATTTAAAGGTTACGAATTTGGGATCTTCTTTAAAAGATTTATTCGATAAATTGGTGAACGAATGGTATGAAGCTGTGAAACAGATACCGGAGTCTTTAAAAGACCATTCTTATGGATCAAACTTGTCATTTTATGACACTTATACCGCTTTAAATGATGATGAACTTTTAAAAGCGATCACCGAATATGACAAACAAAATTGGACAAGTTTTGCAAGTTATCTATGGGCCACCAGTATTTTCAAGTCAAGGGCATTTCCTTATATCCTTGTAGATGACGAGGCTGATCCTAAACTGTCGATACTTTTACCAGTGGTTGATTTATTGAACCATGATCCAAATGCTTTTACATCATGGACTGTGGATGATTCGAAGAAAAATTTCATAATGAACAACAACCTGTCCTCACTTTTAGAACCTGGACAAGAACTTTACAATAACTATGGAGGTAAGGGGAACGAGGAATTACTCATGGGATATGGATTTGTGATACCAAATAACAAAAATGATTCGGTTCTGTTGAGAATCAAAGTTCCAATTGACTTACTACCAAAAGCAGAACAAATGGGAATAAGATTACCTGTTCTAGACGATTATACCACCTCCGTATACAGTTTGAAACCGGTACGGAAAGTGGTTGATTATAACGAATATCAAGATGGGTTGGTCTATTACTGTAATGACAACGACATCTTACCAAAGAACCTTGTCAATTTATTTGGATTTTTGGTCAAAAATGATTTGGAACAAATGATGTCGTTAAGAATGAGACTCGATGGTCTTACTCAACTTCGTAATGCACTTGAACTGAAACTTGTCAAACTTGATTCTCTGCCAGATCCAAAAGATGAAACTCTTCATTTGAAACAAGCACTTATCTACAAAACAGGTCAACGTCGTTTACTCAAAAAAATGCTTCTGGAACTGAAAGACCAAGAAAAAAGAATCCTCAAAGATCAGAAATCCAAAGTCTGGGATTTGAAGAAAATCCTCAAGAAAGATGAACTCTTTCACAATTCTCTTTTACTCACTTTTGGTTTGATGGATGCCCTGACAATTGAAGAACAAGGTTTAGAAGATCAAGTCTTGTTGCTATGGTTGATCAGATGTTACAACAAACAAGATGAAGATTATCTTCCTACATGGATCCAATCACTTTTCAAAGAATTCGTATCAAAAGTACCAATTACACAACAAGATAGAACGGCTTTCAAAGATCTATACGATTACTTATTCCCAGCATTGACTACAAAGATTCCAGAAATTTATAACAAAGGTTCATGGACTTTAGATGATCTTGTCATCAGCGGGAAACTCATCCAATTCATCACCTATTCAAGAGGCACCCATAAAGTTCCAATCTTGGTAGAACCAATAGCCATCGGCATCTAGACCCACCTTCCTAATTGGGAATAAGCGATAAGATAAAAAAAAAAATCAACGTTATGAAAATTTCAACCACCGCCGTGTTAAAATTAAAAGATGGGATATCCGGAAGAATTCAAAGGTTTTGGAGTCAGCGACCCTGAAAAATGGTCCACTCCTCATTTGGCAACATATGCTTCTAAACCAGTAGAAGATTATGACATTGATGTAGAGATTGAATGCTGTGGAATTTGTTCATCCGATTTGCACACCATCCAAGGTAATTGGGGTAAATTAAACCGTCCAGATTTGGTTGTTGGTCATGAAATCGTTGGTAAAGTGGTAGCTGTAGGTTCCAAGGTCACCAAACATAAAGTCGGTGATAGAGTGGGAGTTGGAGCTCAAAACAAGTCTTGCTTGGAATGTGCCAGATGTTGTCATGACAATGAGAATTATTGTCTCAAAGGTTATGTTTCCACTTATAACAAACCTTTCCATACTGTTGACTACATTTCACAAGGTGGATATGCTTCTCATCATCGTTGTCATGAACATTTTGCCTTTGCCATTCCTGAAAACATCCAATCCAACCATGCAGCTCCTTTACTCTGTGGTGGATTGACGGTTTATTCTCCTTTGAAGAGGGCAAATATCGGTCCAGGAACCACTGTAGGAGTCGTTGGAATTGGAGGTTTGGGTCATATGGCTATTATGATTGCCAAGGCAATGGGTGCTGAAGTCTATGCCTTTTCTCGTTCTTCTGCCAAGAGGGAAGAATCTTTGAAAATTGGTGCTGATCATTACATTGCCACAGGTGAATCTGATGATTGGGATAAAGATTTGATGGACACTTTCGATGTTATTGTGAACTGTGCTTCTCATATCTCCGGTGTCACTTTGGACAAATATTTCAAGGTGATGAAAGTTGACAAGATGTTTGTCACCGTTGGATTACCATGTTTAGGAGATGTCTATGAATACTCACCATTTGCTGCCACTGCTTGTGGTACCGGTATCAAGATGTCTAAATTGGGATCCGTCAAAGAAATGGAAGATTTGTTCGAACTTGTCTCTAAACATGACATCAAACCTTGGGTCGAAGACATCCCATTGACTCTGGAAAACTTGGGTGAAGCTTTGGTCCGTTTGGATAAAGGTGATGTTAGATATAGATTTGTCTTGACCGAAGTCCAAAAGGCTTTTGATTAGTTTAAATCGGTAACTTTTGCCAGATATTGTAAGAATCCATGTTGTACCCCCCATTTATCTGCAAGTGTATTCAACACTTGTAAATCTTTGACACCACGACGCCATACTTGGCCAAATTGTAACAAAGCCGAGGCAAAAGTTTGTAATCGTAAAGCTGCCTCGGGTTTCGGAGTTTCGTCTTTATTCGACAAGATGAACAAATCAAACATGGCACAGGACATGATGAGATAACTGGCAAAATATGGAGCTCTATGGAATCCAATGGATTCCATGTACCGTTCCACCACTATAGCACCATTTTGGCATTGACGGATCGAGATATCCATCACCAATTGTGGATCGGTGGCTAGATATGGTTTATGTAGTAATACCATCAGAGCTGCATGAGATAGATGTAACATCAATACAGTTGGATCTCTTGCATCGGGTGTGAGTCTCAATGCCTCGGGTAACGATCTGAATAAACTGTCGAAAGAACCAACACCTTGTTGGAGTAGAGCCAAACGATGAGATTTATGGAGAAATTGTGATTTGAAAGAGTAGATTTGACTCATGGATCGATCATGGATGTACCATAGACGTGAATGATAGGAAAAGACCAACTCTGGGATGTATTGGGGGTGATTGGGCTCGAGTCTTGGAGAATAGAAAGAGGCCAATATACGGAAATATTGGATACGACAACCACGACCCAAGACACTGGTGATCAACCTATCTTGCATGACTATGGACCAAAAAGTGGCTGCTTTGGAAGGTGACATAGACACCACAGAAGATTGTTTCATATTGAGAAATTCTGTAGATCCACCTAGATGTAGACCTAGATATTGAGTCTGGGAACAACACATTGCATTGAAGAGCCAAGACGATGAATCAAAAGCCATTCCTAATTCAAAACATGAGAGTATTAACAACAGTTGGAGTACATGATCATCTAAATTACGACAGGCACTCAAAGCTATAGCTTCCAGTTCGGACATAAAAGAAGACGAGATCTCTTGATGCCTCGTATAAGAAGAGGCATAGGCGAAGATGGCACACAACAAAAAATGTTTATTGGGATCTCTGTTGGGGAAATTCCAAGATCGTACTTCATCGATAGATAGTAATGAGACGTAGAAATACTTTGCAAATTGGTCTTGGAAAATATCCAAAAGCCTTGATCTGAAAACTTGTGTTGCCGAGAAGACATCGAATCTACCGTTTTGATCTCTTTGTAATACATTTTCCAGTTCTTCATCTTCTAGAACTTGTTGTCTACCTGACATTGGTCCATAGAAAGCTGTTCTACCATTTCTATCTTGTCGTACTCTCCATGCAGTAGATAATACCTCTTCCAAAGCACTAGGGTTGGCAATTTGCAGGAGTTTAGAATCTGGTGTATTGGAGATCGAAGGTTGTTTGGGAAGTTGTAACTTCTTTCTATGCCATATCTCTGTCAGTTTATCCACATCACTTTTGAACAATTCATTGACAAAATTATCCAAAAGATCTGTCTTCACCTCTAAATAATCCACATATGAAGAATCGTATCTCCATTTTCTACGGTCATTGTTCAACTTGTATTCACAACTATCTGCTTGATTTGACTTGATACAAAAACTACAAGGTTCTTTACCATCACATTTCCGTTTCCTCTTCCGACAAAATGTACATGCCACACTCGTAACTCCTGTACTTCTTGACATGTTTTAATCCTTGTATGTCTTTAAAGAATGCTGCATGAAATTATAAAAAAATAAAAAAATGAAAACCTTCACTTGCATAAATTCGGCATCTAGAACAATTGGAAAACCGTTGAGACTTTTTCAAAAGTTTTTATATGTCTTTGTTCAAAGGGCCACGAATAAATCTTGAGAATGGAAAAGCTTTGAACATTCCTGTCTTTGATTTGAAATCGTCATTTGGACGAGTTTTCCATCTTTCATGGTTATCTTTTTTCGTCTGTTTCTTATCATGGTTTGCATTCCCACCTCTACTTGTGGAATCGATTAAGACCGATTTACAATTGGATAGAACCACAATTTCCAACAATAATTTATTTGGAGTGACAGCCACGTTGATTTCAAGACTATTGTTTGGTCCATTGTGTGATAAATATGGGCCCAGATGGGTCATGTGTGGGATCTTATTATGTGGAGCTATACCCATTGGTTGTGCACTGTGTATCACCAATGTGAATGGATTACATCTGGTTCGGTTTTTCATCGGGTTCTTGGGTGGTAGTTTTGTTCCATGTCAAATGTGGACTACAGTTTTTTTTGATACTTCGGTGGTTGGGACTGCAAATGCCCTAGTGGCTGGTTGGGGTAATTCAGGAGGTGGAGTTGCATTTTTCGTCATGCCCGCTTTGGTAGAAGCTTTAGAATTGAGAGGATATTCACTACATCGTTCTTGGGGGTTATCATTTGTTGTTGGTCCGATGATTTTATTGTTGGTGATGGCTCTAGCCGTTGCAATTTTTGGCAAGGATTGTCCCGAGGGAAATTGGAATCAACGAAATTTGATTGTGATCCCGGAACCCGAATTAGAATCGAAATCTGTGATTGTGGAATGTGTTGAGGTGGAGAAGTTATCAGTTCTAAGAATAGTGCTTGTTGCCTTGGGATATTTCTGTACATTTGGAGGTGAACTTGCACTTGAAAGTGTTATAGCTTCTGTATATATGGAACATTCCAATGGATCATTTACCCAGAAACTTGCAGGAGAATGGGGGTCTATGTTGGGGTTATTCAATGTGATTACGAGACCTCTTGGTGGGTTGGTGGCCGACTTGTTATATGGCAAATATCGTACCATCAAACTGAAGAAATTCTGGATGGTTTTCTGTTCATTCTTGGAAGGGATTTTCCTACTTTGGATTGGGTTTACACCACATTTATCCATGGCTCTGCTCATTCTATCGATGGCCATCATGGATTGGTTCATGGAGATGGGTAATGGGGCTAATTTTGCATTGGTTCCTCATATCAATCCGAAACATATAGGTATTGTTTCGGGAGTTACAGGAGCTGCTGGTAATTTGGGAGGTTTGGTTTTTTCGTTGATCATTAGGTTTATATCGGATGAAGGTGTCTTACTGTATTTTAAGTTGTTTTGGATCATGGGTATCGTTATTATGGTTATTAGTAGTGTCATAGTGTTCATCCCTTTAAAGGATGAAGTATAATATACAAAATTTCAATTTGTGAAGGGAAGAATTGGATCTTCGAATTGAGATTCGTACAATTCAGCCATCATTGACATGTAATCGTTGGTGAAAACATTTTGGTCTGCAGCTATTGGTGGTAATTCGGCAACGAATTGTGGATCAAATTCGGGTCCTGAAAATAGAGATGAATCAGGAGTGACAAAATCTTTGAAATCAGGAGATCTACTCAGTGATAAATCACAATCTGAATCTATCAAATGAATACCATTGTCCTGACAAAGTTGTACCACGATGTCCAACTCTTTAGAAGACCTTTTCCAAATTTGACCCATCAGTACCAACAGTCTTATTGCAGTGTCCAAATAGAGTTTATATTCTGCATTGTTCTTGTTCTTGGAGAGTACAATGATATAGACCAAAGCATTTGTATAGATAAGATAACTTGCATGGCATGGCCATTCGGTATATCTCAGGTATTTTTCAAAAGATTCCAAAAGCTGACCCAGTGAAGCACAAGACAGAGCCAATTTCAGACCTGCAATCGATGAAGTTTTAACGAATTTACGATGATAATGACCTATCAACGTGTGATAGGTATAGTTCAACAAACATGCAAATTTGTTATCCAGTTTCAAGAAACTCGGTAATGAATTTTTGAAATCTTGCATCGATTTCAACAGAGATTCCAAAAGGGTATTGCCTTGAAGGGTATCACCAACGTCACCTGATCCAGAACTGATCTGATCCATGAATCTATCGTATATATACCACAATCTAGATTCATAGGCAAGGCTCAATTCTGAGAGGTAATACGGGTTGTCCAGTGTAAGAGTGTTCATATAAGGAGGAGCAATGATTCTTTTGAAATGGAGACAACTTTGAACGTTACAGATATTGGTGATGATTCTATCTTGAGTACAGATTTGCCATAAGATAGCAGATCTCATGGGATCTCTTTTGGGAGCAAAACCTTCTGCTTCGACTTGGTCATAACTGATATGAAGACCCATGTGTTGAGTGAGAGAACAAGCCATCGAATCAAAAAGATAAGAAATGGAATCGTTTCCCATCCCCAATTCGTATATGGATAACAACGAAAGTCCCAAGATCAAATAGTTATCTAATGGGGATCTACAAGCACTTATTGAGATGAATTCCAGTTCGGAGATGAACAGTTGACGAGCAGTTATGGCCTCTGGATGATAACAGTTCAGAGCACCAATGGCGAAAACAGAACACATCAATAGCTGTTTCGATAGTACTTGGTTTGGGAATTCCCAAGATCTCATCTCTTGGGCCACAGCAATGTATGGATATGCAAATAGACCGAAACAAGATTCAAAAGATTTGGTCAACATCTCTCTAAAAATTTCATCTTTGAACAGAAGATTTAATCCATTCATCACCAAGGGGCTTGTATCATCTGGAAGATCGAAAGGTTCAGGTATGGATTCGTATGCTTCTTTATCATCTTCATCCAATCGGAGCCTTTTGGCACTGTCCAATAGCGTTAAAAATTCATCATCGATGGGAGTAGGAAGGGATTTGGATTCAGGTTCAATAACCAGATTCAACCTTTCTTCGAAGTCATTATACAGTTCAGGATCATCTTTGGTGAACTCTTTGACAAATTCAGTCAAAACTTCAGTCTTATTCTCGAGATATTTGATATAATCGGTATGGTATTTCCTCCGACGACGATCACCTTCTGCAAAATATACACATGTTTTATTGTCCTGTTTACAGTTTAAACAAGGAGTTTCTCCATCACATTTGCGTTTCCGAAATTTACAATACGAACAAACAGCTTGTACATATCCCAGAGTAGGGGAGTACTCCTTTCTAAGCATATTGCCAATTTGGTTCGGGCTCATCTTTTGATTATGTCATAATACCGAAATTTATGTTTTGTAGATCGTGCACGACCAGGACCCTTGTTTTTAATATAATTCTATCGATGCAATGGTTTGTTAGTTAAAACCTGTGAAATAACGTTGTCTAAAGTTGTTGACTTGACCTCTTTGATCTTTTGTGATTGTGGTACCTTTATAATTGGAATCTCTTTTCACGTAACATAGTAATCTTCTTGACCATTTGTTAAATTCTTGTACCAAATTGTACTTCAATTCTAAGTTTTCATGTTGTGGAATGTTGGTTGGAACAAAGTTATCATTGGCTGTTGGCATCCAAAAACATAATCTACCGTTGAGAGGTAATCTTTCTGCTGCAAATTGTAACAAATCATCCAAAAGTGAATCCAATTCATACGGCTTTTTGGGTTGGATATAATCCCTTCTTAAGAATGCCTTTTCACCATCGATGACAACTTTTTCTCTTCCTTCACTTTTGATGGGATTTTTGGCTCCACATACTTTTAACCCTTCTCTCACTCCATAAGGAGGATCACAGACTATGGAATCTATTTGGAAATTTGGTCTAAAAGCATTGTTTGTAAAATCCATGGTCAAAATATCCCCAAATCGATTTGACGTTCCATATTTTTTAAAATTCAAAGGAATAGTGGCTTTACCTTTACCCCTGAGCATTCTAACGTCTATATCTGAACCAAAAGTAAGAGCACCAAAGTATCCGGCAGCTATTAAGAAACTTCCTGTACCGTTGAAAGGATCATACATGATTTGACCCGGTCCGACTTGACCAATGTTACAAGATACCAAGGACAATTCTGCATCAAATGAGGTAGTTCCAATATAAGGACGTTTCCTAAGATCGTATTTATCCACTATGTTTTCACCAATACGTGGAGCCAATGCAATTTGTCTTCCCAACCACATCTTTTCTGGCTCGGGTAAAGAAACTTCGTTGATCACTTTGTATTCTTCTAAAATGACGAAAGTTTGATCCGGATTTTTCAATCTGATCGGTCCTTGAAAATCAAGGTATTGGAAACTTTCAATGATATCAATTTGTTCTTGTAAAGTATCCCTTCTTCCTTGGAATCCGATGAAATCGAATTTGAACGAAATTCCATCATCTCTATAGATATCCCAATAATCCAGACTTAATTCTTTGACATTTGTATGGAGTTCGGTCAAATTAGTCCCTTTACCCCATAATTCATATATCCCTCTTGCCAAAATACACCTTGAAATCAATTTTTGTGCTTCCTCATCTCCCTTCAACTGCACTTCTAAAAATGGGCTATTTTCATCGTGACCACTAAAATCTGCCTCAATACCATATAAATTTGCCACAGATTCTAATTCTGCTAATCTGAAATTAGAATGACTCTGTGCAAGGTAAATAAGATAAGTTTTCATAACCTTCTCCCTTTTCCCAAATTTCAATCTTTGCAACTGAAAAAAAAAAAAAAAAAATTTGGATCTGGAAAAGTCGTGTGCACATTCTCAATTCTGAAAATTATATAAAAAGGAGCAAATTTTCTCAAATTTAAAACGTCATTTTTTGGTTAAAAGTGTGTACAAATTTGTATTCTACATAACTTAATAGACAAAGAACGAATTTATCTAAAAGTAAAGTTTATAGATTTAAAAATGAGTGACGACGAAGGACTTTTTGATGATATCTATGGTGAAGAACCGGTTAAATTGAGTCCAAAAGAAGAGACACCGATTGAAACCAAGTCTGAAGAACCAGAACCATCAATTGTAGAAGAAGACGAATATTCGAATTTTGAACCTCCTCAACAACCCCAACTCGATCCTTCTTTACTCCAACAACTCCAACAACAACTGCAACAACAACTGCAACAACAAGTTCAACGTCAAAAGGCAAATCTCAACATCGATGCCGGTAAGATGTTCATCGGAGGCTTAAATTGGAGTACAGATGAATACAGTTTGAGAAATTATTTCAACCAATTTGGACAAATCACCGAATTGACAATCATGAAGGACTCCAAAACAGGGAAATCAAGAGGTTTTGCCTTTTTAACTTTTGCAGAACCAGAAGCCGTTGATAAAGTTGTAAATCAACCTTCTCATGTTTTGGATGGGAAATTGATCGATCCCAAAAGAGCCATACCAAAAGAGGAACAGGATAAGACCGGGAAGATCTTTGTGGGTGGTATTGCTCCTGAAGTGACAGAAACCGATTTTAACGAATATTTCAGCCAATTCGGTACGATAATCGATGCCCAATTGATGATCGATAAAGATACAGGACGTTCAAGAGGTTATGGATTTGTCACCTATGATTCTCCAGAGGCAGTTGACAAGGTGACTCTGAACAGATTTGTGTCTTTTAAAGGACGGAACATGGAGATCAAAAGGGCCGAACCCCGTGGTCAAGTCAATTCGGGTTCCAATCTGACATATCATCTGCAACAACAATATCAAAGTGGACAATTCGATAGCATGGCCAACTTTGCAGCCATGCTGCAACAGTATGGGTTGAACAACGAACTGGCCCAACAATATTGGCAACAGATGCAACAATATTTTTATCAACAGATGCAACAACAATATGCAGCCAATGGTATGAGTATGGAACTGCAACAAGAACAACAAGAAGAACCAGAACCTGAAACTAACCAAGACGAAGTGTTGAACATCCAACAACAATCTTTAGACAACGTTCCAAGACTGCCAAGAGGTCCTAGAGTACCACTCAATGCACCAAGGGGTCCTTCCACAAGAGCACCTTTAAATGCACCAAGGGGTCCTGCACCAAAAGCACCTTTAAATGCACCAAGAGGACCAAAAGCTGATAGAGGAAGAGAAAGAGAAAGACCAAGTAGTAGAGGAAGAGGTGGTAGAGACAGAGGCGGAAGAGATAGAGGTGGTAGAAGGGGTAAATCCAGAGGTTATAATCCTTATTAAATACTTTAAATTTAACCTTTAAATAAAAAAAAATGAAAAAAAACGCTCGCCAAGACTTGCGCGGGTGCTCCGCCTTTTTTATCGGCGGAGTGCAGCCGGAGATCTTTCCATACCGTATATAACGGCCATGAGGCATTCAAATGAGATCCCATTGGAAATGATAGGTCCTAGTGAGATGTTGGAGAACACGCTTGTGGGTCTGAGACTGAATACAACGAAACCAGACAAAGAACTGGCTGAAATTCAAGGCAAAAGAGACTCAAAACTCGTCTCCATTTTGAAGAAGTATTTGAAATTTGTGGGTCCGGGTTTGATGGTGAGTGTTGCATACATGGATCCAGGTAATTATGCCACTTCGATCAGTGGTGGTGCCTCCAATCAGTTCTCTCTTTTGGTGATCATCCTCTTTTCTTCCTTGATCGCTGTTTTCTTACAAATTTTGTGCATCAAACTCGGCTCGGTCACCGGAACAGATTTGCTGAGAAATTGTTATCAACATTGTCCTAGATGGTTGAATTATGGGTTGTGGGTTTTCGCAGAATGTGCCATCATTGCCACAGATGTAGCAGAAGTCATCGGTACTGCCATTGCTTTGAACATCTTGATCAAAATCCCCTTGGCTGCCGGTGTCGTATTGACTGTTGTCGATGTGTTTTTTGTCTTGATGGCATATCGTCCTGGGAGTTCGTTGAGATTCGTCCGTATATTCGAGTACTGTGTTGCCCTGTTGGTGATGATTGTCTTCATCTGTTTCTGTATAGAATTGGCATACCTCCCTTCACAAAACGTTGGACTCATCTTCCGAGGATTTGTTCCTTCGAAACAGATGTTTGAAAACAGTGGTATATACACTGCTGCTTCTATATTGGGAGCCACAGTGATGCCTCATTCTCTCTTCTTGGGAAGTGCTTTGGTACAACCAAGACTACGTGAATTCGACATCGATTGTGGTTATGTTCAATTGAGTGATGATCCATTACAAAATGAAGAAGATTATTATTCCTATAGACCCAGTTTGGGTGCCATCAGATATGCCTTGAAGTACTCCATTGTGGAGTTGGCATTTGCATTGTTGACGTTTGCCCTCTTTGTCAATTCTGCCATCTTGATCGTGGCAGGTTCAACCTTATATGGAACTTCATCTGCCATCGATGCAGATTTATACACCATTCATTCTCTTATATCGGACACAATTGCTCCAGTTATGGGAACCGTCTTTATGGTACTGCTTCTATGTTCAGGACAAAGTGCTGGAATAGTTTGTACCATTGCCGGACAGATTGTCTCTGAAGGCCATATCAATTGGACTTGTAGGCCTTGGTTGAGAAGAATCATCACCAGATCTATCCTGATCATTCCATGTTTGATCATCACCCTTTGTATCGGTAAAAATGGTCTTGGTAAACTGTTGAATGCCAGTCAAGTCGTTTTATCGTTCACACTTCCATTTCTCACCGCTCCTCTCATATTCTTCACCTGTAACAAAAAAATCATGAATGTTCACGATACAAACAAGGACATGTCGAACAACTGGATCACAACGATTGTCGCTTTCATCATTTGGATCTTTATCTGTGTTTTGAACGTCTATGCCATCTATCAAGCTGCCAAAGACGGTTTATGACTTAGTTTACATACAATACAATTTTATGACGTATTTTTATTGACTATTAATAGTTTATTCCTCGTCGTTCTCCAAAGTTTGAGCAGCAATACGGTCCAAATCTCTTTGACCGTTGTCACTGATTCTTCTACCACCTTTTGGAGAAATTTCAACGACACCAATTTTTTCCAAAGATTGTAAAACTTTTCTGTTGATGGAACCAGAGGCATCGGCATGTTTAGATGGTCTGAAACCTCTGTTGGCAGCGTTACCGTATAATTTGTTCAATTTTCCAACACCAACGGTTTTTCTCAAGTAGATATGTCTAGCGGCAGAAGCAGCTCTTTTGTAAAACCAAGTTTCGGCTTCTTGAGGTGGTAATTCATTACCAGCAGATGTCTTGACCAAATCAACGTAACCTGGAACTTCCAATTTACCTTGTCTTTGCAAGAATTGGGCGTAAGCGTTGATAAAAGACTGAGCTGGAACGTCTCTGACTGATGTACCTGGCATTTTTGCTATATCTTAATGATTATTACAATCCTCTAAATATCAAATTTTTATTCAAAGAATTTTTTTTTTTTTTCGCTTCACGCAAAAACTCGGTGAAAAATTTCTGTCAATTTTTTGCGCCCTTTTCACCATACTGAACCAGGATTTTCCGTGTCAATAGACTTGCATTGCAGTTTCCAATTTGGGAAACACCAGTCACATATCAAAAATGCTCCCCTTTCGATGTACCAAGTTGTGGTAGTTGATGAAATCGTCTAGATGGCAATAAATCTTCCAAAATTTTAATCTTTCTTCCATGGTGGAATTCAAAACTTTTATTTCAAATTGACAATTCGGAAATTGCTCCAAAAATGTCCCCATTATCGATCTATAATTTGGTCTTTCATCCGTCATCCCATAATAACTAACCCCCTTTTTTTGTAGTCTTTTGTACAGCGTTGAAGAAGGTTGAGGTCTTTGATATCTCAATATTGAAGACTTTGGGTATTTCTCGTTGTGTTCCAAGACATAAGAATCTTCAATCACCGACCAACACATCTCATATGTGATTTGTGCAATTCTACAATAGTTGAACTTCAAAGTGAGATTTGACAACAACTGTTGGATGAATAAATTCACAGAAGTTTCAAAATTTCGGTCAATCTGTATACCAAATCGTAGATCTAGAGCCTGGGGTTGTAAAATCAATATCAACATCAAAACACCTTCAAACTCTTGGGTAAATGTAGGATATATAAATGTATGATTGACTAAAGTCAATGTCAAATTTTGGGGATAACTTTCCAAGTTATGAAATACTTGGGTCAACTCTCTATCAAAAGATCTAATGATGTTTGAATCTAGAGTCAAATTTGATAAATGAGAATCTCTAATCAGTTTGAATAAAGCTTCAAATCCATGACCTGAATCATGGTATGTATAAGAGTCGTCATAAGGCATTGAATAACTCGATGTCGAAGGAGTTCTCATTGACTTATGACATATGGCTAAATCTTTAAGCATGGTACAGTTATCAATCATCTCACTCAATCTTTCAAGTAAAGTAATATCCGTATAAATCACATTATTACCCCCTAAAAGATTGACTGTGGTCAATTGATTAATTTGTAAAATTGAAACTAATTCAGTCAAAGAATTGACATATGACAGTTCAAATGGATCGATGAACATTGTAAAAATTTCAAGTTTGTTCCAAGGAATGTATCTGCCAAAGTTATATAGAAGTTTTGCCGAAGAGGGTAGAGTAAAGTTCAAGTTTGTCAAATTGGTTAAAAGAAATGGATCTTCTGTGGGATATTCAAATAAAGAATAAGACTCAGGAGGTGCTAATATCTTCAACAGTTGAGGATTGCAATATGTGAATAAGTTTTGCCATGAACTGAAGTCTGGAATCAAATTGAGTCCAACTTCCAAATAGCGTACATTTGACAATAAAGAATAAGGACAGAGTGTTTTTGGAATCAGTAATTTGGTCTTGAAAACTTTATAATCTGAAAAGTTTGGTTGCTCTTTTATTCTGGATAGAGTCAGTTGTAACAGTTTATCTCTGTTCAAGATTTGAATACATATCGATCGGAGTCTTTTACATGTAATTGACACATTCAAAAGATTTGAATTTGATTTTAAGAGATGAAAGATGTTTGTTTTGTAATTAAAAGTGTCTTTGATAACGATATTTTTATCATTCAGTACCAAATAGCCACAAATTTGATCAATTATCTCATCCGGTAGATCTAAAAACATGTAAAGTTTAAATTTTTTAGATCAAAATTGTACCTGCATAAGCGAACAATAGAATATGCAACTTGGGGATGATATGGACGATATTGATACGATATAAACGATATGGACGATATGGACGATAGTGATAAGATATAGATCGATACAGATCGATATAGAAACGATTTAAATACCATATCAAAACCTACTCTCCATTAACAATCTTTTCAAGAAAACTACGAACTAACACACAAAATATATAAAATATATCATTGGATTAAAAATCTTGGAAATAAGTGGCATATGGATCTTCACAAACAATTCCATAATCCAATCTCTCTTCCGGATAATGATCGAATAAAGAAGAATCTCCAACTCCAGCGGTAATTGGAGGTTCATAAGGAGTTTCAATGTCTTTCATCAACAATTTTTCCCAAACAACTTCACTGAACCACAGATGATTTCTAATATCTGCAGGACCATTGTGTAAATTACCCAATCTTCTTGAAAGATCCGAGGTGATCAATTTACTCAAAAGATCAACAGCATCTGGATGCATGTGACTTGGATAGTGAACTTTCCCCGCCAAGATCTTTTCATACGTCTTCATTGGAGTTTGATCGTAGAAAGGTGTGTAACCAGCCAACATTTCATAGATCAAAATCCCCAAAGACCACCAATCAACAGACTTGTTATAAGGTTTTGTCGTGATCACCTCTGGTGCTATATAATCTGGAGTTCCACATAAAGTCCATGTGACAGTTTGAACTTCTTTGGCAAATCCAAAATCGGTCAATTTGATGTGTCCATTTCTATCCAACAAGATATTTTCGGGCTTTAAATCTCTATAGATGATGTTATGAGAATGTAAATATTCCAAAGCCAATGTAACCTCTGCTGCATAGAATTTGGCAACAGGATTTGGGAACCTTTGAGATTTACGTAAGAGTGAAAATAATTCACCTCCTTCGATATAATCCATAACCATGAACAAGTTTCTGGAATCTTGGAAAGTCCCCCACATTCTGATCAAAAATGGATGTTCAACCAATTTCAACATTCTTCTCTCATCGTTTGTATGTTCAACCTGTTTCATACGTACAACTTGGGCCTTTTTCAACACTTTAATGGCATAATAACGATTGTTATGAACCGAACGAACCAAATGGACACGGCCAAATGATCCAGTACCCAAAGTTCTCATTATATGGAAATCTTTCAACGAATATTTACCTTTAGAAACGGTGGACCTTTGCGGCAAGAGTGACTGTTCCACTATGTTAGAATGGGGGATTGGCACATTTTGCGAGGCAATATCTTGTGGCAGTTGATACTCCATGGTCTGAGGCTTGATATGCAACTTATCAAGAAACTTTGATCGCATCAATTGATTGTCTTCAACCAATTTCCAAATCGTCTCTCAAAGTCAAAAAATTGACGGCTTGTCATTTTTTTTTTAAAAAAAACAGTCGTGTAAATTATGCTATTTAATGCTTTCTCTTCTTCGATGGCCTTGCATTCTTCAACTTTCTGCGATCTTTCAATTCTCTGAGCTTTCTGATCTCGTCTGTAGTCTTCAACTCGGAGCGCATGCCCAGTTTATTATAACCTTTAACACGTAAACCCGATTCAAGAGCCTTCTCCACTTTCTTCTTTTGAGTCTGATAATCGTCTCTGTGCTTATCAGGTAATTGAGGAGCTTTGTTCTGTTTATGTTTGAATCTTCCTCCTGACATACGGTCAATGGCATTACTGCGGAATGATGATCCATGGTCTTGAGATTCAGGTGCTCCCACACGGATATTACCAACTTTTTTGGCATCTTTCCAAGCATCAAATCTACCAGATCTATAAGTAGCTGGAATCTTTTGTCCACTTTCTCCAATGATGTATTTCTTGTCTGTGGATTTAGAATTGATGTACTTTCCCTTCTTCTTATCCCATTGCATGGTTTGGGTCGCTTTTTGAACTTTGACTCTGTCATCATCGTCCAAATCAAATGTGGCCCTTGAAGCCTCATTCAAAAATGAAGAATCCAACGATAGTTGTTTGTCTTGGATCATTTGAGATGGTGCAAAATGTGACATGTAGAAATTTGGATCTCTGTAAGTCTTCTTCGGAGCATCTGCATCTTCAAAAGTTTCCAACAATTCTTGTTCATTCACGTTGTTATAACCAACTTCGGCTTTATCACCGTGTAAGATCTCATCTTCTATGGTATGTGTCAAACCTGCCATTCTCTCCTTTTCGAGCAATTCTTTCCTCTCTTGAGCTCTACGTTGTACTCCTGCCAATTGTCTTCTTCTAGTGTTCATCAAATTGATCATTGATTCATCATTCTTGTTGAACTCAAAAACTGTCTCCTTATGGGTTCTGTTTTGTAACCTTGCCAAAAAGTCCAATTTCTCGGCTTCCAGATCTTTACCGAACAACAAGTTCTGATCATCCCAACCAGAAGTTGAGATTTCTTTGGCTCTTTTAACCGATTCTTGGGATGCAGAAGTTCTGGTTCTGAAATATAATTTCTCACCTTTTGATGCAACTCCTTTCAACACTTTGAGTTCATAATCGTTATTGACCAGTGTGTTGAACAGTTCCAGACAACTTTCAACCTCTGGTCTTGGAGCAGAACCTAAAACCATTCTATCGATGTACGAAACTTTTGGCATTTCACCATTTTGCAGCTTCAACAATTCACACTTCTTTTCATGAACTCTGGTCAACAAAATCTTTTTACCGAGGAACAATTCAAGGTCCAACAAATATGGTAATTCGTTCAAACTAACAATGGAATAAGCCCAACCTCTGTTACCTGCTCTTGCAGTTCTACCAACTCTATGGATGAAAATTTTAGAAGATGCCGGTAACGAAAAATTGACAACGTTAGCCAAAACAGGGATATCGATACCTCTGGCAGCAACGTCTGTCACCACCAAAAGATGTGTTAGACCCAGTCTAAAATTGAGTAATTGTTGTTTTCTGGCATATTGATCCAAAGTACCATAGATGTACGAAACTGCAAAACCCGATAATTTGAGTAATCTGGTGATGTATTCTACATGATGTCTTGTAGGGACAAAAACAATTGTGGAATATTTGGAAGGAAGTTCATTGGCAGGAGCCAATTTCCGTCTTTCTCTCTTTCTCTTTCTTGGGTTTTCATCTGCATCTTCATCTGAAGAATCCACTGTATTATTTGCCAGATCCAATTTCTTCAACTCTTCAGGTGTTGCAACAGGGATGTTGATGACGTCTTGGATCAAATATAACAAATTGGCCTCTCTTTCGTTGTTTTTAGAAGATACAAAACACATTTCAAGGGTGTCTGAAACTTTTGCCTCGGCATCAAGTCTTACCAACATGGGATTTGTAAGACCTGCTTTGGCAAATTCTACCAAAGATCTCGGTAAAGTTGCCGAAAACAAAAGGGATTGTCTTGTAGGAGGTAAAGCAGCAATCAATTCGTTCAATTGTTCTGCAAATCCCATTTCAAAAAGTCTATCTGCCTCATCAAAAACGATGTATTCAACACTTTTTAAATCCAAATTCATCTCAACTTTTAAATGTAAAAACCGTCCAGGGGTGGCCACGACAACATCGGGATTACTCATCATCGAACCGAATTGATCTTCCAAAGAATCACCACCGATCAAAAGAATGGATCTTAAATCTGTGTTTCTGGAGAATTCTTTCAACTGTTTAAAAGTTTGAATTGCCAATTCTCTGGAAGGAGACAAGACGATGGCTCTTACACCGATTTTGGCAGAATGTACTTTTAATTTGTCGATCAAGGGCAACAAAAAGGCTGCAGTTTTACCAGAACCTGTTCTAGCCATTCCCACTACATCTCTACTGGATAAAATCAAAGGAATTGTCTTTCTTTGGATTGGAGTTGGCTGTTTATAACCTTTTCTACTGATGTTGGCCAAGACCAATTTTGAGAGACCAAAAGAAGCAAAAGAACCGGCTTTAGCCTTTTTCTTTGTGTCGGTGTTTGCATTACCGAAGTACAGAGTTAATTCATTAGGTTCTCCATCTAATTCCAAGGATGGAAATTTTTTATCCACTGTTTTCTTCTTTGGTTGTGGCTCTTCATCTTCGTCTGAGGAGATTATTTCATCTTGGACATTACCATATTCATTTTCACTTTCTGAACTGGAATCTTCACTATCACTAGAATCTATAGCAATGTTAGAAGCAATGTCGTAATCTTCTTCGTCACTTGACATTGGGGGTTTTTTATCAAAGTGTAAAGTTTGTGAGTGAAAAATTTTTGAAAATTTTAGCGATGAGATGCGCATGGCATAAGGTGGCATAAGGTGGCATAAGGAGTAAGGAGGGAAGAGATGAAAGAGAAAGAAGAAGAAAGAAAGAGTGAGTTTGGAGAGAAAGAGTGAGTCTTGGAGACAAAATATATCTTTTTATATCTATTTGACCCTTATGGAATATGAAATCGTTATTTTTAACTCGTTCTTAAACAATAAACCCATCAATTAGCAATATACATAAAGGGATACAACTTTAAGAATTAAATAAACTATAAACAATTACATCTTTTTAAATACCTGATAACAAAAAAATCTCAACACAGTCTTATCAAATTACAAGTCTCTAAACACATTACAAATCATTACACAATCATTACACAACCTAATCACCCACCTCCTTAATCCCTCCTAAAACACCCAAAAGGTCGTGCACATCTCACTATTTAAAATTTTTTCCAAATGACATGTGCTCTTAATCAAGCAGAACATCAATGGTTTTTGAAGAACCTCCTTAATTAAACATGTCAGACATTGAAAGAACCAACTCACACATGTCTATGAACTCATCTCATGAGTCATTATCGTCATCTCATTCTAACATCACCGAAGATGAACAATTAAACGATCATAGACATCATCGTTCATTACCGATTAGAAAAGATAGTATCATAGACATACCTCCAAATATGAAAAGTCCAAAACATTCACGTGCAAATGATGAGGTAGCCATAGGAGATGATGATGAATTTGAAATACCAAAACCAAGGACAAGATCAAGATCTTTTACAGACCAATTCAAATCCATCATGAAACCTCGTAATGGTTCTCCTCCTCCTGGTGGTATATTGTTGAACAGCGAAAGAACAAGGAGATCTTCAAACACTCCCAAATTGGCCAAACAAATCTCGAAAAATTCAACCCATTCAACAAACAGTGAACCTCAAAAGAGAACCGAAGTTGAAAGCGATGCAGATTCTCATGCTTCAAGAGAATCACAAGAAACCGAAGAAGATGTCTGTTTCCCCATGTTACCTGAACATACCAGAATCAACGGAATCGATTTCGGGGAGATAGAAGAGTTCATCTATGACCAAAGAGAAGAGACCAGGTATTTCAAAGAACGTGAAAAGGAGTTGAGACTGTCCCAATACGACAACACCACCACATCTTCCAAAAAATTCAGTTCGGCAGCTTTGAAATATACTCCAAAGTTCAAAAACAAGGAGGAAAGTGTCAAATCCAATACCCATACAGTGAGAAACTATTCGAATCAATTGGATGAAAAATACGGACAAATACCTGGAGAAACCACTTCAAACATCAACGAGACAAGTTCTTCAGAAGAAGGTGTCACTTTTGGTGGTGCTCAGAATCTGATTGTACCTCCTGATAGATTCAGTTTCTTCCATTCGGAAAATGACGAAACTGTCCATGCTCCAGATCTACCTAGTTTGTTTCCAGAAGGTATCACTGTCAAAGATCAATTCATCAAATCTGAAGGAACTTGGTGGTTAGATTGTGTTTGTCCCACAGATGAAGAGATGAAAATGTTGGCAAAGGCTTTTGGAATCCATCCTTTGACAGCAGAAGATATAAGGATGCAAGAAGCCAGAGAGAAAGTTGAATTGTTCAAAAGTTATTATTTCGTGTGTTTCCACACTTTTGAAACCGATAACGAGAGTGAAGATTTCTTAGAACCCATTAACGTCTATATTGTGGTATTCAGAGATGGTGTCTTAACGTTCCATTTCTCTCCAATTTTACATCCTGCCAATGTCAGAAGACGTGTTAGACAGTTGAGAGATTATGTAAACGTTTCTGCAGATTGGTTGTGTTATGCCCTCATCGATGATATCACCGATGGATTTGCACCGGTGATTCAACTGATCGAATACGAAGCAGATGCCATTGAAGATAGTGTATTTGTGGCCCGTGAATTGGATTTCGGGTTGATGTTACAAAGAATTGGAGAATCAAGACGTAAAGTCATGACTTTGATGAGATTACTTTCTGGTAAAGCCGATGTCATCAAAATGTTTGCCAAAAGATGTCAAGATGAGATCTCCAAAACTTCTCAATTCTCTTCTACAAATCTATCCGGAATGACTCAAGCCCAACCAAGAGGTGATATCGCTTTATACCTCGGTGATATTCAAGATCATATTTTGACCATGTTTCAAAACTTAGCTGCCTATGAAAAGATCTTCTCCAGATCCCATTCCAACTATTTGGCCCAATTACAAGTTGAATCTTTCAACTCTAATAACAAAGTGACAGAAATTTTATCAAAAGTCACCGTTTTGGGTACAATTTTGGTGCCTTTAAATTTGGTGACGGGTCTTTTCGGTATGAATGTCAAAGTTCCAGGACAAGACGGTAGTAATCTTGGATGGTTCTTTGGAATCATTGGATTTTTATTGCTCTGTGTCGTTGTATTTTTATGTGGAGCCCGTTATTATTTGAACCAAGTCAAGAGAATGGGTGGTAGAACTTCAAACGAAGGAAGATCCGTACGCACTTTCCCTGGATTTGGAAGAAAACGTCAAAACGGTAAAGCCAGATCGGTAAAGAGTTTCACAAGTAAATTCGTGGGATTCGAACAATAGATCTATTTATGTATTAATCAATCATTTGCTCTTATGCTTCTTATTCTTCTTCTCAATCATCTCATCGGTCAACCCGTTTGGATTCTTGAAAACTTTCTTTCTCCATTCTTTCAACTTATAACTCTTTGTCAACTTCCTCTTGTCTTTCATCCTCTGTTCTCTAGGCCTATATGGGGCAAATTTCTTGATCCCGATGAATTCGTTCAAATCATTGTCCTGGGCAGATAAAATTTCTCTCGTACTGAGACCAAATGATTCAGGAGAAACTTCTCTATATTTGAATTTCACATCATCACTTTTGGATCTACCTCTTTCCTCTTCTTCTTCAACCTCATCCAACACTTTTGTAACGTTTTCTTTTACTATTTTCTCGGCTGTCTCCTTGAGAACTATTTTCTCCTTCTTTTTGGATTTCTTCTCTTTGAGTTTGTCTTTCTTTGTAGGTTTGGTTTCTTCTTCTTCTTCTTCTTCTTCTTTTGTTTCGTCATCAAACTCTTTCATGATCTCATCATCAGATCCGAAATCTGGCTTCACATCTTCTGCTCCATAAAAAGCTTCATCGAAAACTTGTGCCATTTTTTGATCCCAGTCAGCATCGTCAAAATCATCACTTAACAAGCTATCACCAAACACTTTTGTGATGACTTCATCAGACACATCTCCACCAACAGCCTCTTTGATTTGCAGTAATCTGTCTGTGACCAAATTCACCTTGGCCAATTTCTTCTTTTGAATCTTTTCTTCTTTGGCCTTCTTTTCCTTCTCCTTCTCTTCTCTGAGCTTATCTCTCTGTTGTTTTCTTGGATTTGTCTTTGATCTTCTAAGGGTAGCTTGGGTTCTGGCATATGAAACAATCTCAGCAGAGTTCGGATCTTCATAACGGAAATTATATGCATGTTCAAACTGTTCTACGGCATCATCAAACTCATCGTCATCGTGCGCATCAACGTCAACCACTTCATCACCTTCTTGAGGAATCCAAGCTCGACTATTCATATAGGCTTCAAGAAACTTCTCTTCATCTTTCTCTGGAATGGGTAACTTCTTCAAAGGTTTAATTTCTCTTTGATCACTTTTCTTGGTCAAGAAATCGTCATCGTCATCGTCTTCATCTTCTTCAAAAGCTCCTTTGATTTCAGACAAGATCTGAAATTTTTCTTCACTTTGTTGTACCACAAATGGTTTCTCTTCATCTTCAAAAGTTTCTCCATTGAGAATATTCATCCTGTGATAATCTTTTAAATACACCGGCTTTTCAGATTTCTCCTTTGTCGAAGTTTTGGTTGAAGATTCATTGAAAAACTTCACCGAAGGATCGAACAATGCCTTATCTCCAGTTTTGATCGCATTCAAAACTTTATTGATTCCTTCCTCTACATTTTCATCTATTAATTCTCCATATTCATCCTCTTCTTCACTTTCTTCACTTTCGTCTTCTGAGGCATCGGATACCTCATCTCTCTTGTTTAGCAACAGTTTGGAGTCAGAAATTTCTGGAACTTGGATATCAGATCCATTAGCCAAATTCAGTTTCTCCAGAGCTTGTCTTGCCTTCTTAGCTGCTGATTTTCTAGCCATTATTCACTATTATCTCAACACTTTCAAAGCTTCAAATTAAAGATTTGAAAATTTTTTTTTTTTCAAACTGAAAAATTTCAATCTCATCGCATCGATTGAGAAGGTTGAAATTTGGAAAATGTCTATGAAGAGTAGACCCTATCTTGGATTGTTGTTGAATTATGATTCTAAGGTGTTCAAAGATGATGAAAAATTTGAAAAATGGGTGGTTGAAGGAAGATTCAAAGAAATAATCGAAGATGAAGTGTTTCAAAGGGCCTTTTTTCAAAATGATCAAATTGTATCACTTATAAATGGTTCATCTTTTGAAAATGTACATCAGTTTTTGGATGAATTGTTTGATATTGCACTCCAGAATTTAGACAATATCACCAATGGTGAAGGTTCTTATCATTTGTTACTTCTATCGATCACATTTCTTCAATCTTTTATACAGTTGAATTTCTGTGGTCCATCTTTAGAAATCGATTTTAAATCCTTATCACCTTTGAAAACATATAACAAAGAGTTCATAGGAGCTCTTACATCTATGGGTCAATTGGCCTATGATTTAACTTCGTATCCATTTTTGTTAACTGTTCTGGTGAGATTCTTGGAGAAGTTAAACCAATCCACAGTTTCATTTCTTGATTTAAAGATTGATCCAAATACAGGTGATGCTGAGACTGTAATCATGAATTCAAATATTGACACACATCTCAGCTCTTCAAACAAGTTCGTTGCTGCAGTTCAATGGTGGAGATCAAGAGCTTATCAAGTGCAAATCTCTTTACTCCCTGAGCCTTCTTCAATTCTTACATCTGTATCAGCATTACTTTTAAACCCTTCAGTTTTGTCATCATTGATCGATGGAGAATCCGATAAGGATAAGAAGCAACTGTTGTTGGTTTATCATTTGGAATCTGCTAAAAATGGAATCAACACCAACACTGAACATTTGTCAATCACACTGTTGTCCAAGGCCAAAAAAGTGTCTGGTTTGAATTTGGTTTTGACTGGTTGTAAGGCTAAAAGGACGCAGTTTCAACAAACTGCTCATGCAAGTTTGGTTATCTTGGCTAATAATGAGACTTCTCAAATTGAAGAAGTAGACAATGTAATTCCAGAAACTTTTGAATTGAATAGTGATGTTCTTCTTGAACGTCCAAGATATGAAAAAGTGGGTGAAGAAGTGGAGATTTTAGAAGAGGGAAGTGTGTTGAAAAAGATCAAAATCGATTACTCTGAGATGCCACAACAGGAAGAAGAAGAAGATCAAGATAGTAAATTACTTCCTGTTGCATTGAGAGAAGAAAACATTCCATCATCGTTAAAACAAATAGACCCCAATGATCAACCTCGATTATCTGATTTGGACATGACTCAGTTGATCTTGAGATATTTCGCCATTAAACAAACATCTCCAGCCAATTCTGCTTTGGTGGAAGAAGAATTGATGGCTTTAATACAACGGATTTTGTACAGTCCAAATGGATCTGTGAACTGGTCCATTTTTTCGAAAGCTCTTTGGGAGAGATCAATGTTGGAAACCAACAAGGCTAAAACAGTGGAAAGAGGTGTTTTACAGATGCAATCATTAGTGGAAGAATTGGGCATGTTCTCTTTAAAGACGAGGTTGTTTTCGAAGACCGATGATGAAAACATCGAAACACCTTTATCCGGACCTCTTCCTTCTAGTAAAAGACTCAAATTGATACACCTCTTGCCATTGGCTCCTAGATGGGCTTTAGATGCCTCTTTGGCAGAGAAGTTCATGTCTTTGGGTGTTTTGAGATCTGCCCTTGAGATTTATGAACGTTTGCATCTTTGGAACGAGGTAGCCTTGTGCTATGCTGCAGTTGGAAATGAGGTAGAAGCTGCAGAAATCTTGGAAAAGAGAATCGTCACGAATCCAAAAGATGCCCGTTCTTACAGTTTGTTGGGTGACATCAAGATAGACCCTTTGTTATGGGAGAAAAGTTGGGAAGTTGGTAGATATCCGAAAGCCAAGAATTCGTTGGCTCGATACTATTATAATCCTCCAAAATCTTCTGGCCTCAGCCGAAATCTTCAAATGGCAATTTCTCATCAATACGATTCTTTGACGGTGAATCCTTTGTCATATGAAAGTTGGTATTTTTATGGTTGTCTTGGCCTTGAAGCTCTGAACTATGAATTGGCCGCAGAGGCTTTTACTCGGTGTGTTTCTATCGATGATACAAATGCTCATGCTTGGTCCAATTTATCTTCAGCTTTGGTACAACAAGACAAGTTGAAACCTGCCTTGAGTGCTTTGAAAAAAGCAGTTCGTCTGTCTCAAGATCTCAAATCTTGGAGAATTTGGGAGAATTATTTGATCGTGGCAGTGAGATTGCATCAATGGGATGAAGTTTTGTTTGCCTCCAAGCTGCTTTTGGGTATGACGAAAGAATCCAATGGAGAAAACGCCATTGACATCCCAGTTGTGGAAAAATTGGCTGAAATTCTAACTTCAAACTCCTACGATGAAGAAAACCTCGGCCATTTCCAAAAATCTTGTATCGAATACATCTGTGTATTGATTCCTCAGGTGATCAATACCAATGCAAGATGTTGGAGAATTATTTCTAAAGTGGAAGTCTGGAGAAATAAACCATGGGCCGCTTTAGATTGTCTTGAAAAACTGTTCAGAGCTTTGCTCAATAATCCCGAACTTGATTTTAACCAATCTGTATGGGATGAAGCAGTCGAGGCATGCTCAGATTTGACATCTGCATATGAAAACTTTGGAGAACTTCCTGGGAAACATGGAGCCGGTGACGTTGTATGTAAAGATTGGAAGTACAAAGCTAAAACCAGTGTTCGGTCTTTGTTATCTAGAGGTCGGAACAATTGGCTGGATACCGAAGGTTACGAGAGATTACTTGCATTGAAAGAAGAGTTTATGAATTGATTACTTATTTGTACCCTGTCTTTTGGCAGAGCTCACTGATGGTAAAATCAGCTCTATAGAGTTGTATATAGATGAAGAATCCTCGTAGTCATATGTACTCAAGGGAACTATCACTGTCATGACATTTCTAATCTCTGTCCACCAATTTTTGACTTTGTACAGCACGTAGTCTTGATAAACTACGTAGTCGATGATTGTCAATACTGTATATAACGAACAACGACCAGCCTCAGAAGTTTCCACTCTAAGGGCCCAAACAAGTGTGAATAATGCTGCAAGATACGCCGAGTGGTTTTGGAAACATTCCCCAATCAATTGAAAGAAGATAAGTCCTTCCAAATGTGCTGCCGCAAGTAATAGTGGAGCTTCCAAGTAACAAAACAATGGTTGTAATGCAAGCGAGATTTGCAATTGAGGACAAGAATCGTTCAAAATATGGTTACCCAAGTTCAAAAAAGAGTATATGGCAAAGGGCATAATTTTGAGTAAAGTGGACTCTGAGAATAGCCACATTATGGAAAAGATGAATAGTTGGGTATTCTCTGATTTCAAGATTTCACTGATGGTTAACAACTGGGTACTATCGACCACTTTCAATCTCCTAGTGATAGAGACAGAATATCGTCTACATGTGATGACGAAATATGTGACAAAAGAAGACATTTCAGCTATTTTGCACCATGATGTATTGGTGGACCTATATTCTCGCCTACTGTTTATAGTTTCAGTAATAAAGAACAAAGTACCTATAAAAGTGACCACATGTGATGACAACCAAACATAAGAAATAATCTTTTGATCCATGAAAAAGCCAAGATTGAACGAAGGAAGTTTAAATGAAGTAATCATCAATAGCAGTAAAAAAAAGGGGGTGATTTTTTTCAATAACACAAATCCAAATTGGGAATAACCCCCTTTTGAAAAGTAGCTACGACGAAGTTTAGAAGCAATTCCAATTGAATAGAGTATATATATATTTACTCAATGGTGGAAGCCCAGACATCGGTTTGGGTTTCAGTCAGATACTGAGCAGCCCAAGATGGAGTGACACCGATGGTGGAAGTGATAACCTTAGTGAAGACAGCACCGTCTCTTGAAATGAGTAAAGAGAAGGTGGTTAAGTCAGCAGCAGAGGCAACAGCAGCAACAGTAGCAAGGATAGCAGTAGTGGAAAATTTCATTTTGTTTTTAGATGAGAAGAAGACAGATACATAACCCCTTTTATATCATGAGGTAATGGGGATTGATTTTGAAGTAGAATGGTGATCTTCGCTCATAAAAACCAATTGAATTTTTAGTCAAATATATGCGAGTCACATCATCTGTTTGAATAATGGAACCAGTCATTACCTCATTTTGATTTGTCGTTTATATGTAGAGTTGAATTTTATTTCGGGTTTCATTTCCATTTTGGTAAAAGAGATGCAGAGATCGTCCTTTGACTATTGTGAGATCTTGGCGAATTTGAGCCAAACCGAGATATCCGTCAGAAAGAAACAGGTCATTCATATAGGATTGGGTTCAGGTTTATACATTAAGTAATTTATCATCATTTAAAGTAACATTCTGAATATAGGCTTGACCGTTGAAAACATTGTGCATGAAAAACGTCAAACAGATCTGAAAATAAGCTTTTTTCCCCTGAAAAATTCAACGGATTCGGTCTTATCTGATGTGAGCTATTCGGTAAGTAGAACCCAATTGGGAAATGTTCATATTTGAAGCGACATCTTGCATGAAGCATCTAATAAGATCTGCAATACATCAAAATTTTGAAATGGCATAACTGGTATATCCACATTTGGGGTTAAAAAATTTGAAGAAAGCGCAAATGGTTTAGTGGTAAAATTCATCGTTGCCATCGATGAGCCCCCGGTTCGATTCCGGGTTTGCGCATTTTTTTACCGTTTTGATAAGGAAATTTTTATGCAGTCTAATGCATGGTCTTAATACTTTTTTGACAGACGATGAAGAACTTTAAAACGAAATGAAACCCATTTAGCCGGCTAGAGTTGTCTGAGTATCAACCTTAGTTTGATATATATCAGGAAATCAAAAGTACAAACTTTCAGAATGGAAGGACCAAATTTAAACTAATTATTCACATCCGATGACCCTCGGGTTCGACCCGCATAATTACCCTGAAAAACGACGTTAAAGCTGCGAGCGATAAGGGTGAAAAATTCTTATAATTGGGACCAGTCAAAGGTTTGAGATAAATCAAAGATGTTAACTTTATTGATTCTGTTATTGGCCTCAACAGTTTTGGCAGATTCGGATTATGAATGTGTAGGAACTTTTATCTTTGGTAGACATAACGATAGAAATGTGAAACCTGCCAGTATTCTTACACCACTTGGAGCCCAACATCAATATGATATGGGATCATTTTTCAGAGAGAGATATTTTGGTTTGGACAATGATGGAGATCAAGTCGATTCAGATTACCTAATTTCAGATTTGGACCAGTACGGTTTGTACAATTTGAGTCAATTCTATGGAGAAGCCATTTCCAGTAATGTGATTTTGTTCTCACATTTTTCGTTTGTTCAAGGTTTGTATCCACCTACAAAGATCACCACTACAAACCAGAAACTGGCCATTGAAGCCTTTGCAGAATTGGCAAATGGAACAGATGTTGAAGGTCCTTTAAATGGATATCAATACGTTCAAAGTTATATCCAAGAAGAACTGACTCCAGATTATATTTGGACGAAAGGAGACGTTGATTGTCCTTCTAGTGATCTGGCAATTGATGCCTATTACGAGTCCGAAGAGTTCAAACTGTTGAACGAATCCACTTTGTCGTTTTATCAATCTTTAAGAGATTTGATTCCAACTTCGGCCTTCACAGATGATGAATTGAATTTTTACAATGCGATGCAATTGTTCGATTATATGAACGTTAATTACATCCATAACGAGACTTTACATGACATGTGGAATCAAAGTCTATTGGATGAAGTTCGTATCTTATCGGATAAGTACAACTATCAAACTTCATTCAATGTTACTGATCCATTGGGTAATTTGACCATTGGAGGACAAATGTTGGCAGGTGCAATCTATAAACAATTGAACACCACCAAAGAGGCTGGAGCTCCATTGATCAACTACTATACGGGATCTTTCAACACTTTTTTCCAATTCTTTGGTATCTCAGAGTTGTACAAAGTCAGTGACAATTTTACGGGAATGCCAGATTACGGTTCAACTCTTGTTTTTGAATTGTTGAAGAAAGATGAAGATTTCTACGTTCAATTTTCTTTCAAAAATGGAAGTACTTCCCCAATCGAATTGACGGCTTATCCATTGTTCAATTCAAACGAAACCATCTTGACCTGGGACGAATTCGAAACAAATATGAAACTGATCTCAATGGATTCTTTGGAAAGTTGGTGTTCTGCATGTTCAGCCACAGTCGACATGTGTGTTCCTTACGGAGATCTCTACGAAGATGCACAAGATTTATCCAACGATGGGGTATCTTTACAAGAATTAGTGGATGGAGATTATTCAAGTTTAAACATCAAAAAGTCGAAATTGACTAATGCAGCAGCAGGAGGTATCGGAGCAGGTGTCACTTTGGGTGTTGTTTTAATTCTGGGACTGATCTTATTTTTGTTACGCAGACATAAGACAATCAACCAAATGCCAATTGTCGAAAAGACAATCTCAGATTCTACAACTATTTAATTTTACTCGAGTTTTCTTCTCAACCATTTTGATAATTTTTTTTAATAAACAATTTTTTTTCCTCTCTTTCTTCAAACGAAGGTTTTTCTGCATATGAAAAGAGATGAGTAGTGAGATACCACAAAGATTACAGCGTTATGCTGGAGAGGAGCGACATGAGGAAGTTGAACATGATCATAAACATAAACACCATCATCATATGGCAGGAAGAAAAGCTGCTAAATCTTTTAAATTATTTGCGACAGAAGAGACAGAGATTATTGACAAACCAAGGGCATCAATAGCGGCTCCATATAGTCCTACAGAACCTGTTTTAGAACCTTCTGCAATATCCAAATCTTTACCACCTTTAGAGCCTGTGTCGTCAGCTACTTATTTCCCTCATTTGGCAGGAGAAAGTATGCTAGAAAATGCCCAACACATGACTGCAGAACTGGAATACGACCATGGAGATCTGGGGACAGAATCGTTTTCAGATGAAGATGAAGAATTTCCATTGGCTGTGGAATTACAACCTTTCAAAAACAAAGTAGGAGGACATACTGCTATCTTTCGATTCTCCCAAAAACTGATCTGTAAAGCTTCTGATATCAGAGAACATCATTGGTATGAAGTTATGGAAAGAGATCATCGAGAATTTACAAAATATATGCCGAGATATCTCGGGGTTTTGAATGTACGGTATAGTTCTTTGGTGGACGATGGAGAAGAAGTAGATGCAATGGTTTCTAAATTACATCTCCACGATTCAGACGATATCGAATTACCTCCAGAAGTTTTGTTGGACGATAATCGTCATATCATTCCTGATTCTTTGTGGAGTAAATATTCGTCATCTGCTCCATCTCCACGTAACAGTGTTGGAGATCATATACCATCCACCCCTGATCAACCTTCCATCCCACTGCCTCCCCATAGTGCAACACCTTCTTTGGGGATCACAAGGGTTAACACCAAATTACAAGAGCTGGTTCTCACAGAAGTTTTCCAACCCATGAAAGATCATGCAAATTCCATGCGGAGATGCAACAGAGTTGCCAACCATGCTCGGACTACAAGAAGAACTTCTTCTTGTCAAGATAGACGTGGTTCTCATCGTTTTAGTATGTCATCGGATGTCGAACGCAACATTTTTAGACAGAGTTCCAATATTTCTTTCCAAGAAGGAGATCTCCATAAACACAATTCACTCTTGGATCTACTGAGCATGAATCAGACCAAACCACAACCATATCCAACTAGAGAACATATAATATCTTCGGTCAAATCGGTGACCACAGATCCAATTTTTTCAATGGACGATGAACACAAATCGATCGATGAAGATGTAATTGAAGATGAAGAACCTAAATTGAAACATTTGGTTAAAAAGACAAGGTTTGAAAGGTTTATCTTGTTGGAAGATTTGACCACAGGAATGAATAAACCTTGTGTTTTGGATTTGAAAATGGGGACGAGACAATATGGAATCGAAGCCAAAGAATCCAAAAAGAAATCACAACGTATCAAATGTTCGTTGACCACCAGTAGAGAGTTGGGTGTCAGAGTTTGTGGTATGCAAGTCTATGATGTACCAAATGACAATTTTGTCTGTCGTGATAAATATTTCGGAAGACTGTTAAAAGCTGGAAATCAATTTGCCAAATGTGTTTTGAGATTTTTGTACGATGGGGTTTCACTGTACAGCATCATTCGACATTTACCGGACTTGATAGAGTCCATTCAAGAATTACAAACAATGTTTGAAAAGATGAAAGGTTATAGGATGTACGGATCATCACTTTTATTGATGTACGATGGAGCACCAAATGATTTATCAAAGGCTAAGATATTGATAAGGATAATCGATTTTGCACAATGTGTTGTACCTGGAGATGAAGTGCATAGAAATGTCATCTTCCCACCTCATTATCCAGATGAACCTGATAAAGGATATTTACGTGGTTTACAAACTTTGGTCCATTATTTCAAACAAATGTGGTATTTATTAATTGGTCAAGATTACGATTCTTGTAAAACAGATTTGGACTCAATTTTGAATTTGAAGGAGAGTCCTTATAAAGAAAATTTACAGAAAAGTTGTCATTGGCTAGATGATTTTGAAATCGATCAAGATTTTGATTTCCAATTCAAAAATCCAATCTTTAACGATAATGATTTAGTGTCTGATTAAGTGTATAATTAGGGATAAAATGTATGAAAAATAATATAAAAAAATACAAAAAATTAAAACTAAAAACAAAAATTAAAAACACAATAAAAAATATAAAAAACACAAAACGCCAAAACACAAACACAACACAAACATAAACATCAATGTATACCGATACCAAATCGCCTTTAAAAAACATTTATGATCCTGTAGATGACGAAATAGGCATCGATATCTCTCAAAAAGAGACTCAATATCTAAATCATGATTACGCAAAGATGGAAGATTTGTTCAAAAAAGATCGTGCCAAATTCGGTAGAACAAATGACGATATAACAAATCATTTCAGAACTGTCACACATAAAATCATCGAAATATTACCTCCATCAGTATCATCCAAATATGGAGAACAACTCAACTCTCTGACATCTGAATTCATCAAAGAACATTTAGCATTGAAACTGAAATATGAAGATTTATTGGCATCGAAACAAGATAACAAAACTGGAACGTTAAAAATACTGTTAGAAAAATTACAGAAATATCGTGAAGAGAATGCGGAACTCAAGAAACAACTCTCTTTGAAACCCAAACCAGTTGAACAAACAACTGAATCAGATTATGGCGAAAAGATCAAACAACTAAAAGCTCAAATGTATCAAATCGAATTAGAAGATGAACTAAAAGTTAAAAAAGAGTTGGAAAAAAAAGAGTACAAACTTTTGAGAGAAAGGGTGGAAAGAATGCAAGAAGAGAAAGAGCTGAAGATGCAACCAATATCGAATTCAGATCTAAACGAGTTCAAGAAACAACTCCTACAACATGTTGTACCAAAAAATGAAGTTGATTTGGATGATTTTAAAAAGTTGTTACGTGAAGAACTTCAAACTAATAATGTTCAATTAAAACAACAGATTTACAAAGTCTTGGACAACAAAGTTGATAAAGAAGATTTGGGGAAATTGATAGATCATATAAGAAATGACAGATCAAGACCAAGAACTTCTTGTAAATACTGTCTAGACAATAATGATACATTGGAAACGAAATTGAATACCATAAATGAAGAGATCTCGAAATTGGAAACTGAAGAAACATTGGACGAAATTCGATTGGTGAAGTTGGTTTCTGAGAAACGTAAACTTTTACAACAACTCCATAAAGAATCTGATTCAAGTGCAATCATGTCTGATCAACTCGATGACAGTGATAACTGTCACAATATTAACATTGTCAAGAACAATGCAAAGAAATTTGGCATTAAATTAAGTCCATAAATTTTACTATTTATCGTTTCTTGTTCTTATTTTTCTTCTTCTTACTCTTTGTCACCGGTTGTGGAGTCGTTTCTAAACTTTCAACCTGCATCGGTTCTGATTCTTTGAACTCGGCATTTGCCATCAAACTTCCGATACTTTTTACTTGGGAATCTTTGATTTGAATCGATCTAGGACCTAATAATGATAGCAATCTTGAAAATTCTTTAGTTTTATGTGTTTTATACCTCAAACATGTTCCCGTTGTTGGTTCATATGTTTTAAAAATGACAAATGTTTTAGTTATTGGTTTTTTGGATTGAAGTTTCGATTTATGCTTTTTAAGGTTGGATCCATATGTTATGGACACTTTTGAACTTGGTGATGCCTCGAATAAGTTCAAAGATTTTTGTATATACGTATCAATGTCTTGTACTTTTGGCATGGTTCAAAACGTTGATAATTGATGAATTTTTCATGTTTGTATATAAAAAAATTAAATACAATTACACGACTTTATACAGAAAAGGGGTGTTAGAGCTATTTATTAACAGATGAATGTAGGGTTAATTCGGAAGGTTTTCGAACTTGGTTATTTGATTTTGTCAAGATCGGCGTACTATTATTCTCATTACGGTCGAATTCAGATGTAGACCTCTCATAAATTCGTTCATTTAAATTCAAAAGCTTGTCGGGGATTTCACGAGGTTTAGAAAGAAGCCTTTGTACTTTTTCAGAAGTTTCAGATTCTGTGTCAGAATCTGATTTATAACTTGGAGGTTTTGAAGGTAAATTGGGTTTTAACAAAGCCTTTGGACCGAAAAATGTGTTTTCATCCTCTGGGTATTCCGGTGGTAAACTTTCACCTTGTTCTAAAATGACGTCATCTTGTTTGATACCTTTATAAATAGGGGGAGCACCTAAAGTTCCCTCGTTGTTATTTTCACAGAAACCAAGTTTCTTGACATTGGCCTCTATAAAGACAAAACCAGTTTGTCCTATATTGACTTGAATTTTACTGGGTCCATCAGAACCTATGCAGGGAAATAAATCCGTTTTAAGATTTTTGATGATATCTGCAACTTTCTTACCGTTATGGGTGATGAATACAGTTCCTGATATACTTTTGTAACCAACACCTATCACATCTCCTTGTACCAATTGAGGTGTTAAAACAGGCAACAAAGATCTTTCGTATAAAGGTTTATTGATTTTTAAATGTCCTGTTGATTCAACACCAAAAGAATAAAAAAACTCTCCAGGAGGTTTAAAATTTGGAGCAGGAGATGTGCACAATCCCACACTTATGATGGTATCCAGGGGATCGAATTCAAAGAGCTTAGCTTCGAAATAGACGGTATCGTTATGTCTATTAGTTGTCGGTAATGGAACATTGAGTTTTGTGGATGAAGGGTTGAAAGTCATGAAATTAATTTCTAATTTGTCTTCCACCACAAATGGGACATCATCAGATATATGTGATCCATATGACGTAGATGCAAAACCATTTGTTATCAACGGAGTGGACTCAGTAGGTTTATCACATAATTCAGATATCATATCGATATAACTTTCGAAATAAAAGGCCTCTATACCTCTATTACGGATCAGTAATTCAACGTTTAAATCTATTCCTTCTCCCATGGGTACAAGTCTTGGCTTATGAAGTTGTTGGAATTTTTTACCCCACATATAGTATTTCCTATCCATAGGAGACATTTTCTTGAGAAACGTCTCTTCATCTCGAAGAGTTTCTTCGTTATCTTGAAACGATTCTGGTATGTGTAAATTACTGGATGAGTATTCAGAAGACAGCAGATTGTCATTGAAAAACACATAGTACATTGCCAAAACTAATACCATCAATAGTATAAAGGACAAAGATGATGAAAGTCCTATTATAAAAGAGAGATTCATGTCATCTCCTGTATCTAGAGGTGGTTCATAATACCCCATGATTATCATTAAATGTCATGTGAATCAAAAAAAAAAAAAAAAATTGAAACGCAAAAAATCAAATCATTTATTTCTCCATCAGACCCGCTGATAAGATCGAAGTTAATGGTTCCAATTGTTGGAATTTTTGTAATCTATGATTGAATTGTTGTAAAGCTTTTAATCTTAATTGGATCAAGAATTCCAGTTGTTGTTTGACTTTGTCATTATCCTTTCCAAAATAGTCATACAACTGCCTAACAATAGTCATTATATTATCTTGATATTCCTGTAGCACTACAAGAAGTTGTTGGTTATACTCAATTTTCTGTTGTAAAACTTTTCCTAAATGAGAATTCACAAGTCGAAGACGTTGAGTAGTTGTAAGAGCTTCAGTAGGGTTCAAAATCTGTTCTAATCCATATTTATCCTTTAAGATTCGCACCTCTTTGAAATAATCGTGCTTTGAATTGAGTTGGTTTTGGAATAGTTTGATTTGTTCATAAATTTCCTGTCGCAATTTCGCATTTGTCTTTACTTTTGATTTCAATTCTTCCATCAATTTATGAAAATACTCATAATTCTCCGTCTGATACACATATTTCAACTGCTGATACGGATTTCTCCCACTTTGCATCTTTGGTCAAAGTTGATTTTTCGAGGTCTAAATTTTTTTTTTTTTTCAATTGAAAAGTTGATCGGGACTAAAAAATGGATGCCGTTGAAGGTGAAGGTTTAAAACCTAGCAGATCACCCGGTGGGACCACACCTATGACTCTTATATCTTCCAGTCCATTCTGTGATACACTAGCACTTTTGTGTATCATTTTACTGCTTCCGGATTGGGCTTCTTGTATAGTGCTAATGCTTTGGATCTTGGTAGGCTCATCCAGAGCTATATTGGGGAGATGTCTTGCAGTGATCTTGAGTACATTATTTTCGGATCGTACACATTTGAATGAACATTCTGCTATTTCAAGATCTCTAGTTTCTCCAGTTTTGACTTCATTACTGTTGGATTTTGTCATATTGGTCCTGGGTCTTGTGGTTCAAGGACAAGCCATTAAAATGGTTCAAATAACACTGTATGCTTTGATTGCTTCCAGTTTGGCATCTTTCAAAACCAAAGCCAAAGTCAATGCAATCTTAGCTGGCTTCACCATCATCTCATTACAAATCATTTACACTTTTGTGGTAAATTCATTCGAATTCTCAACCGATAAAACGTCATTTTATCAATCAAGACTCACGATAAATCACATAAGATATCTCCGAAAAAGTTGGCGTTTCACCTTGGCATTCACTGTGGAAGTGATCAATGCTCTATTATCCGTTCATATCTGCATCTTGAATTCTCCTCTCATCAAATTATTCCCATTCACAAGTTATTCCACTCCTTTAGAAGAAATTTCTTCATCTATTTATCAAAGCCATCTGCAAAATGGGTTAAACGTACGGCAAGAAGGTGATGATATCCAATTACCTAAAGAAGTGGCTGCTTCATCGTGTCCATCTCTATTCAGATTGAGTAAACCAAGTCAACAAAATGGTGTTCCAGCCTCATTTCCTCAAGAACAATTATCAAATTTGGAAGATATATCTTCTGCTTCATATGTTATCACCGAAAATTTCGAAAATTATTGTGTTTTGCCTGCATCCAACAAGAGATTACTACGTAAAAAGGCTTCGGTAAGATTCAGCCAACCTCTATGGTCATTATTAATGGCCATCAAGCTGATCATCAAAGCCCCAGATGTTTATTCGGGAGAGGATAATTCCACCGATTTAGTCCATTTTGCCCAATCTCCAAATGAAACTCTTTGTTATGTGTTTTTGACCAGTGAATCAGATATAGGTTTAGAGTTGATTGGATGTCAATCTTTTCATGAAGTTGTCGTTTTGATCAATGGTGTCATTTGGTATCAGGTTGAATGTGTTAGATTTAGAGAATCTACACTCTACGTAAAGATTTCGATGCTTGCTCCTTTGTCGGAGTACCATATTGAAGTTTTGAACGATTCAAACAATGGGAAAGTATTAGTGGCTGATTTGATCGTTTCTACAAGTTCAAATGATCTGTCCAGCCAACAGCAACCAACAAGAAGTTCTCCATTGATCACTTTACAACAAAGTTTGGACACGACACTCGATAACATCAACAGAGAGAAACAAAACTTGAAGAAGTTAAAGAAAGAACATCAGAAAAGGTTGGCAACTTATAAAACAGACATCAGTTCTCGTAAGAAGAAATTGGATAATGACAAAGATGAAAGGGCTCATCGTAAAATCATGGCTCTTAGATCTGAAGCTTCAGCTCTTGAACAAGATCATTCTAAAATCCATGATGTTTTAATGGAATTGTATTCCCATGAAACAGAAGAACATGAAAAATTCTTGGACAGCCAAAGAGAATTCCATTCTAAATTCAGAGAACTTTCCAAATTGGAAAAAGAACACCAAGAAGCCAAGCTGAAATATCTCGAACAGATAGATTCGATCAGTCACGATTTGGCAATAGCTCGTAGTAAACACCAACGTTTGGCCAAAAAACTGGATAAAGTTTCACAAGAGTCCAAAAATGTACAAGATGACTTAGAAGGATTATTTATCAAAGATATAACAAGAAGACAACTGATCCTTGAAAAAAAACTGAAAGATCGGGAAGAGGCTTTAGGTCAGTTGAAGTTAGAACTGTCTAAGTTGGGCAAAGAACTCGAATTACTGATTGCTGATAATGACATGCTGAAGAAAAAGGCTACTTATGCATAGAATAATTTATTTTACCCCCTTTTTTTTCGAGGTATGTTATACCGATTTGCATTTCCTAATTAGGAAATAACTTTCATCTCATCGCATCGAATCTGACTAGTAAACCTTAATTTGAACTAGTGACTTGATGCAGTTTTACTTTTTATAATATGCAGAAAAGGGGTAAAACAACTTATGAATCACTATATCTATCAAAGAGTTGATGTAAATGTTGTGTATAATGTTGATGTAGCTTTCTATTCAAATCCTTTGGATGTTTTCTATTTTTAACTCAAACCTGCAAAATTTTCACCCATAACTCTCGAGATGGAGGAGAAACTCGAATTGTGCCAAAAGGAAGAAGTAAATGATTTGGGATATCTGGAAGAACTTAAAAAATCTCTTTCTCTTTGGTCTGTACTAGGGATCGGCTTTGGATTGACAAATTCTTGGTTCGGTATATCTGCATCTTTGGTCACCGGTATATCCTCTGGAGGACCCATGCTTATAGTATATGGGATTATTATAGTTGCAATAGTGTCTACATGTGTTGGAATATCTTTATCAGAATTGAGCAGTGCATTTCCTTCTGCTGGGGGCCAATATGTATGGACAAAAGTGTTGGCACCAAAGAGGACAGCTGCATTTTTAAGTTATCTCACCGGTAGTTTTTCATATGCAGGAGCAGTTTTTACAAGTGCTTCTGTGACGGTGGGTATTGGCCAACAATGTGTGTCATTTTATGCCATGTCACATCCTGAATATGAACCACAGACTTGGCAGGTGTTTGTGGCTTATCAATTGATCAACGTGGTGACTTTTTTGTTCAACTGTCATGGGAAATGGTTACCACATCTTGGAAATGCTGCATTATACACATCTTTGATCTCTTTCACTGTCATCACCATAACGGTTCTTGCGTGTGCCAGAGGAAATTATCAATCCAGCGAATTTGTGTTTGTCACATTTGACAATGGAACTGGATGGTCTTCTGCTGCCATTCTGTTCTTGGTTGGGTTGATCAATCCAAATTGGAGTTTTTCATGTCTAGACTGTGCTACTCATTTAGCAGAAGAAGTGGCTCAACCAGAAAGAGTCATTCCTATTGCCATTATGAGCACTGTGGCCATTGGATTTGTCACCAGTTTCTGCTATTCTATTGCAATGTTCTTCTCGATCAGAGATTTGGATGCCGTTTTGAATTCCAATGTCGAGATGCCTATTCTTGAAATATATGCCCAAGCTTTACAAAACCGTAAAGGTGCCATAGTTTTAGGGGTTCTTCTCTTCCTTACAGCAATGGGTTGTAACATAGCATCACATACATGGCAGGCAAGACTTTGTTGGTCATTTGCAAGAGACAGAGGATTACCCGGGTCTCGTTATCTACAGAAGGTGAATCCCACACTTGGAGTTCCATTCAATGCCCATTTAGTGAGTTGCATTTTGGTCGCCCTTGTGGGCTGCATTTATCTTGCATCTACTACGGCATATAATGCCATGGTGACAGGTTGTATATCCTTCTTACTTCTTTCATACGTCATCCCAATAGGATGTTTACTATACAGAGGAAGGAAATCCATTGTTCATGGTCCCTTTTGGCTTGGAAATTTGGGATTATTAGCCAATATTGTCACCATAGCTTGGACAATCTTTGGACTTGTTTTTTACTGTTTCCCCATGACAATGCCTGTCACTGCCAATAACATGAATTATGCTTCAGTGGTATTGGTTGGCTGGTTTCTTTGGTCAATATTTTACTGGTTTGTTAGAGGTAAAAAAGTGTTCGTCATGAGAAATGCCGATGACGACGATTTAGTATTACAACAAGCATTTCATAAAGATTTATAGATCAACTGCATTCTTTAAAAGAAGTCCTTATTCGAACCCCCTTTGAACCTGTATCCCTTTTTCTCCAATAAGGGCGTGTGGTCTAGTGGTATGATTCTCGCTTTGGGTGTGAGAGGCCCTGGGTTCAATTCCCAGTATGCCCCTATTTTTTTTCCTCCCTCTCTTCATTTCATGCATCTAATTATGTTTCCTAATTCGGAAAATTAATTAAACGCGTCTGTTTTTTTTTTTTCGTCCTTCAAAAGTTTTAAATTTTCAATCTTTGATCAAGAACTTCATGTCAGACCCAAGTCCGAGAAAAAGACAGATTGAAAACGACAATAGTGATGAAGAGTTGTTTGGATCTCCAGACAGATCCTCGTCTCCACCACGTGTTACAATTCCATCATCTCCTGCTCTGCCATTCGAAGACGATGATGTAGATGAAGAGCCAGAAATTAGAGATGAAGTCGAAGATTTAGAAGAACTGGAAGAACGTATGAATGAAGTTGATTTGTTTGGAGATGATATGATGAACGATTACAGAGAAAATGAAGAGAAAGATCGTTATGACCCTGAAAACATCAACGATGAAGAACAAGACGAATTGAGTATTGGAGAAGCCAGAAGAGTGGATCAACTTTTGAACGAAAGAGATAGACGTATTGGAGGAAACCGTGCCTTTTTGGATGACGAAGACGAAGAAGACGTTGTTGAACGTGATCAATATGGTCTTCCAGTTCAAAGAAGAAGAAGAAGAACTCAATACGATGAAGATGATATGATGGCTGATTTGGACGATATCGATCCTTTGAACGAAGAATTATCTCTAGAACTGTTGGCGGACATCAAAGCAGCTTCTGTGGCTGAATGGGTGGTCCAACCTGCTGTGGCTAGAACAATTGCCAGAGAATTGAAATCGTTTCTTCTCGAATATAACATCCAAGGTAGATCTGTGTATGGTGCCAAGATCAGAGAGTTGGGTGAGACAAATTCCGAAAGTTTGGAAGTCAGTTATAAACATTTACTTGATAGTAAAGCCATCTTGGCCATGTTTTTATCACTTTGCCCGGAGGAAATCTTCAAAATTTTCGACGTTGTTGCCATGGAGGCCACAGAATTACATTATCCTGATTATTCACAAATCCATGCCGAAATCCATGTCAGAATTTCTGATTATTCAAACGTGTTGACTTTGAAAGATTTGAGAGAGAGTAATTTGAACCAGTTGGTCAGAGTCAGTGGTGTTGTCACTAGAAGAACAGGAGTCTTCCCCCAGTTGAAATACGTCAAATTTGACTGTAATAAGTGTAACACTGTGTTGGGACCTTATATCCAAGATTCTCACAAAGAGTTGAAGATCTCGTATTGTCCCAACTGTAAGTCAAAATCTACTTTCAGAATCAATACAGAGAGAACTGTTTATAGGAACTATCAACAGTTGACAATTCAAGAGAAACCATCAAATGTTATGGCTGGAAGATTACCCAGATCGAAGAACGTCATCTTGACAGGAGATTTGACTGATTCTGCCACACCTGGACAATTGGTTGAGATCACAGGTATCTATAGAAACTCTTATGATGGAAGATTGAATGCTTCTAATGGATTCCCAGTTTTTGCTACGGTAATCGAAGCCAACTCTGTTAAAACGGTAGAAGGAAGATCGGATTCTGATGAAGGTTTAGACTCTTTCCAATGGACCGAAGAAGATGAGAGAGAGTTCAGAAAACTTTCTGAAGAGAGAGGAATCATTGACAAGATCATTTCTTCAATGGCACCTTCTATCTATGGTCACAAGGATATCAAGACTGCAGTTGCCGTTTCGTTGTTCAGTGGAGTTCAAAAGAATATCAACGGTAAACATTCCATCAGAGGTGATATCAACGTGTTATTGTTAGGTGATCCTGGAGTTGCCAAATCACAGATCTTGAAATATGTCGAGAAAACTGCCCATCGTGCTGTCTTTGCCACAGGTCAAGGAGCTTCTGCTGTAGGTTTGACTGCTTCTGTGAAAAGAGATACAATCACCAAAGAATGGACTTTGGAAGGAGGTGCATTGGTGTTGGCAGATAAAGGAACTTGTCTCATCGATGAATTTGATAAGATGAATGATGCCGACAGAACCTCTATCCATGAAGCCATGGAACAACAATCCATCTCCATTTCTAAAGCAGGTATTGTCACCTCTTTGAAGGCAAGATGTGCCGTCATTGCTGCAGCAAATCCAATTGGCGGGAAATACAACTCAACATTACCATTGTCTCAAAATGTCAACTTGACAGAACCCATTCTTTCCCGTTTTGACATTCTTTGTGTCGTTAGAGACCAGGTTGACCCTGATAACGACGAACGATTGGCTAATTTCGTCATTCTGTCCCATATGAGATCCCATCCTGCCACCGTGGATGAAGATTTGATTTCAGATGACGAGGAAATGGATGAGGATGTAGAAGAAACTCCATTGAGATCCCGTCATGCCAGATCCGAAAGACTGAGATCCAAAAAGGAGAAAATCAACAAGATCAATAGGGCAAAAGAAATGGAAATTTCTCCGATCCCACAGGGTTTGTTGATCAAATATATCCATTATGCCAGAGCTAAGATTCATCCTAAATTGTCGCAGATGGATATTGACAAAGTCTCAAGAGTTTATGCAGATTTGAGACATGAAAGTATCACAACCGGATCGTTTCCTATCACTGTCAGACATCTAGAAAGTATTTTGAGAATTGCAGAAGCATTTGCCAAGATGAGATTATCCGAGTTTGTTTCGTCTTATGATATTGACAGAGCCATCAAGGTGACAATCGAAAGTTTTGTTGGTGCTCAAAAAGTTAGTGTCAGAAGACAATTACAAAGAAGCTTCATGAAGTACACATTACCTCAGAGAGCTTGATGGTGTTCGGGAAATTTTTGGTTATGCTGATGGTGTTATTGAGTTTTTATGTAGTAATTGAGTCATTCTTCTTTGAGTTCTGGGAATATTTCAAACAATATCTCATCGTACAACGAGTATATCAAACTGTTGAGAACCAATTCATTTTGAAACATTGCAAATATCTTGGTAGAGGCATATCGACCGTTGGCAACTCCAAAAAACCTTGAGGTAGAACTGACGATATACTTTTCGAGATATATTTTAGATTTGGTGGCAGTTGAGTTCTTCTCAAGTGTAGTTCTGGGAACAGATTTCTCACGGAATGATCCATCGGGCCATAGTCTATCTCTCAAAGTAAGAACTAATCCAAGAACCTTCGAATCTGAGGCGACATTTTCATCAATGCTCTCCCTAAATTTCTTCTCAATGGTAGAGCCTAAAAGTTGTTGGAGTAATACTAAAACCGCTCTACCTCTGAACCAAACGTTTGAGTTTTTTAGACTGAAAACAGCAATGATCAAGTCACAAATAGGTCTGACAAAAGACACCTTACCAAGTTGATCAAAACTATTGAGTTCGTCTTGGAGCTCGGTGGTATAATTCAAATCTTTTGCAGGTTCCAAATAAACAGCTGGGTCATAGGAAGAGACATCAGTTTTAACTGGCATTCTAGAGGTTAAACTTGAGTAAAACTTATTTGCAATTGTCTCAACTTTTGCCCTTTTAGTATCTTTTGTGGATGAATTCAAAGAGTTGTTCAATTCCATGGCAAAAACCTCTGAAGATAAAAATGATCTGAAGAGTTTATTCGAGCAGACCTCCGGTAACTTGAGTAGTTGTTGGAGATAAATCTCTAATTGATTTTTCCTCTCTTGGATCAATTGAGTCTGCTGGAACTTCATCACAACCTTCTTTTTGGGAAATGATAATTTGTTGGCCTCCGGATAAATCGTTTTCAAGTACTCATGTAGCTTGTAGAATTGGCTGAATCTTCTAGGCACAATCCATCCAGCAGTGACAACGTCACTATTTTCACTTTCTAACTTTTGAACTTCTATGATATAGAGAATGAAACTCTTTTCCGGGATGTACGATTGGATTCTCACACGAGATTTTCCGAATAACGAGTTATCACTCTCTTGAACAATGTACTGTTGTTTCTGTAATTCACGAAGTTCGATCTCCCTTTCTAAACCATGTTTTGATTTCCTCAAAATTTTGAGCTCTGCAACATTGTTTGTGATTTCTGCTTTCTTCAATAACGGTTCAATGATGGACATTTGATTCTTATATCTGTCTATCTCCTTTGATAATCTAGATATTTCTTCTGCGAGGTTCAAATCTCCTGGAGCGGCAAGTTGGAGTTGGGAACTATTCAAATGTGAAACACTTGAAGAACTCTCAGCACCACTTGCAACATCACTCAAAATAGAATCGTCGTCTCCTTCATAATCTTCGTCATCGAATATACGACTCTTACGTAACTCTGCACTGTGATCCAATGAGTCGAATAAACCTTCTGATTCCAGTCCAAAAATACTTCTGTGGAGTGGTGATGGACTGCTCAAAGAATCTAACACACTCTGAGATGAATTCCTTGATTTGAGGAACTCTTCTGGTCTTGCATCTTTTTCTTCAATCATAATTTCATTTAGTGCATCTTCAATGGTTTTGATCACATCCTGTTCGGGCTGTTCAAAGATGACAGAATCGGCTAAATGATCCTCCTCTTCGATGTCATAAACATTACTATTTTGACGATACTCAATTGGAGCTGAGATATCAGCAGCTAAGATCCTCAAGAAGGAATCCGATTCTCTGAATGCAGGGTAGTCTAACTCTTCCATTATATGAAATACTCTTTTCTGTACTATCAAGAGAGTTTTTCTGGCTCTAACGTACAGTTCAAGTGTTTTAGGAGTCATATTGACAAACTCAGAAACATATTGATACTCATTTGAATCAATTTCGAGCAGTTTCGAGTTAAAGAACCGAGAAAACACCAGACCAATGTCATCGGCCTGGGAAAGATCAAGATTTAGCGATTTAGCGATAAATTCACCATCGTCCGAGTCGATATCGTCATAATCAGTGGCATCTTCTAGAGGTGATCTGATACTGTTGATGGAGAGCCAAAACTGAACTAAATCTGATCTGGAGCGTTGTTGCATGAAATCTGAGAACACCGATAAGTTTGACGAATTCGTCAAGATATCGTTTAGTGTCAAGTTCAAACTCGAATTGCGAGGTAAAGAAAGAGGTTCAAATTTCACTGAAGAATCCAAGGTTTTGGCATGTGGGTTTGAAAGCTCTTCTAATCTTTGGTCAATGGAAGCTTTCAAAATTTGAAGCCTTTTGTTATAGTCTTTCATCTGTTCGGAAATCAAAGAGTCCTTTCCAAAGGCTCTAACACTTCGACCTAATTGTAAAGAAGTATGATACCTCAATTGGTTGAGCTCCACAACAGACTGTGCCTTGTTCACTTTCCTCAAGATCTTCTCAAATTGTTGTTGCGTTGAGTCGGCAGTCAATGTTCTCTTCATCAAGGAGTTTTCTATATAGTTTGCAGGTTGGTATTCATTTGCATGTAAGTCCAAAACAGATCTGAATTTTCTCACCTGATATCTATCTTTCAACACATTACCCACCACATTTTCAATGATTTGGTTCCAAAAATCTGCCTCACCAATCATCGAAAGCATTGGGAATAAAACACAAGATGTCAATATATTCTTCAAAATGATTCTCACAGGAGCACATTTGACCTCAGATTGTTCAACCAAATATGGAATAATAGAGTCAAGACTTTTCTGTAGATATTCTTTACGACAAGTTTCATTAGAAAGGTTTTTGTTCTTAACAGCTTGATGAAGACGACCTTTGTTGAAATTTGACAGAATTGCCAAATCGACATCACCCACAAGTTTCCTTTTAGATTTCACAATTTCTTCGGCAATGATATAGTTGTTGAAATGTTCGGTAATGACAGGAACCAATTTGATCATTACCAATTCAGAAAGATCGATCTTATCCAAACGATATACTAATTGTTTCACCACTGAGCGAAGTTCAGAGTCTAATTGAATGGTGAAAGTCTCGTCCTGCGAGATTCTTTGAAACCAACTCGATATAAAATCACGTATCACATAGTTTATGATATCTCCGATTACATCAGATGTCAATAGATGATTGGGGAACAAAGGTTGTTTATTGATCTTGGGCAGAGCGGGTAACCAATCATTAGTCTTTAGAAAATGGAAAGATGGAGTATCATCTGTTGGAAAGTTTGTATTTGACCACTTCTTGGTCAGTGTTATTGATAAATATGCGATTAAAACTATGGCTAGTAGTATTGATAGAAGTGCCATTGAAAGGTACCAAAAGTACAGTTTTAAGAAAATTGAACAGAAAACCAATAATATCAGAACACTGTAATTCCTCATATAGAAAGATTGACTTGTTTTCTGTCTGTTAATACCATTTAAAGGATCTTTCATTCTTTGGATGCATCGGTTCGATGAGCTGAATTTATTTAATTTTTTTCAATGTCAAGTTTTAAGTAAGGAGTCTTAAGTATGTAGATTGGAATAGGAGGTCGAGAGTCTTAAATGAGGACATTTGTTCCAATTTGTAAGGTTTTATCATCTTCAGGAGTGTAGTTGTCTTCAAAAAGTTTATCAATTGGTGAGAAACATTTCTCAATCAAAAATGATCTGAATAAAATACCCAGCTGTATCCCTAAAATCTTGGGTCTAGATTTATCCAGTAGCTTGTAAGACATTTGATCTGCTCTGATCGCTGAATTTTCAATGATGTGTAAAACATTGTCATAGGACAATGAAAGTTTGAATAGAATTTCTCTGAAGATTTCTTTGGTCACTTTCAGATTCTCCATGAATCCAAATCTGATCACACATCTGTAGAGACCAGAAACATGTCTCATTGGCTCGATCAAAATTCTATCTGCTTTCTCCACATATGGGACAGCTGACACTTTTGTAGCTAGAAATATAAATGTCTTTGGAATCAGGGGAAAAGCTTTCACAATATCTTTGAATAGACATGGAACAGTGTTTGGTGAGTTCAAGGTATGCGTTACATTCGTATGCATGAATGCAACACCATCATACCGTTTCAATTGGATAGTTTCTTTGTTTTTAAGCTTGAGTTCATCGTCAGCTATCTTTGTATTCTCAGATGTTCCAACCAAATGTTGATCTGGTTCCAATGCAAAGATGTCTTTCAATCTAATTCTTGAATGGTACTCTTGTTGATACTTCAATCCTCTTCCCCATCTCCAAAAACATATAAACAAGGTGATTAAAACACTAATCATCAACGGAAACCAAGCTCCATGTGGTACTTTCTTGAGACCCGACACAATCAAGGCCATGTCCAAAGCACCAAAGACAAGAAATAACATCACCACGACAGTCAAATGAATATGATAAACATAAAAGAGACATATGGAGATCAATGTGGTAGTGATGAAGAAATCCATAGACACCCCTAAACCATAAGCTGCAGTGACATTGTTTGAATTTTGGAATCCAATACAAGTGCACACCACCAGAACCATCAAACAAAAATTCACAGCTGGTATATAGATCTGACCATAACTGGTAGAGCTGTTGTGCTTGACCTGGAACTTGGGAAAACAGTCGATATGGATCATTTGTCTAATTATAGAAAAGACTCCGAGTATAAGCAGTTGAGAAGCTATTATGCTGGCCAACGTTGCCAAGACAAAGATGACCCAGTACAAGCCAGTGCTTGTTCCTCCAGGGATTGATAAGTAAAAAACGTTACTGATGGAATCGGGGTTTCTAACTAGAAAAGCCGCTTGCCCTAAGTAAGTTAACATCAAGCATGGATAGACAAACATGCCCAAAGTGAGTTGAATTGATAGTTTTGAGAAGTGGCCAACATCTGCAAACATCAGCTCGGTACCTGTAACGGCAAGCATGACTGAACCTAAAAGATTTATACCTCCTTTAGAATTCAAAAACAGAATTGCATATGCAGGATTCATAGACTTGAATATCAGAGGATGACTTGTTATGTTTATGACTCCACTCACCAGGCAAATAATCAACCACAGGAAGATGATAGGTGCAAAGATAAAAGAGATCTTGGCTGAACCAAATCCTTGAATTGTAAAAAGCACAATCAAGATCACACAAGATACAGGCATTACATCATCAAAACTTGGCACTGCAACCGAAATACCACTCACAGCAGACAATACAGATGTTGTTGGAGTTAAGAGCCCATCGCTTATGACCAAACCACATCCAAAAAAACATAACCCCATGACAAGCTTAGAGAGAATCAGGGATAACGGAACAATTTTGAGATCGTTTGATACGGTGGAATCATGAGTTTTGGTCCTTGTCATAAGTAACAAATCATCAACTTCCACATCTCCAGGGAATTGAACTCCTTGTGGTCCAAGCTTCAAGTGTCTAGCAATTTTGGCATATATAGCGACCTGTCCACCTTCTCCGTTATTTGGTCCAAAAGTTAAAACAACCAAACAGTATTTGAAGATGACGACCAATGTGAAGACCCAAAAAACACATGACATCCCCCCGTAAACATCTTCCTTGGATGGACTACTATTTGAATGGATTGCACTGAAAGTATATAGGGTTGAAGTACCGATGTCACCATAAATGGCTCCTAAACTGGTGAAACCTAGTTTAAAAACTTCAAACCAGGAATGAGTTCCAGCAGAACTTTTGCAATCTTCTTCTAACAGGTCTACCTCAGAAATACAACTCTCCATTTTTTACTGAAGAAGTTATGAAAGAATGGAGAACTACAGAATTTATACATGTTCAGCCAACTACAATTGAATCACCTGAACCTATTTACCCCCTTTTCGAAAAAAAATGCCTCAAGATAATTTGCACCACATGCAACTTCGATACAGTCTTCTCCACACAGCCGTATGTTTTCAGTTTCCTAATCTGTCTTCAATTCTTCAACATTTGCAATGAGGTATTTTATATTCAACGGCCGTGCATAAATTATTTAACTATTTTCAGGGGTATGCATGAGGGAATTTTGAACCTAAACTCAATTAAAAAGAGATTTTCTCATAAGGCTTTAACAAAAAATGCGTGAGAAACTTTTCGAATTGGAGCAAAAGGGGTTTCAAGAGCATTGCCTCGAATTTTGAAATTAAAATCGCTCATTAGAATTACAAAACACCTCAATACATTCATACAAACATCAAAATCAAACAAATCCCCGTCTAATTATTATGCTTTGATTTAATTTCCTTATCTTTCTTCTTATGCTCTTTTTTCTCTTTGTGCTCTTTTTTCTTGTGCTCTTTTTTCTTCTTATGCTCTATTTTATGCTTGGTTTTGTCCTTCTTGACTTTTCCCTCTTTCTTCAGTTTCTTCTTCTTCGATTTGTCTTTGTGGGTTTTATCTCTAAATGTAGTTTTTGAAATCGATTCTATCACTGAAGAAACTTTGATTTCCTTTTGTTTTAATTTCATATGCTCCGTTTGACCCACAGTACCCAGTAGCCCTTCACCTTTCACAAACATTCTATACAACGGAGATTCATTCTCTGGCACACCAGACAGTACTATTTCATTCTGTTTAAAAGTAATTACATTGGCATTGGCCATCACATCGAGATTTTTCAATTGTCCATCAAAAAGTCTTTCCCACCAAACATCTCCATCTCCATGATTATGTCCTAAACCTTTGGTATCTTTCTTATGTTTCACCAAAATCGGTTTTTTAAGCCCTCCTTTTTGTAACAGTTCACCTTCTTGCCATCCATAAGACTTCAAATATCCTTTAGAATCCATCTTCTCAACGGCCTCAAATCTCCATATTTAAAAATTTTCAAATCTTTTTCTTGCCCCATCGCATGCCCTTTTTCATTAGGGCATGTATAAAAAAAAAAAACAAAGGGCACAACCAACAACGTAGTTAAACAAATGGATGAAGATTTGAAAGAGTTCACAAAATGTTTTGACAACATCAATGATGCTCCATTTGATAGAAAGAACCATGAACTGTTTGTTTCCACACTTCGAAAACAGAAAGAACAAATGGCTGATGAACTACATGAAGCTAGATTACAAATGGAAAAGTTATTTGATTTGACAGATGAAGAATGGAAACAGTGGTTCCAAGATTTGGAAGGTGAAAAGTTGGTTCAAATCATCAATTTGAAGATAGAAAGAGATCCAACTAACTCTATAACATGGCTGTACTTATTGGATACATTAGGTTTGGAGAATAGTGAATATTTAGTAACATTGTCAAGGGCCTTGTATATATGTCGTTATGATGTTCAAGATAATATAGAAATATTGAAAAGGTTGAAACTTTATTACGAAACTTCACAACCAGAACAAATGAGCAGTTTTTACGATCAAGCTTTGGCATACCTTCATCTAGGAATTGATGATACTTTCAATGATTATTGCTCATATGTTTCCTTGAACCATAGTGAAATTTATGATGAAATGATACAAAAAGTCAAGAAAACTTATGACGAAACCAAAAAGATAGTTTCATTTTTGGAACACCATGAAGTTGATAGCTTAAAGAAATCTGAGTCAGTCGAATTTTGGCTCTCTTATTTGAATTTAAAAGGTAACAAGATAATGAAGGATCCGGAGATGATTTTAACAATATTTGCAAGAGCAGTGAGAAATCGTTTCGAAGATCAATTCCAATTGCTCTGGGTTACTGTTTTGATGATTCTCAACGATTTGACTGTACCTGTATCATCAATATCCAAAAGATATATCAAAAGGTATCCTAACTCTTGTAAACTGTGGAGTTATTATTTACAAAGTCTTGAGAGTCACCAATTTGAGGAATTTCAACACGCTAGAGATAGAATATTGGCAGCCAAATTATTACCAAAAGAACAGGATATTCTGGCCAAAAGCGTACTAATAAGGTCCTTTTTGAGTTATCTTTTAAAATTGACTGATTATTCTCACTTCTCGGAAGATGTTGACTATTTCTTCAATTCAAATATCAAATGGAGTCCTAGAATTCCATTAATAGTTACCCAGTTTTATAACAACAAGGCTGATACTGCTAAAGTTTTGAATAGTGTGAAGAGAATCACGGATGTCCATTCTAATCATGAGACCTGGATTGCCAGATTGGAGTACGAATTCAAATATTCAGACGCAAAAAACTTGTTCAAAACTTTGAAACAGGCAATCTTACTGGCTGTCACATTTGCATCAGATAGCGATACTTTCTTCGACAAAATACTTGACTATTCAGTCTTCAATCAAGATTTTTCAACAGCACTTACAATTGAGAAACTTATATCGAAATCAAAGTCAACTATTTCTCAGTTATCTCCTCCACCTCTGAAGCGCACACTGTCCCAGATTACAGAAACCCCGAAAAAGCCAAAGATCGATGACAGCAAATTCAGAGACAGAGAACATCTTACATTGCTTGTAAGGAAACTTTCAAGTGAAGTCTCTGAACAAGATTTGAAAAAATTCTTTAGCCAGTGTGAGCCAATCAACAACATAAGCTTATTTCAGAAGCTGAATGAAACAATTGCATCTGTAGAATTTGGAACCACTCAGGCAATGTTGGCTCTGATGACCAGAAACTACAAAAAATTAATGAACCAGGAAGTTTACATCGAGCAACTGCTTAACACCACTCTTTGGGTCACCAATTTTCCTCCTTCAAAGGGTGAGAATTGGATTAGAGAAGTTTTCAGCAAATTTGGTGATATACTCAGTATTAGATTCCCTTCTTTGAAGACTAATTCATCTAGGAGATTTTGTTATGTTCAATTCTCATCTTCCAAGAGTTCCCAAGAAGCAGTGTCTGTTCTTGATGGTTCGGACCACGATGGATACACTTTGACCGTGAAAATTTCCAATCCTGATCTTAAACAAAACAGATCAGGACCGACTGAAAGATGTGAAGTTTTCGTCGCCGGTTTGAACTTTCACAAAACCTCTGTGGAACAAGTTCTTCAAATGTTTGGAAAGTATGGTCCAATTGATCATTCTCATTTTCCCGTGTCGAAAGATCCATCTAAACTTCACAATGGATATGGTTTTATAACGTTTCATGACCCCAGTAATGCTCTGACCTCTCTTGAGTTGAACTCAAAAGTGGTAGATGGTCGAAAGATTTCGGTTTCCATTGCCGATAAACCAAAGAACAAAACTAGGTCTATCATCAAGGCTGATCATGAGCTGCATAATTTTAAAGATGTCATCACCTCCAAAACTCTAAGAGTTGAAAACATTCTGGATACAATCAACTCTTTTCAGCTCAAAGAGTATTTCGAATCCGTTGGCCCCATTTTCAAACTTGATTTAGACACTAACAATTCGTCAGCAATTGTTGAATTTGAACAAGTCAAAGATGCTGGAATTGCTGCATTGAAATTGGATGGACTGGAATTGGGTGGACAAAGAATTCAAGTGTCAAACGTTAAGCCTGAACCTAAAAAGCCAGAAGTAGTCAAACCTCCCATGAATAGACGACAAAGAAGACTGCTAGAGAATCAATCAATATCTCTGAAAGATCAACCTAAAGGAGGTCTTTCCAATGAAGACTTTAGAAATATGTTGTTGGGTAAGAAGTAGCATCTAATTATTTATATAATCACTCATTAACGGCATCTTTTAATTCCTTTATATCGGCAACGACCTCATCAATGAACTTCTTGCTATCTGCGTCATATGCTCTAGTTTCTTCAATGGTAAGTGGTGCAATACGCATTGACAAGAACTTTGGATGGGACAATAAATAGTTGAAAACATTAACCAATCCTTGTCTTTGATCTGGAGTGTCAAGACCGGCGATGAACACAACATTACCTTCCGAATCTTTCCTGTGTTGATAATTGACCAGGAGATATTCTTCCAAATTTAAGGCTTGCAACATTTTATAGAGCATAACAATTTGTCCAGATTCTTGAATGCCTGCTCTGGTGATCACAACAGAATCGTTATACCAATTGTCAATATTTGTTTGAATTTGTTTCACAAATGAATTAACAAACATGACACAATCAGGGAGCACTCTTTCTCCGAATTGACTTATCAAAGTTAAGATAATTGACAACAATCCGTCTGTCCAGATATGATGATAATTCGAGTTCAAATTTGGATAGACTCCTCCCTTTTGAATGATGAGCGATATTGGACTTTCTGTTAAGACCAGAAACAAGTTGGACGAGATGAATTTTTGAGCAATTTCCTTCATAAAGATCAATTCATTGATGAAGATTAATGTGAGGTCTGCAAGAACCGGTTCGTTGTTAACCTTGATTATGTGAGAGCAGGAATAGAGTCCTAAAATGGACTTTATCAGATCATGTTGTTGAAGATCTGTGGCAAGATCAACCTTGAGTTTAGAAGGAGGATTGAGTTTCACAAACGTCTTCAATATCGATAAAATTAACGTTATGTCTGCAATCCTCTTATGGAGAGATTCATCGTCTTTTGGCATCTTTGAAATTGAGGTAAGTGATTCGTTCAGTAACGATGAAAACAAGTATTTAGCACCTTTCGATACCACAGTTGAGAATATATCAACGAAAACATCGGGGTGTTCAGCGAAGATTTTGCTAGATGGTTTGACAAGGTTAAGTGTAGCAAGAACCGTCCTTAAGAGAGGGCGGTATTGGTCTGAAGTTCCATCTGTGAAACCTGCGAGTAAATCAAGTTCATTGGCTACCAAGACATTTCTACAGGCGCTAAGAATTTCATAAACCACTGAGTCATCGACGGAATCAGAAGATGACTTGTATGCAATGAAGAAAGAGAGTTCAATTCTTTCAAACCATACGTCTTTGACCAATGATATTTCTGGATTCTCACTGCTGCAGTTACTCAACGTCAATAATTTGGCAACGAGTCGAAGGAACGGCAAATTTAAATGCTTTTTGGATGTGTTACAGTAAGAAGTTAGGAGGGCCCCAAATGCTTTTGCAGCACTAACCTGAGACTCCACAAACGTGAAATTTATCGATGCAGAAGCAATCATTTCTCGATATTCTTCCCACAGTTCATCCTGTTTGAATAACTCATCCATAAGTCCAACATCATAAACAGAGTTCACTCCATATCTACGAGTCTTCACCAACGTAGACCTGAGGAATTGTTGCAACTTGTAGGGTGGCCACTTGTTCTCAAACTGTCTGTGTAAATCAGAGTGAAGGGCTTCTTGATATCCAGTGATATCAAAATATCCAGCAAGTTGATTCAAAAAGGCCTCATCAGATACGAGCAGTTCCACTTGACCGATACACTCTTGATTTTTCGAAACGAAAAGGTAAAGGGCCAAGATCTCTGCGATTTTGGAGATCAATTTGAATTCATATGAACGAGCGATGTAATTATCAAGAGTTTCATCAGCTCTCAATTTTTCTGGTGCAATTTTCACCCTTTTGATCAAACTACTGATAAAAGATTTGTCATCTGAATCTTCTTTAGCGGTAGTCCATGAATTAAAAGCAGAAGCAATGGCTTCAACCAAGTGCAAACCATTTGTCTCTGGACTTTGGAAAATTTGTGAAATTTGACTTTTGAGGATGCTCAAAATGGATTCATGAACGCCTGTGGACAGTTTTGGAGATTGAACGTCTCTTCCTGTGATGAGCATGATGGATAAACCTTCTTGGAAGTTACCATCCATGACAGCTGCAAAAAAGTCATAAAGAGCCACTCTCATTAGAGGGTCATCTAAAGAATTCTTCAAATCAATAGTCATGGCCATTAGTAAAATTCTGGCGTGATGAGTACCGAGATGTGCAAGCAATGAAGGTGGTTCATTTGGCCATTTTGCTGACACCAAGCAAGTTAACAATTTCATGACAGGTTTCCTGAAAGGAATGTAATGGGCATAAATGTCGACGAGAGTGCCAGATTCGTTGAAAATCAATTGTTCAAAAGTTGATGGATCCCTTGACTTGAGAGATCTTGTTTTGATCAACAATGATGCGAACTCAAAACAGCTCTTGATCCAATTATCATACCAAATACCACTAGAATCATTGGATTGATATGCAGCAGAAACTTCAGATACTGAGCGTATCATGGAAATAATAGATCTGGTCGATCTAACCTCAGCTTTGGTACTTGCCAAGAATGTGTTCACGATGATTTCAGCCGATTGGAAGAACACTTTTGTGGGTTTCTCATCGACAGAGCTTTGAGAAATCCCATATGCAGAGACCAATGTTCTGGCAAAGATATCGGAAATCAAGGTACCGATTTGCAGCTTTTGGTATAATCTGGTATATTTCCAGTTGGAAAAACTTTCAAAGACTTGAATTAAATGGATCATCAGCTTTACCAAAATGGTTTCTTTATCGGTTGACGCTGAAATGTTATCGATACTGAGACAATTACCAACCAAAGTATCAACGAACTCAATCACGGCGACGGTAAAATCATATTCTCCATGAACCATCTCAACAGAGCCTAAAATCACTGCCACTGTACTACCTCTTGAACTGTTCTCGAAGAAATTAGAAGTTTTTAGGTACTCCCAAACTTGTGTGGGGAAGCATTCAAGTAGACCAGAAAGTACTTTCACACCATGTGTGAGTATCTCAACGTCACGCTGGAGCAGTGCTTGATCGAGGAGCAGAAACAAGGAGACGAAAATGTCCTCTTTTTCAACGAAAGCACTCATCACCGAAATGGTATCTTGTTGAACATCTCTTGAAGATTGGTCAAGAATTCTTGAGATCAATTTCAAGATCTCAGATGTCAAATCTCTCAGTTCATCATCGAGGAGTGGATACTTGGCCACCAAATTTTGGAAGATCCGGCCGACCAATGACAATCCGTTGTATTCGTACATGAATATGACCAGAGTTTCATCCGTTTTCTCTGTTGCAATCAATTTGGCTCTTGTACCTTTTTTCAAAAGTAAAGACAATCCGCCGGTTTCAAAAGGTGGGAAAATGTCCATGTCCTGATTGAATTCCACCAATTCAGGGTTGAACTCGTCAAATTCGTACTTGTTGTACAAATCTGATTCGTTGAATAGCTCCATATATGTCTTCAAAAGAGAGAACTCTTCATATGCAAAGATACCGTTGATATTGCAAATCTTGATATAGGGCAAAAGGCTCATTGGAAGTTTAGCTCTTGCCAAAATTATGTGTCTTTCTGTGTTTTCATCACTGAAAAACCTTTTCACGACTGTTTCTGGAGCATCTGCCATCACATCTCCGATGACGTCAGCAGTTTCAGCAGTTAATTGTATGTATGGAAGCATGGCTATTATATAACAACCCAATATACCTGAATAGATGGTGTCGAATTTGAGAATGGAATGGCACAGTTTCAATGCCTCACATATACACATTTCCTGAGCTTTGGATGCAAATACACTGGAGACGTATCTCATATGGTTTGAAGTGTCAAAAAATGACAAGATTTTGACAGAAATTGGTTCTTGTGGATTTTCAGCTATGACAACGGATTTCCTGTGCAATATGATACTCCATGCATAGATGACCAAAGGATTTGAAGGAGATTCCAGAAGCAAATTTGTGATAGAATTCAAGATTTCTGGGTCATTCATATAAGAGACTTGGTCGGATAGATCACCAAAGTTGTTATCCAAATCAATTAAGAGGAGAGTTGCAATGGTGGATAAAGCACTCAGAGTTTGGACGATTTCCACAGAGGCAGATTCCAACGGGTTGGCAGTGAAATTGGTCTTTATCATCAATTGAACCCATTGGTGGACCAACAGCTTATCTATAGTTGCATTCAAAAACACATTAGCCAAGAGTTTCAACAATTCAACGATCAAATATTGCAAACTTTCTGATTCCTTTGAGTGTTGGAATTCAGAATTGAGAAGTGATTCGAGTTGGGTGATACAAGACGACACAAATTCATAGTTTTGGACCAACAGTTCTCCCAATTCTTGAACAACACTAGACATAAAAGTGTTTGATCTGTTCTGCACGAGCAAAATGGCCAATCGAAGTAAAGATTTGCGTTCTCTGGCAACGGCTTTAGAATACAATTGGATTCTATCTGATTCATAGATATCGGATAATTCATCTTTGGACTTATTGAGATCTGCCAACAGAGCATTTGTCGTGTTCTTTGGTTCTTGTGGAACTTTGAGACACACTTGGGATATAATTCTCAAAGTTTCAAGTGGATCTATATCCAAAACTTTGGAGATTTTGATGGCATCTTTCTTATTCTCTTCTGTCACTTTATAAACGATGGATCTCAATGTGAGATCAGATTTTATTTCACTCAATGATTTTTGAGCATCTCCTGAAAAGGATAAATGAGGTTTTAGAAGTAAAGGTTTGTATAAATCTAGAAATATATCAACTGCAAATAATGCCGTTGGATCGTTCAGATCTTCTAAGATTGAAATGGCGTGGTCAATTGTCCTGTTTGTTAGCGGCTAAAAGCACGTGAATCCTTGAATAACTTACCAAGTCAGATCAGCCTTGATGGAATTAACCACGACTCTATCTTGCAGAACTAAAGACATGGCTATTTAACTGACGAGTTCTTTGTCAATTGATTACAAGCGCTTTTTTTTGAAAAATTTCTTTGTTTATGGTTATAAAATCTTACAGCCCCTATTACCTCTTTGGGAAAGGGGTGAGATGTGATTGAGGGATGAATTAAAACATTGGTTTCTGTCTGAGTTTTGGACCAAATTTGATCAATGTCAATGTTGAGGCAAACCCGAACCATAGAACTACTGCTGCTATTGTGGAACACCATCCTACTCCTATATTTTCGATCTGAATTAGACAGGTCGATGTACCAACTGCTGCAGCCACATATCTAATCATGTAATTACTTGCAATGGTATCTCCTCCTAATTGAGGCATTGCATCCACACAATAGGCATTGAGGCTGGGAAAACACACTGTTTGCAGTGTTCCTTGTACAAACATGGCGACTATTGGTAAAGCCATACCTCCTCTTTTGTACTCTAAAGACCAGCCATAAATTAAAGAAGTGGCAGGAAGGATTAAACCATGTGCCAAATAAGTGGATCGAAGTCTATCTTCAGGAACTCTTTCCCCCCTGATCTTCATCCATTTGCGAACATACCGATCTGCCCATTTTCCACCTATAAAAGATCCAGCGACATATCCCATTCCCGGTGCTAGATAGAACAAAGCACCATCTACTGGTTTGGTCAAATTGAATCTAGGATCAACCACATATCTGATCGGGGTCAAAAGTGTATACATGTTATAATGTAAAGACATTGCCACAATTCCAGCACATGAAACATTCAGATATCTAAAAGATTTGATAACTTTAAAAGGGTTATACTGTCTAATGTTGAACGACGAAGAAGTTTCGTTATAAAACTTTCTCGAAGTTTCAGGTAAGACAAATATGGAAAGACCCAAACCAATTGCTCCTAGTCCTGTTAACAAGAAAAAAATTGATCGCCAACCCCATTCTTCATCGATATAAGTGATCAAAACACCTCCCAAAACAGGAGAGATGGCAGGTCCAATTTGAGATCCACTTAGTACCCAACCCATGGCAGAACCTCTTTCTTGTGGGATGTATATATCTGCCACTATGGATCCACCTACAGAAAAAAATGCTGTTCCAAACAACCCACCTATACATCTAAAAATCGTGAACATGGCCAAATCTTGTGAAAATCCAACCACTAGACAAGATGCGGTGAATCCAGTGGAACATATCAAAAAAGTTATTCTTCTACCAAAAGCATCACCAAATGGACTCATCAAACATGGAGATATGGCCATAACGATACAATATATGGCATTGGTAACATTGATAATTGTACCTGTTGTGTTGAACCTTTTGGCAATATTTGGCACTGCAGGTAAAAATGCAAAGGAGCCCGAGGGGGCTAAAAAACATGATAAAGAAACGATGAAAACAATGGTGGATTTTCTCGTCTTGGAATACCTCGAAAAGAAAGGATCTTCTTCGGGTCTAACAACAACCTCGATCTGTTTCTCACTCATCCCCATACATTTCAATGTTCGATCGGCAAGAGCTTTTTTTTTCAAATAAAAGTCCACAGTTTTTCAGAGCTGATAAAAAAAACTCTTGTTAACGTACTGTGGGATGTGGGCATCGGGTAAGGAATCACTTTCTAGACCGTTCAAAAGTTCTAATTGACCATAACCTTTGGTATTGTATAGAGTGGAATTTGAAAGAGAAAGGTTGATTTCGATTTTCCCATTGATCAATTGTTCCCAATTTTGAAAGCATTCTTCGATTATCTTCAAAGTGTCTTCTTGACCCAAATATTGCAGATTGAAGGCAAATTTATTCTCTGGTTTGCCGGTTGGTTTCTTATAATTTTTGAACCACATTCTAGTGTCTTCGAGTAAACCTGGCATTGAATGGAACACGTCATAAATATCACTTAATTCTCTTGCAAGTGGATCTTGAACGTTGATTGCAACAATTTTCCAATCCAATTCTCCATCGTCTATCAAACCTAATGAACCCAAAACTTTAACCCTTTTGATTTCTCCCATCGATAAGATATCACTACCGATTTCAATTACATCCAAAGGATCACCATCTCCAAAAAGATCTAGTTCTTCATTCTTAGTGGTGGGATCTTCCCACGTCTGAGGAATTGCTCCATAGTTGTGCATATAACCATGATGAGGGAAAATGTTATTGACGAATCTAACTTCACCCTTTTTAACATCTTGTGTTATTGGATTACCTGTTAATTTGGTGTTGATTTCAAATTTTCCATTAGTCCATCTTGGTATTTCTACTACCATGTTCAAAGTACCTTCATTCTTATTGAAAGCAATTGGAACATCATGAAAATACGATCCAACTTTACCATCGGGTAATTTGAGATATTTTTTATAATCTTTTGTATATTTTGCACCTCTCACCACAGATCCATATGAAGATGTACTGTACAAATGTCTTTGAAAGAGATTCAATCTCTCAATTGGTTTATTCATTCCTACAATCAACTTCATCAATCAGATTTGGAGAGAGAAAAAAAAAACAATAATGAGCAATTTATTAATAAGAGCTAGGCTAAAAACTGGAATCATCTGAACCGTCTGCAAATATGTTTGAAACTGGTTCAAAAACACTTTCTTCTTCTAAATTTGTAGATATAGGTGGATCTGCACCTAACCATTGTACTTTCCCCTTTTCGTTAAAAATAGCACCTTCATCACTGACTTGAATCACATCTTTCAAATTTTTGATCTCAATTTTGGAAAGACCCATTGGATCTCTTGGAATCCAAAGTACAGGGGCTGAAGCTGTGACATCTGGATAATCGTACAGATGTTCTTCCAGAACAGGATCCAAAATTTCAGGATCTTCGAAAAAGTAATCCGGTAACATATCTTTGGCCTCTTTGAACGAGAAGTAGATATCAGGTCTAAAGAACTTTGTCAAGACATTGGCACCTTTCTTGAAAGCAGAATAATTGTCTCCGTCAATCAATAACGGAACTTCTAAATCTCTTGGTGAAAATTCCGTGGTACTGTTGGCAATGAAATCCAATTCTTCTTTACTCATGAATGGAGATTCGGATTTCTTACGTTTTTCAACATCACCATAAGAAGAAGTAGCTGTTTGTCCATCTAAAGGTCTCATAGCATCGGCAGGAATACGGCTCATCAATGTGTCAAAAGCTTTGTTTATGTTGAGATGGAAGAACACGGTGAAGATGATCAAAATGGCTTCAATAATGATCGGCCCCCAACCTTTACCAACGACGAATAAACCCAATAAACAAACTTCACCCAAGTAAACACCAACCATGGTTTGGAAAAGAGCTCTTGGATAATGACCACCTCTGAAATCCGGAGATTCTCCAAATACATATGTAACGTTATGCAAATAGGCAATGTACAACAATGCAAATCCAACGGTTGCAAATGGGAGAATCAATGGAGAAATGATACCATAGGCTAAGATGATAACTGTTAAATTGGTGTAAACTGGGAATGTGGTACCCCATTTATACTGCGATAACTTGTTGAATCTCAGATGTTTCTTTCTAACAGTCTTATCCAAGATAAAACTAAAGACATAGAACAAGACCAACGTTGTAATTTGGAAAAGAGCTGCACCCGAAATCGACAAACCTTGTAGGATTAAGTATGAGATGTAAAAATTTGAAGATTTCGGTAAATTCGAAGCCAAAAGACTCATTGCACTTGTAGGATCTTGTACAATCTTTGTGACCACACTTGTTGCAGAAGATGAAATGGTGGTGACCAAAAAAACTTGAATCACCAAAAAGGCGAAATAACTCTGTTGTGTTGAGTATTCAACCAGTTGAACACTTGGAGCTCCTGAAACTTTGGCCATCAGTCTGATGAACATTGGTAAAAGAGCCATCAAGACAGCCAACAATATAGTTGGTAATAATGAGGTGACCAAACCCAATAAAACCGTTGGTAAACGATAGATGAATCTGAGGAAATGAACTTTATCGGTAAGATATGACAAATTGGAAATGACACCGACAAATGCCACTGGGAAGGCCCATAAGATGACCAAAGCACAGATCGCTACTGAAGCAGTTGTTGTCCTGACCAATCTCTCCCACCAAAACAATCTCATATTTGGCCAAATGATATCTGAAGGGTTGACTCCGATGTAACGAGGAGCAAAATGAAGAGGAACATGACTCGGAGTACTTTGATAAGCCATTTGCAGTAAGTATTGGTTTTCAAATTCCACGAAAACTGAGTTCATCGGTTTGACCTCATGATAATTTTGTTGTAATTCTTTGATTTCTGCATCAAGAATTGGTAATTGTTCTTTACAATAATCGATTGTGTCAACTTTTTTACCGAAAATAGGTTTCAATCTATGAGATGGTCTCTTCTTCGTTGGCACGTAACAAGCCATTTCATTAGCAGGTTCTATAAGTTCACCTTTCTTGTCAGCTTTCTTCTTGGCCTTGACTGCTTTTGTCAATAATTTATGCAAAGCAGATTCTAACCTCATTGCCATTTGATTTCTCTTTTTAACTTTTGAAGCCAAACGTCTTTGACCTCTGGCAACCCAAACAGATTTAACACCATCAAACATCTTCTTCAACTCTTCTTCTTCTAAAAATTGATCACTTGCAGTCATGAACAAAACTGTTCTCGAAGATAGTTGTTTGGCATATTTAGGGGATGACAGCACGGCTAATCTCATCGAATTGTAGAAAATTAACTCTCTATAGAGGACGAATAAGAATCCACCATAGAATATCCATGATATCAAAGCATGGCAATAAAATCTTTTTGAATTGGAAATATTAGAAATGGATAAAAGATCAAACCCTTCATCGTCATAACCATTTGTGGCATTGACAGGTAACAAAATAATCAAACTTAAGCAACCAAATCCAGTGAAACACAGAATGATGAACAAATATCTGATAAAGAAATAGCCATCTAAACCTGCTTGTTTCAATACAAAACTATGTTTCTTCTTCAATAAAACCCAAAGCCATAGAACTATACCGGCTGGTAAAGGTTCAGGTTTCTTTTCCGGCGGTACCAAATCATAACTTGATTTTGGAAGATAAATTCTTTTGAATTTCAATCTCAAAATGATAAATCCAACAACAAAACATCCAAAAATGACAGAATTAGTTGCCAAAGATGTCAACACCGATTGTGTCGATGTATTCTTTGTTGTTGTCATCTTTTCAATAACAGTTTCAGATCAAGCAAAAATCTTTTTTTTGCTTCTACTAAAACGCGCAATGAATCTCGCTTAAAAAAAATTATATATGCATGCATGCATGAAAAAAACCGTTTTGAGTGCTATAAAAAATAGTCATTTGGGATCTTTTTTGATTGAACCACCATGCTTGAATCATCACTTTCGAAAGTTTGATAAACCCTGTTGTAATCATCATCTATCGTTAAACTCAGGGCTGTGTTTCCACATCTATAACAATAATTCGGAGCCGACCAAACGGTTACCAATTTCCCATCAAATACCTCTTTATAACCTTCCATCACCAATTGATGAGCCCTTGCAATTAAAGATAAATTGTTGAAATGACAAAATTTTTCAGTTTCGTTTTGACCGAATAAAAAACCAGCTCCACGAGGAGAAATCAGCCATGCAGGGATGTTATCTTCTGGATCTGACCATAATAAATCACACATAGAACCTTCATGGGGTACTTCTTTTTTACGATCGATATATCTAATTTGATCAATGCTTGTTATATCAGGGGATAAACCTCCATGCACACAAAAAACACCACCTTGACCTCCTGATGATCCATTGTGGATATAGGCCCCAAGAGCCAAATAATCAAACACTTCACAACAATATCTCCAAACATTTGCACTACCATATTTTCGAAGACATTCTTCGTAAAATCCATAAACCTGTGTAATTTGACGACTTTCATGGTTACCCCTGATCAAAAATATACGATCAGGGTATCGTATTTTATAACATAATAACAACAAAAAGGTCTCTAGAGAGTAAAAACCTCGATCCACAAAATCTCCCAAGAACAAATATTTGGATTGTGGAGGAAATTTGGAAATTGAAAATAGTGTTAGGAGATCGTGTAGTTGTCCGTGTATATCTCCACAGATCGTCACTGGGGTATCTATGAGTTGAATGTTGGCTTCTTCTATGAGTAATTCTTGTCCTAGTAGACATAGTTCCATAACTTCATGTTCAGGGATAAAATTACACTTCTTTATATCCTCAATTATCTTATCCAAATCCATCATAACTGTGCTTCTTTTTGTTTCAAGAGCTTTTTTTTCATGGAAATGATGTAAGAAATTGTGCGGCTGTGCACGACCCTTCATAAAGGGGGGTGTTGGTTAATTCGAATAGTGGTCTAGAAAACGAGGACCTGGTGCTGAAAAGGGTTCTGATTCGTACTGTTTTAATGCATAATCCATTTTCACAAGATTATTACTGAATTGACCAGATTCATCCAGATCTTCATTGAGAAATAAAGATGAACATTTCTCGATTATATCTGTATTTGCATCTGCCAACAATAGCACCTGTTTCCAATCAATTTTACGATTTTTTTTACCCACTACATTCAACAAGTCATCAATCAATGTCTCTATTTTAGTCAAGATGTCATTTTGAGCATGCTCGGGTAGTATAATGTCCAAACTCAGTTCTCCTTTTGAATTGTGGATTTTATCGGTGATTTTTTTGGTGAATAAATCATTTAAAATAAGTTTCAACTTTGTGTTTGCATCAATTTCTCCTAATTCAAAATCTCGTTTTAGTGACAGAGGTATTTCGTTCAAAGGCAATGGCCATCTACTCCAATTCTGATGTGGTAATTGACTGGATACTTGGTTATGTAACAAAAAAGAAGAATATAAATGTACAGAAACATCATTACGATATTCCAACTCGATGGAATCAATCACTTTTAAAGATTCTTTATATGTTTTCAGCTCCGAATCCTTCATGAAGATCAACTTTATAAAATTCAAATCAAATAAAATTGAAAAATTATCAAAAAAAAAAAAAAAAAACTTCCAACGTCAAAGATGCCGAGATTGGAAGAGATTGAAGATGTTGAGGATATAGATAACTTGGAAATGGATTTAGCCGAGTTTGATCCTTCCTTGAAGACACCTATTGCACCAGCTAGACCTCAACCACAAGTTGTGAAGAGTGAAGAGGATACACCATTATTACCTCCAGGTATGCTGAACAACCCATTCATGCAAGAAATGATGAAAGGATTTCAACAATCGCAAAATGTTGTTGAGACTCCAACACCTGAAAGAAGATCTATGTACACTGAAGAACAACTTGAACAGATCAAATCCATGCAAACGATTTATCCGTGTTATTTTGATGTGAATAGAAGTGTCAAAGAAGGCCGCAGAGTCAATAAATCAAATGCAGTTAAAAACCCTTTACTGACAACGGTACTGGAAATATGTCTCAGTTTTGGTCTCCAAGCTGTTTATGAGCCAAACAAAACACATCCACAAGATTTTGGTAATCCTGGACGTGTTTCCGTCTTGATCAAGAAAAATGGTCAACCGGTTTCAAAATTTAAGACACAGAGAGATTTATACCTGGCAATTGGTAAACTGTTACAGACCAAACAAACGACGTGGAATAGAGTGAAACAGATTGGAGGACCTGCCGAATTAACTTCTTATGATCCCAAAAACGTTCCTTTGGTCAAAGGTTTTAAAATGAACGAAATCGTTCCATTACATTCTCCTTTGATCTATCAAAATCCAGCTACAGAACTGATTTATAAAAAAGAATATTTGGACAAACCAAAACCAGTGACTCCTGCACCTGTACCTAAACAAAAGAATAAGTATATGACTATTAGAAGATAATCTATTTAGCCCCATATTTTGACTTGTAGTCGATTAATAATTTTTTCTGTTCAGGGGTGAATTTTGAATCCAAAAATTTGATGATGTCGGTCAAAGACACAATATTAAGAACGGGAACACCTGTTGTTTGGGTCACCATTTGAGTGGCACTCAAATCGGAATCAACAGTAGTCTCTTGTCTATCCAAGGCAATAATGACTCCTACTATAACACCTTGATTTTGTTTCACAATTTCAAAACTCTCCTTCACAGCAGTTCCAGCACTAATTACGTCATCAATGATCAAAATTTTTTTATTCTTCAAATCTCCTCCAACAATGTTACCGCCTTCACCATGATCTTTTTTCTCTTTTCTGTTGAATGAATATTGAATATCTTTATATTTGTCACCTCCAATTTCATATAATTTATTTGCAACCACAGCACATAATGGGATACCTTTATAGGCAGGACCAAATAAAATATCAAATTCTAAACCTTGATCGATGATCGATTCTGCATAGGCCACTGCTAAGTTGTGTAAATCTTGAGCAGAGCAGAAAAATCCAAGATTAAAGAAATATGGAGATTGACGTCCAGATTTTAAAGTGAATTCTCCAAATTTCAAAGCTTGACATTTGAGAGCAGCCTCAAGAAAGATCGTTTGGTGGTTTGAAGAAGACATGAAGATTTTGGTGAATTTTTAAATTTTGATTTTTTTTGATTTCAACGTTTTTGAGGGGATGTTAAAGGGATACATAAACACCAATAAAGAGTGTGTAATCAATAGAAGTGGTACAAAAGAATAAAAGTAACCGGATGTAATGATTTAGATGAGTGGGTCTCGATTAAGTCAATTTTACTCGCATTATCAAATCTTCATAATTGTTTAACGCTTTATATATAATTTATATTACAAAAACTGTATAATGGTTTTGTACCCCTTTGCGGAACACCAATCTCTATGTTCACCCAATAAATCTATATCAGGTTCTTCTTCTGTCATTGTAGGTGGATGAACTGTACCTGCCAAAATCTTTGAAGGTGTGAAATTTATTGTCACATCTCCTGTTGTGGTACTATCCATCAATATACGTCTATTACAACAATGACATTGTAAAAAAATGAGCTGGTTATATCCAAATGCTTGTAATTTTAATTCCCATCCCAATAATGCAATCATCAAAACAGTTTTATCATATTCACATTTCTCATAAAGTTTATCCAAATCTTGTTCAGAGACAACTGTGATGAAATTTTTGGATTCGATGAAATGTTTGTTCTTCACCAACAGCAGAGCATTTTTATGGATCAATTCTAGAATGTCTTGATGATCATATGCATGGATTAAATATGATGATAGAGGTGAAGGATGATTTTTCCAAGGACATGATTCCAAATGTTCATTTGTAAGTTTTGACAAATAATTTTGTAAAAGTTGATCGTTAACGTTTGTACTCAAATCTTCATCGAATTCAAATAATGTTGATAAGTGATCATTTAATTTGATCACCATTGAAGAATTACATGTGACACATTTGATCTGATTTTTCAAACTCCCATTGTTCTCAACACAAATCCATCCATGTCTAGCACAGTTTAATGGATTCAAATCAGAATCTTCTATTGACCAATTCAAAATGTTAAAAGTGTTAATCCTCTGTAAAAGTTTTTTACGATCATATGGTACATATGTGTTAAATCTGTTGAAATGTGGATTTTTCGATAAAGATGCAGTTTTCAACCTTGTATTCTTAATCTTTGTGAAAAATTCTATCGTTTCATTCGAACTGGCATTGACATCTGATAATCTTTTCTTTGTGGATGAGAGTTCTTTTATGGTTCTATGAACATCATGTAAATGGTGATGGTATTGACTCTTCTTGTTTATATGCAGTTTTAAAGGGGATGATACGGCTATTGAATTAGTTCTACTCGACTTCTCCTCCATTTCGCTTTACTAGTCAATTTTTCATTTTAAAAAAAAAAAAAAAACGTCAAATTCAAATTTTCAAAATCATCTTTTTATTTTTTGATTTTTTTCTAAAACTATTAAACAATTGGAGTTGTTTTAATATCGGCAACTATTTCAGGATCATGGGCATGACATGTCACATCTAATTGTAATTTCCATTTTCTACCATGTAATTTTTCCTCTGGAATACCGTGATTTGATTCATCGACGAAATGCCATGTAATATTACCTTCATTTTCTTCTGACACCCCCTTTCCAAAATCATAATCGACTCCTGACCATTTGGAAATTTCTTTCAACAAATGTTTTTCAATGTGATGATGTACTTGTCTGACAAATTTTTTGTTCAAACTTGACATTGTTGGTTTCACTTTTTCTAAATCATCATGGCATTCTTTTAATACAAATGGTGGATAATAATTCAATTTGGCATGTAAAAAGTCAAATTCATTATCCCATGTTTCATCTTTGAGAAAATTCTCAAAGGCGTCTAAAGAATCAAAAGTTCTCAATTTTGGTTCTTGTTCAGTATGTGGTGGTCTATCGGTGATCTCATCTAAATGATGTGGTTCCGTTGGTGCTGTTGTGTATTTGTTATGTTTATCTTTCTTCGTCATGTTTTGTTCAATGGTGAAACAACAGAACCAAAGCCACTATTTATATCAATTCAATTCCAAATTGCTCCATAACCCCTCAAGAAACGGTCGGATCATTCAAAAGAAATGAGATGCTTTTTCTGCACATCACGATCTTGTTTCCACTGAGTCGATATCGTTATTTTGGAAAAATTATTGCGCTGCAAAATCCCATTTAAACGAAGATGCTCATGATTTAAATGCACGTTTGCGGCATAAATTATTTGAACGGGTGATTCTTGGTCATATGACTTGGAGTTTATTATCCGGGGTTTAACATTCTATTTTTGGTTATTTTTACAAATTCAATTACCGCAGTAAAGCCATGGAAGATCCCATAATATTGCATATACTTAGTCTATTGGAATTATCTGATCATTTCACACGATCAACACCGGCTTCTGGAATTGTCTTTGGAGGACTCTTGGGTAAGAGTAATAGCATTAATCACTCGTTTGAAATTTTGTTGAACGATACAGGTATAGATCAGCATTTCTTACAGACAAAATTATATCAATTGAACATCATTTATCCTTCTCTTGAGTTGAAAGGGTTTTATCAGGTTTCTGAGTATGGATTCGATCCATTGATATCAAATTTGATAAAACCGTTGAAATTGAACAATATGTTATTACTCAAAGTTGACCCACATGATATGGTCAATTGTACACTTTCTCCTTTGCATAAACCTGATCTACAATTGAGCCATAAATTAACTTCTGCTCCTAGTGAATTGGCTTCTTTGATGTCGATCAAAGAAAACGTTTTAAAACCAGAACTGATTAAACCTTCTGAAGTATTCAAATCTGAGAAAGAATCTTTGAAATCGAGTCTTGAAAGTTTACACAATAGGATCGAAAAACTATTGTTCAAGTTACAAACTAATTGTGAAGGAGACGATTTATTGATTCTGATTGATAAATTTATCTACGAATTCGAATTCATAAAGAAAAATCTGAATTTCAAACATCAATTAGAACAAGAAAGTTTGAAATGGTTGATGAGCTCTACTTCTGCTTTGATGCTTTTGTTGAAACATGATTGAAAAACACAACCTGCATTATGCACGGCTACATTCTTATGGATATTACGTGGGATGTCAGAAGACATATTACCTAATTAGGTAAGACGACACAATTTAAAGTTTCGCTTCATGCGCTTTATGCATAAAATTAATCCAAATCGGGACTTTATTTCACTGAAAGTAGTATTAAGGTTCCGAGGGAAGCCAAATGGTATGCGAGATAAGACTTTTCGTTGAAATTTAATTGGAACGGCTCCAGATGAGCCGTTCACATATAAAGCTTCTATTAAGTACTGTAATGTAATACCAATGATGTATCTCTTTGCATCTGTTTTAGTGTCTGTTGCCTTGTTATCGAAATCTTCAGAACTGTTACCAGTCTCTTCTTCTTATGTCACTTTTAGTGCATCTTATCCAACCAATATTGGTTATTTAGGACCAACAGCCACTGGGAAAGCCCCCTTTTTGGCACAAACAGATGACTATGCCGCTAAAACTGGTATTCCAACCAAAACCTATACCTACCCTCAACCATGGGAATCTGCACAGGCTTATGATCACAAAGATGGGGATCAGTCAATTTTTGAATTGATGGGAAACTTGTCTCCGTACTACGTCAGCGAAGGTTGGGGGGTTTATGATTATTCCTTACCAGAACAATGTAAGATTAAGCAGGTTCAGATGTTTGCCAGGCATGGTTCAAGATACCCAGATTCTGAAAATGGGTTTGCAAAAACCGTTCAAATGGCCGGTAACTTCACTGCCTCCGGAAATTTGTCGTTTTTGAACGATTGGCAATATAACATGGGGACAAGTGTCTTGACCAGTCTTGGTAACCAACAGTTGTTCAACGAAGGTATCAGGGCTTTCTTCAGATACGGTGGATTGTACGACTTTGACAGCTCCAAAAAGATCATTGCAAGAACCACATCTGAAGAGAGAATGACCATGTCTGCTTTGTACTTCTTGAACGGGTTCTTCGGGTTCAATTGGCAAGATTACGCAGAATTACTGATCAATTATGAACTGGATGGTTTCAACAATACTTTGGTTCCTTGGAATGCCTGTCCAAATAACAATGATGCATATTTGATTGGGGATGACATCGTTGAACCGTTAATCGAGGATTACTTAGCCAATGCCGTCCAAAGATTTAATCTGCAAATCAAAGGAAACTTGACATTGACAGCCACCGACGTTTATAACATGCAAACAATGTGTGCCTATGAGACCAACAATTTGGGTTATTCCAAATTCTGTTCCTTGTTCAGCCAAGAAGAATGGGAATGGTATGGTTATACAAACGACATTGACTTTTACTATGGAGATATGTTTGGAAATCCAACATCTCGTGCCACAGGTGTTGGTGCTGTCATTGAACTATGGCAAAGGTTGACTGGAACCCCTTATTCTCCTGAATTACAAACCACCCAAAATTCCACTTGGGATTCCAACCCGGATTATTTCCCAATGGATCAAACTTTGTACTTCGATTTCACCCATGATACCACCATTCTCAACATTTTGACAGCCATGGGTTTGGAACAATTTAAAACCAACTTCACTCTAGCCGGACCTCATAACGATACGCAAGACTTCAAAGTGTCTCAAATCGTTCCATTTGGTGCTCAATTCTTACTCGAGGTCATCGAATGTGATGAAGCAGTTCCTGCCAATAGATCCGAAGAGACAATTCCAAATTCTGGCAAAACTTCTTATGCCCATGCCATTTTGAATGATCACACTTTGTCTTTGTCTAGAAATATTCCCGATTTCTGTGAATCCAGAGTAGATGGATGGTGTGAATTAGATGCGTTCATTGAACATTTGAGTGGCATGCAAGAACTTTCAGACTTCGAATATTCCTGTTATGGTAATATAAGTTTCACAGACATTGTCGAAGATGGTGTCCCAATGAGTTGAACCTTCAATTTTTTTTATCTTTTTCCTATGAATTCATCAGGAGAGCATTTACATAGTTTCAACTGAATTTTTTCTCAGCAATTAACAAGAACGACGCTAGCTAAGCCAAGCACGTGCAAATGAAAAATATGCACTTCATTTACCCGATTAGGCAATTTCGGCAATCAGATAAAGCAAGTTCCTACTTTAGTCAATTTTTCATGCATAAAATCCCAATTGAGATATAATTAAGCACGTTTTCATGTTGGGACAATACCGAGGCGATTAACTTATTGTAAATCAGGCATGTGTAAAAAACAGCCAATAGGCAATTTGATCGTTAGCTCCGAGTACTTGGTGGGGGCGTGGGGCAGAAGGGTTGCACCCGGGTGTAAATACATATAAATAGAAGTAAACTTCTCGAACAATAAACCAAAAATGATCTCATTGTCAATTCTCGGCTCATTGGCCCTTTATTTAAACTCAATTGCTGCTGTCCCAGTCAGTAGTTCCACCGAAGCTCAATTCCCAACTAATATCGGGTTCTTAGGTCCTACAGCTACAGGAACAGCACCATTTTTGGCCCAAACCGATGATGTGGCCCAGAAAACAGGTACACCGACCAAGGCCTATTCGTTGCCACAACCTTGGGAATCTGCTCAACCTTTTGACCACAAAGATGGTGACGAATCAATCTTTGAAATGATGGGATCACTTTCTCCTTATTATGTGAACAAAGGTTGGGGAGTCTATGAATATGGATTACCAGATCAATGTAAGATTGAGAAGATCCAAATGGTATCTCGTCATGGTTCTCGTTATTCCACCAGTACTACCGATGTTCTTCTGACCAAACTCCAAAGTCTGAACTTCACTGCCTCCGGTGATTTGGAATTCTTGAACACTTGGACCAACAAGTTGGGTAACAACATCTTGACCAGTTTGGGAAACCAACAATTGTTTGACAGTGGTGTTAGATACTTCATGAGATATGGAGGTTTGTACGATTTTGAAAACCCACAAAAATTGGTCGTTAGAAGTACTTCTCAAGAGCGTATGACAATGAGTGCTTTGTACTGGTTGAACGGGTTCTTTGGATTCAATTGGCAAGATTATGCCCAATTAGAATTGATCATCGAAGACACAGGTTTCAACAACACCTTGGCTCCATGGAACGACTGTCCTAACAATGACAACTCTACAGAAGGAGCCACCGATTTGACCGATACTTTGATTCCTCAATACCTTGCCAATGCCACTGAAAGATTCAATCTGTTATTGGACGGTGTCACTTTAGAGACCACCGATGTTTATGACATGCAAAGTTTGTGTGCCTATGAGACCAACACTTTGGGTTACTCCAAATTCTGTTCAATCTTCAGCCAAGAAGAATGGGAATGGTACGGCTACATCCAAGACTTGAACTTCTTCTACGGTTATTCTTTTGGAAACCCAACAGCCAGAGCCACAGGTATTGGATTTGTGACCGAATTCTTGGACAGATTGACCAACACCACTTTCAATTCACAATATTTGACGACTCAAAACACAACTTTTGATGAGAACCCAGATTATTTCCCATTGGATCAACCAATTTATGTCGACTTCACCCATGATACCATTATTGTCGAGATATTGACTGCTTTGGGATTCCTGCAGTTGAACTCCACTTTCGATCTCAGTGGTCCAAATACCGACACTTCCACGTTCAAATCCTCTCAATTCGTTCCATTTGGAGCCAATATTGTCTTTGAAGTGATCACTTGTGACGAAGAAGTTCCAGTTGACCGGTCTCAATTGCTGGTTGAAGGTACTAATTCCACCCAGTACATTCATGCCATCTTAAACGGTAACACTTTATCTTTGTCTCGTAATATTCCAGATTATTGTGAATCAAGAGTCGATGGTTGGTGTAAACTTGACAATTTCATCGAGTACTTGGGAACATTGTATGACAAGGCTCAATATGAATACTCTTGTTATGGTGATTACAATGTCACTCAACTTGTCACCGATGGTGTTCCATTGGCTTGATACCTCTCCCAACTTTTTTCCAATTTCGTTATCGTTTCTTTCATTCTTACTTTAGTGTAATACAAAAGTTATTTCTTTTAGCACCACTATGAAGTTCTTTCTTGGGCCAAGGCTTTGTCTTTAAAGTTCCATCCCATTCATAGAGCCAATATGCAACTTTTTTAGCCTCGTAATATCGTAATTCTTTGAATCCCAAGCTCTGTATCAAGATTTTGAAAGAACCTTGATCGAGGTATCTAGAATTAGAGACACAGGGCAAAGGTAGGACAAAGAACAACAAAGGATGATTGTTATGTCTTGGTGATTTCAAAAAAAGTCTTAACCTTTTGAGCATTTCACCTCGATCATTTGCAGTTGGTACAAAATTGACCACCAATGAACAGGATATTAGATCAAATTTATCAGATTCAGTTGTAGGAAGTGGTCTTTCCATAAAATCTTGCTGAAGTATGAGACCAGGTTCTTGGGAATTCAAATCTATTCTTATGACTTGTTTGAAAATTCCACAAGTTGAAATCTTGTTATTCGAGCTCAAAGATCCAATCTCCAAAGCCGTTGGATTTAGATCCTTTAAATTTGGAAACATTTCTAACCATTGTACAAGTTTCCCAGAAGAATCTCCACCTCTATTTTGACCAAGAATAGAAGCAGTTTGATAAGTGTTTAAACCACCTCTTTTCTCAATTTCCGCATCAATTTGACCTAGTAATTCTATGAGACATTTATCACCATTGGATTCATTGAATAAAATTTGAGGAGGATTCTTCAACTTCAATTCTTTTATATGCAATTCTTTTGAGTTCGAATACCATTTAGACATTTCTAAATTTGATTCGATTATCTCGATATACTTGGATTCATCCATCTGTCGGTACCTGCCCGATAAGATCTTTAAAACACTAGATTTATTCTTTTGTAGAGTATGAAATCTTCGTATCAATTGCCTAGTACGTTGAGGTTTCAAAGTCTTGGGACTTAAATCTCTATCATTGGTAATTGCCCTATTTTTCCTCCCCAACAACAAAGATTTCTTCTTCACCATTTTCTGCAATTCGATGCGATGAGCTCGAAACTTTAAATTTTTCAAAGTGAAAAATTTTTGAGATGAGCTTTGAGGTCAAGATGGTTAGGAGTAAAATTCCACCAAAGATATTGAAGAAGGCGTTTAAAAACAGGATTAGTAAACCTGTGAAGAAGCCGGGAATTGTTAAAAAGGAGAGATCTGTCATTTCAGCAGATAATTTGAATTGGAAACCCGTAGAAGTTCCTGATACTTTGGATGATTTCGGGGGTTTTTATGGATTAGAAGAAATTGATGGAGTTGATGTAAAAGTTGTTAATGGAGAAGTGAAATTTTTCACCAAAGAAGAAGAATCACCTAAAGATGTGGAAATGTCCACAGAGAAAGAAGAACCTTCCAAAACAAACTTGAAGAAACAGAAGAAACTCGAAAAGAAGAAGAACGATAATAAACCTTTGGAACATTCTGGGTTTCAAGCTTTGGTGGAATTACCAGATGATGTTGAACTTCCAGAATGGTCAAATGAGATTTCTGACTTGTCGGGTTATACATTACAAGGTTTAAAGAAATTAGGATTCACATCTCCTACACCGATCCAAAAGAGTACGATTCCAATTGCACTTACAGGTAAAGATGTTGTAGGAAAAGCCATGACTGGATCTGGTAAAACTTTGGCCTATGGGATCCCCATCTTAGAAAGATACCTCGAGAAACTGTCCAGAGACAAATCAAGTCCTCCTACAGGTATAATTTTTGCACCAACGAGAGAATTGGCACATCAAGTTGTGAAACATCTTGAAAGTTTGGCAAGGTATTCTCCGTTGACAGAACATGGAATAGTTTCATTGACCGGAGGTTTATCGATTCAAAAACAAGAGAGATTGTTATCACATGGTCCTGGAATCATCGTTGCAACTCCAGGTCGTACTTTAGAGTTATTGGAGAAAAGTTCTGATCTTGCAACCAAGTTGGCATCTATTGACATTTTGGTCCTTGATGAAGCCGATAGATTGTTACAAGATGGACATTTCGAAGAATTGGAAAAGATCATCGAGATCCTCTTGAAGAAAAGGCCCGAAAACCTTTTGCATAAGAAATGGCAAACTTTAGTGTTTTCAGCGACATTTGCCAAAGAATTGTTTGGTAAGCTCGATAAGCATGTGAAGAAGTCCAAGAAGGAGGATCAAGAGGTGATGAGCATCTTAACCAAGAAGTTGAAGTTCAAAGATCAAAATCCAACTTTTATCGATGCCAATCCTCAAGAGAAAGTGGCAGGTAGGGTGACAGAGGCATTGATTGAATGTGGTGCTGTAGAACGTGATTTATACCTCTACTATTTCTTGCTCATGTATCCAGGGTCCACTTTGGTGTTTGCCAACAGTATTGATTCCGTCAAGAGATTGGCTCCTTTCCTCAACAATTTGGACATTCCAACGTTTTCGATTCATTCTCAAATGGTTCAAAAACAACGTCTTCGTTCTTTGGAACGGTTCAACAAGGCCATCACAGAAAATAAGACTGCAGTTTTGATTGCATCAGACGTTGCTGCCAGAGGTTTGGACATTCCAAATATCACCCATGTCGTACATTACCATTTACCCAGATCTGCCGATATCTATATCCATAGATCGGGAAGAACTGCAAGAGCAGGTAAAGAAGGTGTTTCCTTGATGATATGTTCACCACAGGAGGCTTCTGGACCTTTGAAGAAGTTGAGAAAGTTGGTCACTGCCAGTGACAATACCAAATTCAATTCTCATGCAGATGTCCAATTGTTACCTCTTGAGGTTGATTTAGTGGCTCAGTTGAAACCTAGGGTTAAATTAGCTGCTGAGTTGTCGGATGCCATTGTTTCCAATGATGGATCGACCAAAGAACTGTCATGGGTTTTAAAAGCTGCTCAAGACTTGGGAATCGATGATTTGTCCGATTTAGACGAAGATGATTATCTCAAGAGGACAAGAAAGAGAAAAGAGAAGAGAGCCATAGACAAGAATGAACTGCTGCTGAAAAGACTGGAATTGAGACGACTTCTCGAAGTACCAATCAGAAAGGACAAGAGACGTAGTTATTTGACAGGTGGATTACACAACTTGGCGGATTCTTTACTCAAAAACAGTGGACATTCCCAAATCGTGGGTCTTTCCAAGTCAAATGCTTTGGACGATCTCAAACACAGAAAATGAACATGAATAGGTCTTTTATTTAGTAATCACTATCCTCGTAATAACGTCATCAGCTATAATCAAACACAGAAAATGAACATGAATTAGGTCTTTTATTTAGTAATCACTATCCTCGTAATATTCGTCATCATCTGAATCGTCAGCTAATTGTTCAAAGTTCAATTTGTAACGTAACAAAGCACCAACACCACCGAAACCTTTGACGAATTGAGCACCTTCTGAAGATCTATCAGTAACGAATTCCATGGTGGCACCAAAACTCTTGTAATTTTCAGCCAACCATTCCAACAATGAAATTTCCGACACGATTTCCATCTCTGTTCCGGTATATTTATCCAATTGCCAAGTTTTTTCAGGATTGGAAGGTTCTGCATGTTTGATCACCTCTTGACCTTCAGAATCTTTCAAAGTGTATCTGACGATTGACAAATTTTCATATACAATGATGATTTCACATGCACCGGCATCCAATGCTTTTAAAGTGTCGTCAATACCATAACAAAATTTACCTGTGTCTTGAGAAATTTCATCAAAGTACAGCGTGATCAATTTCTTTTCTTGGATGAATTTGACGTTACTCAAGGCTTCAGCAGATAATTCAATGGCTTGGTTGAACCCATTCTCTCCTCCATAAGAGACATCTACGATTTTCACAATTTTAGTTGCCAATCTTTGATCGAACAAATCGGATCTGGACAATTCATTTTTGAAATCGGCAGAACCAGCCAAGATCAAACCAGTGACGTTGACCTTATCAGCAGTGATAAAGTTTTGAACGGCCACTTCAGCCACTTTTCTCACATAGTTATGTCTTTTTTCATCTCTTAAACGAGAAAAACGTAACGCAGATTGACCACCTCTACCGTGCTTTTTTGGTAAATCAACGGTAAATTTGTACAAAACGTCTCTGGTATTACCGGATAGAGTACCGAACAAAGCTCCATTACCATCCATGACGATGAATCCGAATCTGTCATCTGATTCCAATAATTCAGAAAGTGCTTCTGTGTGGAATTTGTTATCACACAAATACAAAGAGGTGTTGATTGGTTTAAAAGGTTCGAAATCAATGTTCAACTTCTTTTCTTTACCTTCATCAGTTATGACATCACCACAGTAGATCACCAATCCGTTAGGTGGGACCTTGGTGTATAACTTTAACTTGGATTGTGTGGATGTAATAGCAGATAAAACAGATAATCTGTTGACTCTAGATTTGATGTTAGAAGCAGTACCGTATTCATCGGTCAACATCTTTTGAATGATCGAAATTTGACCCTTTGGAGGAATAATCAATGAAATCATCGATGTACCATTACCACGGGCATTTTCCAAACTCTTGATCAACTTTTTGATCTTCCAAATCTCAATATTCTTCTCAGCTTCTGTCTCCATCGTGTCGATTTTTCAACTTTTGCGAAAAAAAAAAGTTAAAAAAAATTTCAAATTTTTTTTTTGAACAGGTCGTGCACAAAAACCCAATTTCCCAAACACAATTTTTCTGCAAATGTGTTTTTAAGCCGATAGGGACCGATCTTATAGAAGATGGCTATTCTTAGAAGACGTAAGGATACTAATGAAGAATCCGATACTGATTCTATTTCTGATTCTGGATCTGAAATAGTTGTAAAACCGAAATCAAGAAGACCAAAAGAAAATGCGTTCACACAACAGAAATTAAAACTGTACCAACCGATTTTGACGCCCAAGATTGTTATTCCAATATTCTTCATACTTGCCATAATTTTCATCCCATTGGGTATTGGGATGTTATACGGATCCAAAAAGATCGAAGAACTCATCATAGAGTATCAAGATTGTGAAACAAAAGCCTCTAGTGATTACTTCTCCGACGTACCAGATGAATACACGGATTGGAGTTTCCATTCTCCTGTGACAATTAAACCTAAATGGAAATATGCTACGAATTCTTCTGAAACCGATGAAGATGAAGCAGGATTATGTGAGATCCAATTCCAAATTCCAGATGACATTGGAGGTCCTGTCTATCTTTTTTACAAGCTTACAAATTTTTATGCAAATCATCGTCGATATGTTAAATCTTTTAGTGAGGATCAATTGAACGGTAAAGCAGCATCTTTGAACGTTATCAAGAACACTGTAGGACAAAATTGTCAACCTTTATCTGAGGATGAAAATGGGATGAAGTATTATCCATGTGGATTGATAGCCAATTCCATATTTAACGACACTTTTACATCTCCAGTAGGTGTTAACGATACCACTGTTGACTATGACATGACAGAAGAAGGTATTGCTTGGTCCACCGATAAAAATAGATTCAAAAAGACGGAATATTCTGCTTCTGAAGTGGTTCCTCCTCCTAATTGGGTCAAGAAATATCCCGATGGTTATACCGATGATAACATGCCGGATATCAGTACATGGTGGCTGTTTCAAAATTGGATGCACGCTGCAGGGTTACCTGTTTTCAGTAGATTGGCATTGAGAAACAACGATGACACGATGAAAGCAGGAACGTATCAAGTGACTGTAGGATTGCATTGGCCAGTGACAGAATTCGATGGTAAAAAGGCTTTATTCATCAGTACTGCTTCAGTGATAGGTGGGAAGAATTCTTTCTTGGGAATTGCCTGGTTAGTGGCTGGTTTCATCTGTTTCTTGTTGGGTGTAGCTTTTAGTTTGATCCATGTGTGGCATCCAAGGAAAACAGGAGATCTTTCGTATTTGAGTTGGAACAAAGACAAAACTGTTGTTTTGGAAGATGCTCCAAGAACCACTATATAAAGAAATATTCATCTCTTTTTCTTGTTCTTTTTCTTGTTCTTCTTCATTTTCTTCTTTTTGTTCTTCTTATTTTTCTTCTTCTTCTTTTTGTTGTTCTTCTTTTTCTTCTTCTTCTTTTTGTTGTTCTTCTTTTTCTTTTTCTTCTTCTTCTTAATCTTTTTCTTTTTGTTGTTCTTCATTTTCTTCTTTTTGTTCTTCTTTTTCTTCTTTTTGTTCTTCTTCTTCTTCTTCTCCTTCTCCTTCTTCTCTTCCTCTTTTTATCATCTTGATGAATTTGCGCATACAAACTTATCGTCAAAAGATGGGTAAAGATTTTGTGCCCAATAGACTAGATAAAGAGTCCTTGTTGAACAAATTCAAAGAAGATCAAGATGACATTGAAAATGAAATCACTTTTGATCTGTTTAAATTGGCCGAATCACCAAAGAGACAAGATTTTCTACATTCACCGTTCATTAGAAATGGTTTAAAACACAAAGAAGAAAGTAGATCCAGAGGTTCTTCAAACAGTTCTGGATCCTTCCCACTGTTTAGAAACATCACTCCATTGAATTTACAAGATTTGGATAGATTTCTGATGGAAGATACTCCTGTTTTGAGAAGAAGTGATGCCCTGTTCAAAAAACCAACACTACACAATAGAATGAAATCTGTAGAACATCTGCCTGTATTACAAGTGAAGACACCTTCATCTTCGAGATCTACATCTCCTATAAAGAAACATGCAGTATCACTTACACCTGCTCAAAGAGTGGAGAAACATGGAGGTTCTGCTTTGGATAATTATGATTTTAAAGAGTTATTGGGTAAAGGAGCATCTGCTTCAGTTTACAGAGCAATCAATTTGATGACTGGAACAGAAGTTGCAATTAAACAGATCGAAATTAATACAAAAGAAGACATAGAACTCATGATGACCGAAATCAGACTCTTGAAGATCCTCAGGCATAAAAATATAGTCAAATATCATGGCTATGTCAACAACAGCCATACTTTGAACATCATACTAGAATACTGTCCTGGTGGATCTTTGAGAAGGCTTTATAAAATGAGAGGAGAAGGTTTGAAAGAGAACGAGATCGTGGTGTATACCAGAGAGATATTGGCGGGTTTACAGTATTTACACGACCAAGGAGTTATACATCGAGATGTCAAGGCGGCAAATGTGTTATTAGCACAGGATGGAACGGTGAAGTTGGCAGACTTTGGGGTTTCTTCAAGGGCAAACCATAAATCCAGTCTAGTCGTTGGAGGGACTCCTTATTGGATGGCTCCGGAAGTTGTACTTTTACAAGGGAGTTCTACAGCATCAGATATTTGGTCGTTGGGTGCCACTGTGGTGGAACTTTTCACCACTCAACCTCCTTATCATGAATTAGAACCAATGGCTGCTTGCCATGCAATTGGTGTCCAAGACTCTCCTCCAATTCCTGTTGAACTTCCATCTTTGGCAAAAGATTTCTTGACACAATGCTTCCAGAGATCTCCGGAGATCAGAGTTGATTCAAGAAGATTACTCCAACATCCATGGCTCAGACATGTCTCAGAAGTTGTACCAAGACATCAAGATGGTTCCAAATTGATGGCTCCAAAAATTAGGAGGAAAGTCTCGGAGACGAAGGAGAAATTGATTGGTATTGAATCACCTTTTAGAGAACCAGATGATTTGACATCGTCGAAGAAAGTGGTGTTGAACGATTACGTCGAATCCGACGAGACAGAATTGGATATCTCTTTGATCGGTAATTTGAAGATCCATCGGTTTCAAGCCGATGAAACTCAGGATGATCCTTTTATCCTGGTGGATTTAGAAGAAGTTGATCCTTCCGAGAACAAACTAATCTCTGGTGTCGAATCTTTGGTCGAAAGATTGACTCCTAAGAACCGACAACTGGCGCAGGACGTTGGTCTGTTGGTTTCCACCATTTCAATTCACAGATCTTTGGGAAGAGTTGTCACACGAAATCATGGATTGATCCGTCTTTTAGAACTATTACATCTCGATGATAAAGAGTTGAATTTGCCCTGTTTACAGTTGTTGAACTTGTTATTTGCAGACAATCCACAGGCTTTATCAAATTTTTGTACGATTGGTGGATTAAACCTGGTGCTCAAATTGAAGAGTATTGAAGTGGTTTACTTCATCCAACAAATCCTTCTTTCAACCACATCAACTTTACAGATGTTTGTTGCCTGTGGTGGGTTGAAAAATTTGGTCAATTTTGTCCAAGAAGATTTTGATACCTATCCTGAATATGTGAGATGTGGAATCAATGGGATTCATGTTATTTTTCAAAGTAAACTCTCGACTTCAAGGGCAGATTTCTGTTATTTACTCCAAGATTCTGTCGATTGGTTACTGATCAATTTGGTGAACTTCGTATCCGATCCACAATACCTGGATAACATAGTTGAAATACTCCAAAATTTCTCATATTCTGAACCACGGGTCAAATCTTACATCACTACCACGACACTTTTGCGGTCAATAGTGCGTAATTATCACAATTTGACCACTCAAAATCAACTCAAACTCTTGAAATTCATCACATCTCTATCATCGGTACCTTCCAATTTGAACATCTTGGACGCATCTGATTGTGTCTCATTTTTGGTGACTCAATTACAAAACCATGTTCCTCCTTCAACTGGGTACAAGGAGTTTGCAAATGCCATCTGTCCAACAATATTTAACTTGTGTCATTTGAACAAGATTAGACAGATGGATCTAGTGGATTTGAATCTGGTTCCTCTTTTCACCAAATTGGTGGAAGTCGATCTACCTTTCAAAGACTTTATATTACCTCTATTATGTGAGTTAGTCCTTGTGAATCATAAAACTAGGAAAGCTTTGGAACAGAACAATGTGTTCCAAACTTTGACCAGATATCTCCATAATTCTTATTGGCAAGTTTATTCCTTAGAGGCCATCAAAAATTGGATGGTTCTGGATCCAAAGATTGAAGATTCAGTGGTGGAGAACATCACAGAGTTGATCCAAAGCTTTGAAAATTCCACCAACACCAATTTCTTGCAAAACTTTGTGGAATTCGTTGGTTTGAGTTTGAAGATCTCAAAAAGCCTTTCGAGTTCTGTAAAAATGATCGATTCAATTTTCATCAAGCTTGAGAAATTCAAGACAAATGCATTGGTTCAATTGGCATTACTCAAGATTGCAAAGAAGTTGGTTTCAGATGACATTAGAAACAGAGATTTGAGACTGAATGTCAAGAGACAATTGAGTAATTTCAAGGTGGATAAATCAGCAGTTTTGATCTACGAATTGGTGAAAGAGATTGAAGTCTTGTTATGATATCTATTTATATTCTTCGATAGCCTTTTTCAACCCATTTGGATTGGCACCAACAACTTTACCGATGCCGTTACCTTCTTTGAACAAAATAAAAGTCGGCATGGCACTAACTCCGTATTCTTGCAGAATATCTGTTTGTTGATCAACATCTACTTTCAAGAATTGGGTCTCGGTTTCAAATTCAGACAGAAATTTCTCTAAAATTGGAGACATCAGTTTACAAGGACCACACCAAGTGGCATAAAAATCCACTACGGACAACTTTGGCGATTTTGTCAACTCTTTAAAAGAATCAAAAGATGTCACTTCTCTAACCAAAGAAGATGAAAGTCTGATCTGCTGAGCAGCTCCTCTATTCATAAACTTAGTAATAACGTATCTGGACATTTCAAGTACTACAAATGCAATGGCAAATCGAACTACAAATCCAATCAGTGACATTTTTATAATAATGAAAAGCTTAGTAATTTACGAAAAATCGAACCGACAAAGAAAAAAAAGTTGTAAATTGCTACAAAATTTGGGGGGTTCATCACGATGAATGTTTGAATAGATTGGATAAATCACCATCGATGATCAGAATTTGTTTAGGAATGGCGTTTACAATATCACCATCATGATTCTTGAGTTGTGTGATAAAAGATTCCGGATCTTTTAAAGCCTTTTGTTTCAAATTTCGTAGTGTCACGATATCCCTTTTGACCATCTCACGTTGAGATCTTAGGAGGGATAATGCAGAACAAAGAGATATATATTGCACGTCATTTTCAAGAACTTCATCCGGTGAAGCTTGACTCAGTTTTGTGTTGTTGTCCCTTGTACTTTCCGCCATTGGCGGATCCTCATTTGGTGAAAAAGATCTCTCCCTCGATACCGATATTGTGGAAGGTGGAGGGGTTTTATATGAGGAAATATCATCGGATTGATTCTGAGGTGTTGTTACATCGACAAATTGGGCCGACAGATGTTTCTCAAACCTCAGTTTCTTCACCTGATATGGAGATGGACTAGAAGATGATTGTTCGAGATCACTTTCTAATCTCTTGACTAATTTGACAGATGACATAATTTGAGCGCCCCTAACTACCGGATTAGGATATTTCTGTTGTATGCTTGTTATGCCGGCTATGGGAAGGTTATAACCTGATAAAACGTATCAATGGTTTTTCAATATGGATCCACAGACACTCTGAAGTGGATTTGTTCCAATATAACGGTTTTTAATGTGAACAAAAGGATTCCGAGCTAACCGCCAATGATAAGATGAGAAAGACGAAAACTGTGAATGAATCGCTCAAAATTTAATTGAAGTAACAGTGGAACCCGATTCAAATACTACTAAAAACCACTCAACAAGTTATCAATGGGATGAAACGTATAAAATGATAACTTCGGACTGTCGTTTCCCCAGCCAATATTTCTTTTTTTGGAAAAGTGGCAACGGATTCGGCCGAGATTGTGCTAATGCACACGACCAAAGTGTCAAAAAAAACTAAATTTGATAATCAACGCACGACCCAAAGATGTCAAATAAATAAAGTATGTACAAGAGATTACTTCTTTGGTAGTTGTTTTGATTTGGGTTGGGATACGATTTCTTTTAAAGTTTTGATATCATCAGCAAGTAACCTCCCTTGTGCTTTATATCTCCAACCCACTCCCAATTCTTTCTTCAATTGAGCTTCTCCCTTTTGGATCTGATCTTTCAGAATATCCAGTTTTGCATTCAACGTAATTCCTTTCTCCAGTTCTTCGATAGTTTCTTTTCCAAATAAATGGTCATAAACTCTACCATCTCCCCAGAAGAAACCTTTTCTATCTACAATCCAAGGAATACGTTTCCCCTTCTCTTTAAGAAAGAAGAAGATTGAACTATCGATGGTTCCATAAAATCCACGACCTGTCCAAACTTTAGATTTATGAGCTCTTGAAATTTCTGATAGTGGTAAAGTTACGACGGGAGAAGGTCTACCAGGTATTAGAGGATGAGTAATGAACTGGACATAATCTCCTGGTAAATACCACATTCTACGTATCAATCTGGTTGGCAGCATTATAAACACAAACATAACCAAAAGAGGCATACAAGTTAAAATACCTGCAAGTCCAAATTGTAACAGAGTATTAATATAATGATGAACTATAGGAAGTTCAAGATGATTATCCTGGAACATGCCATATGTCAAGTTGAAAGATATTATTGCAATATTCCAGGCATAAAATGCAAAAACCAAAGCGAAACATCCACAAATGACAAAATACAATTTATGAGGTTCCAGTTCATAGATCAATTCAGGTTCTTTTTTAGATTTGAGAATGTCGATCATCTTCCCAAAAGTCATACCATTCACTCCTGCTCTTGGAACTCCAGGTCTAGGTAATAATGTGGCTCCCAGTTCTCTTGAAAATGGGAATTTGGGAACTCTGTCTGACCATTGATTTGTCAAAGGTTTCTCTCCAGGAATGTGATAAATTGCATCCTTCGATATCTTCTGTATAGATTTGACATCTTGTTTCACTAATTTATTCAAATTAATTGTTGTAAGATGGAATTGTCTACTCAAAGGTCTATTAATAGACCTGAATCCCAATGTCGTTATCAACATTTTTGAAGATTGAAAAATTTCAAAATCTTTTTTTTTTCCAAAATTATTGTGCATTTCACCAGCTTGTAGAAAAGATGTCATCTAGAGGAATTACCAAACCTAAGGGCAAGATAATCAACAATCTGAAATCTTCTGATCGTAGATTGGCTGCTGGGAGACAACCTGCTCAATTTTTAAAAGCTTCTTCCCAATGGAAGGCTCCTATATCTACTGTATCCAATACTTCAAGAGTGCTACTGAGTTTAAAGAGTGGGAAAGATATACCTCAAGATCAGACTGTAAAACGTAAAGCAGGAGGTAAAAAATGGGAGGATTCATCACTTCTAGAGTGGGATCCATCTCATTTCAGAATTTTTGTAGGGAACTTGGGTAATGACGTCACAGATGATGTATTATTTAGAGCATTTCTGCAATACTCATCTCTATCAAAAGTTAAAGTTGTGACGGATTCCAAGACTAAAACTCCTAAAGGTTTTGGGTTTGTTGCATTTGCAGACTCACAGGATTATTTAAGAGCACTCACTGATATGAATAATAAATATGTAGGTCAAAGACCAGTACAGTTGAAAAGAGCCAAGACAGAAATCAAGGCAGTGCCTAAAAAGAAATAGATTTATTACCAAGAGAAACTTTCTAGATGTAATTCGAGTCTTGGCGAATGTTTGTTCTGGGCAGCAAGTACATCCACAAATGCCTGTCTTATGTCATCGTTGAAACCAGGAGGACCACATTCAAAAATATCAACTCCCTCAGAGTTCAACTCTTCACATTCATGTAACATGTGTCTGAAATGTGGCCTTGACAGTTTGACAACATTAAAACCTTCTGAGCTGTAAGAAGAAACTTTCTCTTCGTCTTTAGACCCTGTATAAATAATCCGAACCTCGCAATAATGATTCTCCAACCATCTCAATTCGTTTCCAAACCATTTAAGAGCAGATAGATCGTTGATGATCCAATAAAATTTATGTGGTTGTTCCACACCGAACGATCCAGAACCTGCACTTGAAGAACCGGGTTTGTCGTAGTTTTCAACTTTGAATGCAGCAACCTCTTGTACAATGGTGTTTTGACCCAATCTATGGCTAAAATGTGGGAAAATTGCAGTGACACCAATACCACCACAGATACCAACCATTGTCCGATTTGCACTAATCGAGGCGACTGGAGTTAAAAGACTGTCTCCATATGGGCCCTCAATGGCCACCTTCATCTTAATCTCTTCAATCTCACCTTTAGAAAGTCTATTCAAAATCTTTCTAGTTATCCCCTTTTGGGCTTTGAAGTAAATGTTCAAATGTCCTTCTTCACCTTCCACAGGTGAAGCAATGACACTGAATGGATGAGATTGCCACATATAATACCAAGGACTACTGAAATATACAAATGCATAAGAACCAGAATTATAAGAAACAAATTTTGGTTTCTTGATGGTCATCTTGACGACATCATCGCTACATCTGATCAAAGTCAGAGATTGGATTCCACCACTGAGAACAATTCTGAAAATTCTTGCAGCTCTGTCAAAAGACATTATTGCAACCATAGAATATACCCAAGCCAAATATCCCATTGATTGTAGGTGGTAATACATACAGACAATGAAGAATACGTTGAACAACTGATGGACCATCAAAAAAACTTCATACAGTACTTCTCTCATGTACTTACTACTTTGAAAGATCAAGAGCCATCCAATTGTCATTCCTGCTACTCCAAATTGTCTATAAGGCAGTAAAATCCAAGTTGAATAACCCGATGAAATCCCGTGAAGTGTTCTTATGATGGTGTGGATGAAACCTAGACATACCATGGCAAGTGCTGAGATTTTATGGAAAGCATTGAATGTTGGGAAAGAGATGCCAGTCAAAGGGATCAAAGGATTGTTTCTAACTCCGAAGAGGTGGATGATGGGGAAAAGTGCTATCGACATGAGGGCACTTCTATCACTCAACAAACTGGTGACTTTGTCATACGTTGATTCGTATTCCGGGTTTGGTAAAGTCAATGGATATCCAAAAGCAGTACTGAAGATGACTTGGATCGAGAACAGAGAAATGATGATTGATTGCAGTCTTGTTGGTAACTTGATGGAGAAGAATCCAAACAATTTCCAAGGTTTATCGTTGTAAGTTTTGATAGTGGCAGGGAAGATGAAATGTCTCTTTATAAAATTGTTGGTGATGTGCCAACCCAAGAACTTCTCGTTGAAGTTGTAGAGTGTTGCAAAGAATACTATAGCAGCCCAAAAATAAATTAAAGCCCAAGGTAGCCAATAATTTAAAGCATCTTGGTACAGGACCTGTTTATAACCTTCATATGCATAATTCCATAAATCAGATTCTGTCTTTATGGGGAAAGTGACCACTTTTTCCCTCTTGTATTCATCATCAACGGTTTGCCAATATTTGGTGGCATTTTCCGCCAGTGTATACATTTGGTCCAAGGTGATATTTATGAAAGACCTTTCGGTACAAGTTGAAATGACGTAATCCATGGCTTCTGAGACCAGATGAGAATTATCATCGTTAAATTTGATACAAGAAGCCACAGATTCTAACCAATTTGAGTTTTCACAGTAACAACTAGAACTTCTACTAGAAGTGCAATTCCAATTGTATTGTTCCATGTACCAAGTACAAGCAGACCCTAAAACTGAATCAGCCGCACACGACACCAGAAAAATTAGGGGAAAGAGCCAAAAGACATTGAAATGTAGAAATGAGTCCATCATTGAGTTAACGAGACGGGAAATAGCATCCTTAAAGTGCTATACATATAGCAAAATTTTTTTGGCAATTGTGGTATAGCCTTTGATGCCGAGAGCTGATCATGCAAGATAAAACTATTGAGTTTGATTGGTTGCCCAAATTGACGTATTTGAAAGGGAAAAATTCTCCCTGACTTTTGGCAGAATGCACTCATGGACGCAAGTGACATGCAGGTTTTAGCCACTAGGAATTTTTTTATCATGCATATGTAAGTTCCAACCTGCATTTGTTGCGGATTATAAACTGAAAATCTTTGTAGATCTCGCTTATGCATAAAAAATAACAGTGGAAACCCCTATTTGAATCAGCGACAACTCCGTATGATGCGAGTTTAAAATTAATTTACAACGATTTGTAACAATTTTCCGGACTCAAATGATTCTCCTGAATGTAGATCAATTATTTTAATGCCTTCCAAATGGAAAATCCCTCTATGTAGTGTGAGAATTTTAAAAGGTAGGTCGATGGAACTTTGAGGTTCTAGATTTTCCACTTTTAATTCGTTGTCCAAACATACGAATCCGGTGGTCTTGAGTTTCGTCATGTTGTAAATTCTCATTAGACTGATCTGGGGTTGGATCATGGATGCAGGGTCACGTTGGGCAGATCCCACAGACAGAGAACTATGGGATTTTAATGCCAATGTTGACGAAATTGGAAATTTCGGAAATTTCTTCTCCATCACCGATTCTGTCATATAGGCATCGTTATTTAATAATATGACAAGATTACAAATGCGATTTCCCTTGTTTATTATTTGTAGATTCCACTGTGATACTTGGCCCAAAGTGACATTGTTACAACCACTAATTGTGAATTTCAAATTTTGAGAAGAATGATTTGTCGATGACAACTGTTGCAGAGATGGAGAAGGTTTTAAGGATTGTTTCAATTCAACAGTTCTCTTGAGTCCTTGCAAGTTACCTGTTGATGAAGATTGGACCTGTCTCTTTCGTTTGATGGTAGAAATAGGTGCTGCATTTATACGGAAATCGACATTAGTAACCCATTTCATCTCAATTTGATCAGAAAGTTGAACATCTCCAATCTTTGGCACCGACACAATCTTGATGTTCAAAGGTTTTAATAAGTCGGTGTCATAATTTGAATGTAAAATGAGTTTATAAGTCAAATTGATACTATCAGATGTATCTTTAAAGTTCAAATTATGGATGAAATTTGGAGGGAACAATTCGACAACGTCACCATCTTTTAATGCAAATTCGATCTTTGAGATGAGTATTGATAAATCTTCGATTTTGGAAAGTTCTTTAAAAGAGCTCAATTCCAAAGTCAGTAAAATCGACATGTTTTGTGTATGGGATGCTAATTTGGCAGTTTTAAGACGCATCGAGAAGATTGGATGTATGGGTAAAGAAAACTTCAGTTTCAACACTAAAGGAAGTGTTGGTGTATGATTTGATGTTGGCATTATCAAAGATTCAGGTAATATTGGATCATCTGTGACTTGGAAAGTTGATGAACTAATACCTTTTAATAAATTTCTTTCCAAATGATGAGGAATATTTCTGTCAACTTCTAGAGTCTTGAGTAAATCTGGTGGTATAGTGACCAGTACATATAGTATCACTTTTGGATTTGTCAATCTTTTAATTGGATGTATCAATGTGATTTTAATCTTCCAGATTGTTTTATGATCATTATTGACTAAGCCATTGAATATGGCTGAATCACCAGATTCTTGTTTTAAACTCAATTGTGTTCTTTCTTTAGATATTCTATAATCACAAGGTTGTATACTCAATTCTGTTGTAACAGTAGTCAAAGATTTCACCAAATTACCAAAATTTTGTTGTGGTTTTGAATTCGATAGCACTACAAAACCTGTGATGATCTCATCATAAAATGATATTGATCTGTTGAATATCTGATCCAATTGAGCCAAAAACTTTGAAACACTTTGTTCATCTGATATTATAGGGAGTTTCGCAATATCATCATCCAATGGGAAATATACTTTAAGATCCATTCGGTCTTGTGATGTTCAAATTGATGCGCGGGTTTGGAACTAAAAATAACTCAAGGCTTGTTATAAATTTGAAATTGATGTTTTCAATTAGGCATAGAGACAAGTGTATAGATTGATATAAAGGGATTAATTGAAGAATGTCTTGACAAGTCCAAAGATCCTGAAATATTGGAATATTGACACAATTCTAGAGATGATTTCAATAAAAAAGAAAATGAAAATAAAAAAAAACAAATTATAGTCGTGCACGTTACACAAATTTAGAACATTCGAAGAAAAGTGAAAAATCGGCGTTTAAAACTGAATCATAAAGATGTCACATACTTCGAATACAGATTGGGATACCGTTACTATTATTGGCTCCAAATCCCGTGTGGGAGGAGGTACCAAACAAACAGTTGCCAGAACCAGTGGTCAATTGAATGCTGCTAGAAGAGCAGGTAATGTCATTGCCACCGAGAAGAAGTACAGTGTGGGAAATCAAAAGGGAGATCCAGAAGGACAAAAATTGGCCAAACTTGATCGTGATAATGAAGTAGCTCCACCTAAGAAGATTGATGCCAGTGTTGGGAAAGCCATTTCTAAAGCTAGATTAGAAAAAAAGATGACACAAAAGGATTTAGCCACAAAGGTTAATGAGAAACCGAATGTGATCAATGATTATGAAGCAGGTAGAGCAATTCCAAGTCAACAAGTGTTGGGTAAATTGGAAAGAGCTTTGGGTGTTAAATTAAGAGGTAAGAACATTGGTGAACCACTTTTTGGTAAGAAATAAATGACATTTGGCATTCATAGAAGGTCTTTTTCAATCTTTATTTGATTTCTTGTAATTTTTTTCTTTTATTTCTTGAATTTTTGTCGATGAGTTTTTCGATTTTTCAGTTTTCAATTTTCACTTTTCAATTTTCACTTTTCAATTTTTCACTTTTCAATTTTCACTTTACAATTTTCACTTTTCAATTTTCACTTTTGTGATGAATTTTTCTTTTTTTTACTATCAAAAATCATCACCAAATGGCAACACAGTTTATTATTGATATTGGTATTGAACAGAGCCAAATATATGATGTGAGCAACAAATCGATCAAGTTCGATACTGTTGCTCATATCCAACCTTATTTAGATGAAATGTCGAAAGTGGAAAACTTACTGAAGATTGATTTTTCAGGTAACACCCTTGGAATTGAAGCATCCGAACTGTTATCTAAATCATTGTTAAAACATAAATCCACGATTCGTGAAATCAACTTTGCCGATTTGTTCACTGGAAGATTAAAAGATGAGATTCCTCAAGCTTTAGATCATTTATTTCCAACTCTTTTACAGATGCCAAATTTACGTGTTTTAAACCTCAGTGATAACGCATTTGGACTTCAAACAATCGAACCAATTGAAAAATATCTTGCTGAACTGGTTTCTTTAGAACATTTGATCTTATCAAACAATGGAATGGGACCCTTTGCCGGTGAAAGAATTGGTAAATCTTTGTATCTGTTGGCAATTGCCAAATCCAAAGATGAAAAACTGCCAAATTCGTTAAAAACTTTTTATTGTGGTAGAAATAGATTGGAAAATGGATCTATAAATTATCTTGCAATTGGATTAAGAAATCATAAAGATTTGGAAAGTGTTCGCTTGTATCAGAATGGTATTAGACCCGAAGGTATTTCTAAATTGATCAGTCAAGGTTTGAAACACAATCAACTGCTCAAAATTTTAGATTTACAAGACAACACTTTTACTTTAAAAGGATCACAACTGTTGGCAAATTCTTTATCGAATTGGCAATTTTTAGAAGAAATTAACGTCAATGACTGTTTGTTGAATCCAAAGGGTTCATTAATTTTCATCGAATCATTGGTTAATGCAAATTTGAAACATTTAAAATTGTTAAAATTGCAATACAATGAACTTGAAACAAATGCATTGAAAAAATTGGCAAATTCTTTGGAAAATTTCGAAAAATTGACCCATATTGAATTGAACGGTAATAGATTTGAAGAAGATGATGAAAATGTCAGTTCAATTCAATCATTTTTAGAATCCAGAGGAGGTGAATTAGATGAGTTGGATGATTTAGAAGAACCAGATAGTGAAGAAGAATCTGAGGAAGAAGAAGAAGAAGAAGAAGAAAGCGAAGAAATCGATTTGGATTCTTTAGAATCAAAACTAGCTCCATCTGTAGATGATGAAGTTGATGCTTTGGCCAAAGATTTACAAAAAACGGAAATTTCATAACCTCAATTTCAATAAAGCTGATATCGCTTTTAACTCGCATAATCAATTTTTCTATTATTTAAATCTCATCTCGCGCTACGGCCGAAACGCATAGTTAATTAGGGAGCCGTTTTCGGAGAAAAGAAACGGAAAAAAATTGCTCCTCAATAAATGACACAAATTTTTGTACGCTGTTTTTTTTTTTATATTTAAAGAGGGGAAAAAGTTTTTAAAAAGTTGAATTATAAAATATTGAAACTATGTTACAAAGAATTTATCAAGCTAGTAGAATGGCAGGACCAAGATTGGCTATTACCAGACCAGTTTTAACTGTTAATTCGACCATGTTCAAAAGAATGTATCATCCAAAAGTGATTGATCATTATCAAAATCCAAGAAATGTTGGATCCTTCGATAAGAATTTGCCAAATGTTGGTACTGGATTAGTGGGCGCGCCACTGTGTGGAGATGTTATGAGATTACAAATTAAAGTCAATGATGATACTGGAATCATTGAAGATGTCAAATTCAAGACTTTTGGTTGTGGTTCTGCCATTGCTTCTTCTTCTTATTTAACAGAAATCGTTAGAGGAATGTCTCTTGAAGAACTGGCCAAAATTAAAAATACCACAATTGCCAAAGAATTAAGTTTGCCTCCGGTTAAATTACATTGTTCTATGTTGGCTGAAGATCTGATCAAAAGTGCAATCAAAGATTATAAAAGTAAAAGAGATGTGAGGCAACCCACATTAGGACCAGACAGTGCCACTCATCATGAATCACTGTCTGCTGCTCACTAAATTTTTTTTTGATTTTTTCAATGCCCGTCGCGCATGCGCTTATCGGTTTGCCGTGTACGTATCAATTGGACATTGATTGAAAAGGGGTTAAAAATTACACATCTAATATTTATTATCAGATCTTTTATGATCTAGTTTGTATCGCATTCAATTTGAAATTCATACTATAATTTGTAAATTTTTTCTTTTTATAATGTCATTTTTATGACCATTTTTATAACGTCATTTTTTTCAACTCACTTGAAATCATTTTAATAATCATGTTAGCACAACCGATCAACATTAATAAATGGGTAGAAGAGAACCAAGAACTTTTACTGCCACCTGTAAACAATTATTGTCTTCATAGAGGTGGATTCACTGTTATGATAGTAGGAGGACCTAATGAAAGAACAGATTATCATATCAACCAAACACCCGAATATTTTTATCAGTACAAAGGTCATATGTGTTTAAAAGTGGTGGATGATGGAGAATTCAAAGACGTTATAATCAATGAAGGAGATTCATTTTTATTACCTCCAAACACACCTCATAACCCGGTAAGATTTGCCAATACAATTGGGATTGTGGTGGAACAAGACAGACCAAAGGGAATGAACGATAAAATCAGGTGGTATTGTTCAAAATGTCGCGATGTTGTATATGAGATTGAATTTTATTGTTCGGATTTGGGGACCCAGGTTAAAAGCCTGATTCTTGAATTCGACGGTGATTTGACCAAAAGGACTTGTACTAAATGTGGTACTTTGAATCATTCTAAACCTCAATGAAATACTTGTTTGAGCCAATTGAACAATTTATCATAGATGATTTTATTAGCGTTGTCGTAGTAAATCGAATGATTACTATCTGGGAAGATATGCATGTCATAGTTCTCAACACTCTTCAAGTCAAATTCGTCCAAAAGTCGTAAAGTATTTTGTAAATGAACGTTATCATCTCCTGTTCCATGCATGATTAAGAATTTTTTAACCTTTTTGAAATTGGTGATATGGTTCACTTTTGATTCTTTATAACCCAGTTTGTTGTTTTCAGGTAAGTCCATGAATCTTTCTGTATAAATAGAGTCATATAATAACCAATCTGTCACTGGTGCCACTGCCATTCCATATTTGAATGTATCCCCCAGATCGAATTCTAAAGTTTTAAGTGTGGTGAATCCACCATAAGACCAACCCCAAATGGCAGTCTTCTCTTTGTTTATATAAGTCTTATCTTTCATCAATGACTTCACAATGTTCGTGATATCCCTTGGTTCCCAATATCCAATGTTTTTGGTGGCCCAAGATTTGAAATTCCAACCTTTACCTCCTGTACCTCTTGGATCGAGATAAAGGACAACCAGATCCAAAGAAGACGACACGACATGTTCAAATCCCACTCCATATTGACTAGAAAGTTTCACCGAACCTGGTCCTCCATAGATATTGACCAATAATGGGTAATTTTTGGATTCGTCAAAATCGGCAGGTTTGATTTCAATGTATTCAAATTTCAACCCATCGAGTTCTAAACTTCCAAATGTTGTAGTTGGAATGGCAAATCTTTCTTGCAGGAATTGCAGTACTGAGTTCTGATTCAAATTTGGAGTCTTTTGGTAATTCTCCATGTTAAAATCTGCCAATTTGACCACTTTTTGAATGGGTAAATCTGGTCCTTCGTAATTTATGAGGGCATAAGATCCATCAGAGTTGAAATTCACATCGTAATACAGTCTGTTCTCAACATCTGTCAAGGCAATCACTTGTAAATCCTCGAGTGAAACTTTGTACAAATGTTTGCTCAAAGGATCATCTTTCAAAGAGGAGGTGAAAAACACAGTGTTCATAGCCTTGTTATAGCTGTAGTCCTCATACACGTCGAAATCTCCAGAAGATAACATTTGAGGTTGCAGCTCTTTGTAATTCTTGAACCACAGTAAATGGGTATAGTTATTTGAAGCCGCCACGGTGTCGAGATAACCCAAAGTCTCACCTTGAACCATAACCATTGGTGAAGGTTTTTCGATCCAACCACCGTAATCAGAAGCTTTGATTGTACGTAGAGTAGTCTTTGTTTTGGATGTGATGTCGTATAAAATGACCTTCATCACATTGGACTCACGATCTGTTTCTTTATAAATGATTTCGTTGTCATTGATGTAATTCAGCTGGTACAAAACAAATTCGTCTCCAAATTCAGATTTTGGTATATCTGTGGTTTGCTTCTTTCCGATGTCATAAACCACCAAAGTAGGTCTAGGATTGTCGTAACCAGGTTTAGGATATTTCAACTTCTTCACAGTTGGATATCTTTCTCCATCGTTTTGAACAAAAAATTCCAAATCATAATTAGGGACTTTTGTATCGTCTAATTTCATGAACATAAAACTTGAATCATTGGGAGACCACCAAATGGTGTGATCATCAGAGATGACTTCTTCTTCATAAACCCAGTCTGGTTTCCCGTTGAAAATGTCTGTAGAGCCGTCTTCGGTGACTCTTGTTATAACACCAGAAGAAATTTCTTTTACATAAACGTCATTTTCCAAGACAAATGAGACGTATTTCCCATTTGGAGACCATTGAGCAGAACTGATGAGAACCACGTCTTGGGCCAAAGGAGAGATTTGTTGTGTCAAGCGGTCGAAAATCCAATAATGGCCAAAAGAAGAATGTCTCCATTCCAGAGATTGATCCGTTATCAAAAGAGCATGGTCTTTGGTAGAACTCAATTCTATGTTTGAAACTCTATAATCCTGGTCGTTATACTTGAAATCCATTCCTTTGAGAATGTTATGTGCTTCTTTATCATCCAAAAATCTCAATTCGTAATTAGTAGAAGTTTGTACGATGTAATTATAAGTTCCAAAGAAGTCAAAGTTCAATTTGAAGACATAAAAATTTCCCATCCGCCAATCTTCTAAAGTGATTTTCTTCTTTGTCGTTGTGATTTTCTTTGGAGGTGAAGATGGAGAAGTTGTTGGTGGTGTTGTTGTAGTTGATATTTTTGTGGCTGAGGTGGTTGGAGATGTTGAATCTATTTTATGAGATGCCACAGATTTACCTTGAGAATACGAGATCAAGGCCACTAACCAACATAAAAACACAACGGCAAAGATTAACAGGCATTTTTTCTGAATGGCGTAATGTTTCTTGATATAAGAAAATCGTTTTGAAAGAAGAGTGGAAGATTCATAATCTTCTTCGTCGATATCGAATTGTGAATCTGCCATGAGATTTTTCTGTTGTTCTGAAATTTGGCTCAATCTTTCCAAAATTGAACTCAGGGCAGAAGAATTTGAAGAAATATGAGGTGTTAGCACGTCCTCGAGTTCTATGTCTTCGGGTACTAAGTCCACTTGGTTATTGGATCGTCCTCCCGACATTTAATGAACAGGTTTCAAATTACTTTTCACTATGCACAATTATGCAGTTTTAGGGCACTGCGCATTTGGAAATTACCAAATGGGGGTGTCAAAGGAGGGGGATAAGGGGAAAAAGGGGGTGATTTGAAGTGTGTTTAAGATGTATAAGGAGGTGGAAAAGTGCACGGGGTTTTGAATGAATGTTGAATTAGTTTTGGAAATTGGTGGATATGTTTTTAGAGGTGGTTTTTGATTATAAGGAGGGTGGGGGGTTATCGGAGATGTGCAGTCGATAAAAGGAATTGAGAATAAAAATGAGGTTCGACAAAGAGGTCAAATAGTAAATAGAAAGAGAATAGCAAAATGAGTACAATAGTTAATGAGTGACCCATTTGATAATGAACTTATTGAACCCAAATGGGAGTCCTCCTCCAACCCCCCTTTTTCCCTTCCTAATTCGGTAATTTCCCAATTCACCTTTTTTTTCAAAAATAAATTTTTCAATTTCAAAAAACTTTGAATTCAAGAGCCATGACAACTTTGTTTGATGATACTTTCCAAGTGGATGGAATCGATTCTGCTAGATACAATAAAGTTTGTAGATTAGAGGCTACATCGATCACCACCTCTTCGTCTTCATCTCATCCAACTAAAATCACTTTAGACGTGAACTCTGAATTATTCCCAGTACAACAAAATGAAACTTTGACTGTATCATTATCAAGAACTTTATCACTTGAAGGAGACGAGTTTGGATCTGAAGCTTTAAACAATTCTTGGAGACCTTCAAAACTTAAAGAATCTTCATTGGCAGATCAATACGATTACGTAATGCATGGAACCATTTATAAATTTGAAGAATTAAAAGATGATTTGATCAACGTTTATATATCATTTGGAGGTTTATTATGTTGCATAGAAGGTAACTATAGAGTATTGAGCAACTTGAAACAAGAAAAAGTTTACATCTTGGTTCGTCGTGGTTGATGGAATAAAACTGTATATTAAATTTCAAACTCTTAGATCTATTTCTTGTAATCCGACTTTGGCACCTAATTTGTCAAAATTTTCCATGTAACGTTTATGTTTTGAGTTTGCAAGTCTAATGAGTTCGGGCCAATACTGTTCATGATCATATTCAAAGTTCAAATTACCTCCATAATTCAGAGCAAGTTGATCCAGAGGTATGAACTCCGTGAATGGTGTATCAAATGCAATCTTTTGTTTCGTATAAGGGTCTACAAATGGATAACAAATCTTCAAAAATGCCCATGCAAACCATGGGATGTTGATGAAAAGTGCACGTCCCAATCTTTCAGGGTAATGGTATTGTAAAATGTGAAGAACTTGTTTTCCAACACTTGGAGAAGGCATGTTGGTTCCCTTGATTGCAACTTCCGGATAAGACTTGAAATCAACACAGAGAGCAAGGTTATCTTGTCCTGGAGGCATGAATTGGATCACAGTCTCAAGCATGAAGATCAAATGTTGGATTTGACGGAACGAAGGTTTGGTGTTCTGACGTCCACTTCGTAAGAACAAACATGGTCTAGCTCCTAAATCATAGCCAAAAACCAACTGTTTCCCAGTCTCATTCTCCACACTCACCATTTCCGGTGTCAAAGTTTGGAATTCTCCACCTGCAATACCAAATTCTCGTCTCCAAATGATGGAACTTTCAATCCGTTTGATCGCCTCATCAACCTTCCAATGACAGGCTCTGAGATATCTTAGAAAGCAGTCACGAGTCAACCATGCTTTCTCTTCACGGGTGAGTTCTCTTTTGTCGTTCAGGTCTTTCTCAGACTCCAGTAATGCCAATGATTCATCGCTGAAATGGTTCAACACTTTTAGGTATAACTTCTCTTGATCAGCAGTGATTTCGTCCCGTGGAGTTGGCTCTATACCATCAAGTGGTTCCAGAGGTGGTAAGACAACTTTGGGTCCTTTTGGAGCAACCACAGGCTCAGAATTACTCTTCTTCCATCCAAACATGAATCACCAAAGAGATCAAAATTGAAAAAAATCGGCTCGGAAAAAAAAACTTTGGATTTAAAAGCCGAGAAGCCGAGACGATGAGACGAAGAAATAAAACTATGTATAAAGTGACTATTTAGAATCGTAGAGTTGTAAACCTTTGGCGAAAACGAAGTCTACCAGTTCTTCTACTGGTTTATCGAAAATATAAGGTAAAACAGGAACAATTGCAAGACCCACACCAACCGGTCCATAAGTCTTTAAAGACTTGTTGGAAGAGTTCTTGAACAAGATTGAAGAGTATCTAACAGCAGAATGGATGGTGAACAGAGGTAATCCCATTGAGGCAATACTTTGGAAAATCCCTCTTTGTAACAGAACCAATTTCCAATCCATTTTGTACACGACTTGAGTTGGATCTGGCAGTGGAGTTGGATCCCATGGTTTCAATCCAATACGATATCTACCTTCTTGTTTCAACTTCAGTTTCCAACCTTCGTATGCAACGTCTCCTAATATGTAACCCCAACTAACTCCATAACCCAATTTGACGAGATTTGGGTGCAGAACCGGTCTAAAACTCTCTCCGATGTCGGAGGTGTAGGCAACGTAACGATGGGATGCCAAGAGGATGGTTCTAAATCTGTTGGCATATGCGGCGTAACGGAGAGAAGAATCCGTGGTATCTTCTACTGGATCTTCTTTCACTTTGTCGAGTTTTGTTTCGGTGGCTGACATCTTTTGGGAGAGTTTCAAATTGCCATCTGAATTTTAGATGTGTTCTGTGCGGCTCGAATAATTGCCTAATTGGGTATCAGTTTTACTACCGATTTATGAAAAAAAAATTCCTAATTTGGATACCGGTTTTACTGCCTATTTAGGAAATTATCTAGGCCTTGTTTCGAATCGAGCAGATAGCTTTGAAAAGGGGTGTTGCAAGATTTAAGGTATCTATCTGTAAGAGATTTGGTGACAGAGTTGTAATGAATTAGTGTCAGACCAACAGGTAAGACATCTATGCAATTTTTAAAATGGACGGGTTTGCTGGTGACTTGAATAATCTTGTCAATGTATTCATTTGTAGATGTATTGACAGAAGCATCAAGATTCAGTATTGAAGGGATAAGTGTAGGTTTTTGTGGTATTTTTTCAAATATTTTGGCAAGTGGAGCTTGAATTTGGTATAGAATCTCGCTGTGGAAAGGAATAGACACTTGTAAATCGACAATTTTACGGATACGAAACTTTTTTTTCAAATCTGTTGCCAGTTTGAGTAAATTTTGTTCTTTACCAGAGATGACAATTTGTTCATCACTGTTGATATTAGAGATGGAAACATCCATTTTGTTCAACATTTCCAAAACGGCTTCAAAATCTGTCTTCTTCACCACAATGGCATACATTTTGTAAAATTCTTTTATCACAGATTCCATCAATTTCCCTCTTTGAACTGCTATTTTAATACCGTTTTCAAAAGAGATTCGATTTTGTAGAACTAGATTGGTAATTTCCCCTACAGAATGGCCTATGCAATAATCCAGCTCTTCATATAAATCGATTCCATGTTCAAGGGCTATTTGATTTTGAATACTATTCAGTAAAATGATCAACGGTTGTTGAATACAAGTTTTCTGTACATTCAACTGTGAATTTGCACTGGTGAAAAGTGAAGAAATTGGTTGTTGAGAGATTTCATCTGTCACTTCTAACAACTTTTTGATTTTTGTATTATCCAAATATGGCTCTATAAACTTTACAATATCTCTGTTCACAATTCCTTGACCGGGCGTCACAATCACTCGAATCTTATTCATGCCTCTAATTGAAAAATTGTACCTGCGTCGAAAAATTGAAATATTATTATTGGGATTAGGATTACATAAGCTAAGGATACAGTTTTTCATTCGGATATTGGTATGAAATTACCAATGATACAACTTGGAATGTTATACCTATCTCTTCGAATGGTGAAGCTAAAACAACAATTTTTCTTTTTTCGACCATCTTTTGTCTTTAATTTACAACTTGTCAAGACCAGTTTTTGGGTCTTGTCGAATGCAATTGAGCCGTATTTCTCCCAAAAATTGACACTTGATTCTTCAGACATGAGTTCATAGATGGTCAATTTCCCATTTTTCAAGTCATCGATGTTGACTTCTACAAGAGAGGCAAATTCCTTATTACCCCTGTAAATTTCTCCGGTTCTACGCCAAAGACATGCAGGAATGGCCATTGAGGTGAAAACTCGATCATAATCCAATAACATTCTTTCAAAGCTCTCCTCCACCAAGATCAAGTCTATATCTTTGAGAGTTTTGGCAATTGCCCTGAACAGAGGTCGAAACACAGAGAGAGGTTTCAAGATCCGTTGTCTAGAAGAAGGATTCATATGGCTATCCATATACCGTTGTAGACGAGCATATCCTTCTGCATAGTTATACGGCTTCAACAACCCAGCCTCTAGCTTGGCATTGATCACCTGTTTCAACCTTTCTTCCGGGGAAATCTCCGTTGTCGGATCGGCTGCCGTTAAGAAGAACTTATCCCGGGCACTTTCGGTGATGATGGGTGTGGGTCTCGGAGATTCGGGACGTACAGGAAGCTCTGTAGCAGGCGGATCAAGTGCGGCAAAGTTCACAACACTATTAGAATTGCTCATTACGTTGTCAATGTTTTGAAGTATCGGATCGTTGTTCATCGTGTTGAGAAACTCCGGGTCATCGATCATTTGTAAGAATTCGTTCAAAGACGAGAATTCCGAGCCTGCATGTTCTGAAAAGAATACGGGTTGTTGGTTCAAGTACAAAGAAGAATCTGGAGCTCTTGGAATGGGTAAAAGATCGGGACCCGGGGCTTGTGGAGGAGGAGCAGGTGGAGGAGTGTTGGACCCTGAGACGGAGGTCAGTTTCTCAAACAGACGTTTTTGTCGTGAAGATACTGGTTGATCGTGACAGAGATGGCCAATGTTGCGTTTTACACATCTTTGACAAGGTCTTGATTCGTCACAGATCATATGAGATCGACGGCAGTAGACACAGGCCATGAACACTTTCCGTTTCTTGCGGGAGTTTTTGGAGTCTTGGAGGCCATTTTCCGGTGACAGCGATTGTGAAGATGTTTTTGTAGACTCAGGAACGGATCCAGTAGTCTGAGCAGGTGCTATTGGGACGAGTTTAGGGCCTGGAGTCGACATGTTGTGGGGGGTCAAAATGGTCGTGTGAGGAAAAATTCCGAAAACGGTAATTTTTGGTCCCGGGTACTCGAGGTGATTGGGGGTTGGGTGATAGCATGACTGTTTAGTTTAAAAGTTGATTGATGCGGTTCAATGAGATCTAGTGATGTCTAGTGATGTATAGTGATGTCTAGTGAGGTCAAGTGATGAGCTCTAGTGATGAATTGTCTTTGCTGTAGAAACTGATTGTGGTAATTGGCACTGGGGTTATATATAACTTATATATATGGGGAAAGTAAATTGCACGACATGAACAGTTAAATTTTGGTTTAAGTTATATGGAGCACGATATGTTGTATTCTTGTAATAGCATCTCTTGTTGTATTGAAGAATAATTACTTCAGGATCTGGTTTCCTAACTGTGCGCTAACTTCAATCACCCCCTTTCGTATTACGTAATCATCAGCAGAATAAATTAAAATCAACGTTTCAATTCAAACTCGGTTGAAATCCATACTCCACCCCTCAACACATATCAGATCGAATTCAGCAGAAAACCAAATTCCAAACTTTCAAACACTTCAATATCCATTCAAACAACTATGTTCCATCTTCACCCCCTTTCCAACTCCAGATGATTATTCTGCCCATTCTCATTCTGATATTTACGCATTTCCAGGCGTAAATGTCAAACTCACAAATTTTTCAAATTTTTTTCAAATTTTTCAGCTGTAAAAAAAAAATTTTTCAAAATTTTTCAGATTCAATTTTAATCACATTAACAAAAATGGCTTTCCAAACCAACGTTAAGACTTCTGCCTACTCCTCCCGTTACCAAACTCCTTTCAGAAGAAGAGCTGAGGGTAAGACTGACTACTACCAAAGAAAGAGATTAGTTGCTCAACACAAGGCTAAATATGCCACTCCAAAATACAGATTGGTTGTTAGATTCTCCAACAAGGACATTGTTGCCCAAATTGTCTCTTCCACCATCACCGGTGACATTGTCTTGACTGCTGCTTACGCCCATGAATTACCAAGATACGGTATCAAGCACGGTTTGACTAACTGGTCTGCTGCCTATGCCGTTGGTTTGTTGATCGCCAGAAGAACTTTGCAAAAATTGAACTTGGACGAGACCTACAAAGGTGTCGAAGAAGTTGAAGGTGAATACGAATTGACCGAGGCTGTTGAAGACGGACCAAGACCATTCAAAGTTTACCTTGATCTTGGTTTACAAAGAGCCACTACTGGTGCCAGAGTTTTCGGTGCCTTGAAAGGTGCTTCCGACGGTGGATTGTACATTCCACACTCTGCCAACAGATTCCCAGGTTGGGACATTGAAACCGAAGAGATTGACCCAGATCTCTTGAGAAAGTACATCTTTGGTGGTCACGTTGCCGAGTACATGGAAGAATTGGCTGATGATGATGAAGAAAAATTCAGAGAATTGTTCAAAGGTTATTTGGCTGATGACATTGAAGCCGATGCCGTTGAAGACATCTACCTTGAAGCCCATGAGGCCATTAGAGCTGATCCTTCTTTCAAACCAACTGAGAAGAAGTATACCAAGGAACAATATGCTGCTAACTCTAAGAAGTACAAGCAAGTCAAATTGACCCACGAAGAGAGAAAAGCCAAGATTGCCGAGAAGATTGCCGCTTTCAAAGCCGAGAACTAGGTGTATATTTAGTATATTACTTTCTTCATAGTTGTAGAATGGGGAGTGGATTTGGATTGAAGTTTATGAGTTGGAAAGTTGGATGGAGATTGAAGGTGAAGATGAAATGAAAATGAAATGAAGATGAAATGAAATTGAAAATCCGAAAATATTGAAAAAAATCGAAATATTTTGCTCGAAAATATCACATTCATTAAAATACCATTTCATTACGTCATTCTTGTGCAACAATTTCTCGCCTCTTAACAAAATCTATAAACAATATTAAATTACAACACCGTTTTCTCTTTTTTCTCTTTTACCTCATTATCTCCGTAAACCTTATCCTGTTCTATCCCCTAACTCCAGATCCCCCTTTCCGCCCGTCTCCCCCTAATGTCCGCCATCTCCGCCCATGATTTTTTCCTCCTCCACCCATTTTTTTTCACCCCCTCCACTTTTTCGATTCCGTTAAAAATTTCTGGGGCTTTTTTTTTTTAAAACCATTACGTGAGTTTTAAGACCCAAAACGTGCTTGTAGATCTCAGCTGGACTCTGGGATCCCTGTTGCAAAATGGCAACTGATAACAATGACCTGCCTCCGGAACTCGACACTGGTGTTTCAAACGGTGATGTTGATTGGTTATTCCGTGGTAAAGCCAGTAAAAAACTAGCCAAAAAGAAACCAGAAGTGGCGTCAAATTTATTACCAAAACCTCCTTCAGATCAGGTCAAAGAGTCAAAATTGACCGAACTGTTACGTACCGCCAAACACAAACAAGATGAATCAAAGAAAACCGAACCTTTGAAGCCGGCAATTGTACATAAAGATCTGGAAAAGGGCAACAGATCCCGTTCGTCGAGCGATTCAAATTCTGCTTTGAAAACAAGAATCCCAGAAACACGGCACTCCTTATCGAGTTCTGTACCTCTCACTGTTCATCGTAAATCTTCAGAAGGTACTCCCTCTTTGACTCCTTCTTCCTCTGCTGGAAGTCAACCTGGTTCTCTTCCAAAGAAGAATTTATTCAGTTCAATCTCTTCAAAGTTTGCAAAAGTGCCTCCTGGTCCCAATGCAGTGACTCCGGTGACTCAGAATGTTCTTCAACAGAGTTCTCCACCTGAACAGAAGAGTCTTTTTGGAATCAGAAGACGATTGAGTGTGACCAAACCTGCTTCACAACCTGTTTCACAACCTTTGGCAGTCAATGTACCTGTTCTGCCAGTTCTGGCACCAATTCTGCCTCCTCAGGATCTGTCTTTAGACAGTAAAAAGTTGAGAAGAGTCACTTTTGCCCTAGATCTGTTAAAAGATGATCCCCAACAACAGATTCCATCACGTAATCCAAAACGTGGTAACGTTCTCGTTCCAGAAGACATTTTGGCCGAACCAGCTAGACTTTCTATCGGTATAGCAGATGGTACCAATACGATCACCACTGCAAAGAAACATTCTTATGACAAAGAAGAGTTGAAATTTGCATATAAAGTACAAAAAGAGGCTCTGTTGGAATCCCTGAAACATGCTCAAGAAGCTCATTTGGCTGCTCAAAGAATGGCCAGAGAAGTCAGTCAATTCAGATTCAACAAATCCAGTAAAGGTAAAGAAGACACGATTGAAGAAGAAGATTCTCCTTTTGTTCATACACCTCATAATTTGCTGCAAATCGATAACCCATTACACCATCACATCGACTATTTCCATGACGAAATGACATCCAGTGACAATTCAGATTCAGACGATGAGGATCACGAATTAGGTCTCGATGCTGTTTATACGAGATGTTGCCATTTGAGAGAGATATTACCGATTCCTGCCACTTTGAAGCAGTTGAAGAACAAGACCAAACCTTTGACGGTGCTCAAGATGTTGAATCCAAGACCAACGTTGATCGATATTCTTTCCTTTTCTGACTTCATCGCCATCACCCCGATCATCACTTTGATCTTTGACAATGTGACGATTGATACCGAGATGTTGAGAATTGTCTTGTCTTCTATATCCAATTCCTTGTACCTCGAGAAACTTTCTTTGAGGAATGTGGCTATTGATGCTGAAGGTTGGTCAATTCTATGCCAGTTTATCGCCAGATCCAAATCTTTGACCAAATTGGACATCTCCCAACAAAAGATCAAGACTGATACCCCTAAAACCATGCATAGAGGTGAAATGGATTGGGATTTGTTCAGCACGGCATTACTGAAACGTGGTGGTATCGAAGAATTGGTCATCAATGGTTGTAAATTGACAGATTCACTGTTTACCAAGTTGATCACCAAAGGAATTTCCCTAGCTACAAAGCGTCTTGGGGTTGCATCTTGTAATTTGAACATCTCAAAGACAAAAGTTCTTACCAGTTGGATCACAATGAAAAACTCCACATGTATTGGAATCGATGTTGCATTCAACGATTTCACAGAAGGTCAATTACATCCATTCATCGAGTCTTTCAACGAATCCACGAAATTGGCTTTTTTCTCCTTGAATTCAACAAAAGTCAGCGTCGAAGATTGTGAGGCAATGATCAAAACTTTATCCAAACTCAAGAGCTTGAGATTCTTGGACTTGAGTAACATTCCTCATTGTTTCCCCAACATCATCTCTGTTCTAAAAGAATGGCTACCAAAGTTCCCAGATTTGAGAAGAATTCATTTTGAATTGGATCAGTTAACTGCTCCTGAATTGGTTGCGATCGTTAACATCTTACCTAACTGTAAGAGTTTGATCCACGTCTCATTTTTGGGCCATAAAGATATGAATTATGCCACTGCTGTGGCATTATATGGAGCCATAAAGATGTCTTCGGTATACACTTTGGACATCGATTATGATTTGATCTCTGAAGATTTATCTTCAAAGATTGCTTTACATTTGATGATAAACATGGAAAGATCGATGAACAAAGATTTACACTTCGAATATGAACGTACAGATGAAGAAATTTTGTTTGATGGTTCTTTGATCACTCAAGCAGCAGAAAAGTTGTTTGAAGATGATCCAAATGGCAACAAAGCTAATGTAAGATCCGAAGAGTATTCTAAACAGATCATCACAAAGGCTTTGATCGAAAAGACTTCAAGAGTGAGAAAAGATATCCATAAACAAATGGATAGATTGTTCGATTTGAGAATGAAAGGTCAATTGTCATTAGAAGGTAAAGAGACATTGATCAGATTCTCACTTTTGGACAATTCTCTTGAGAAAGTTGTCAACATTTTCGAAGAAGAGGAGAAACTGGGTACAATTCCATCGGCTCCTACAGCTCAAGGAACAGGACAAGAAGAAGATCATTTACATAAAGTTTCATCCGATATTTTGGAAACTGGACCGATTGTGTCTCCAAATTTGCCAATGTCTGCACATCAAAACTCATATTTTGCCAACTTACAGAACCAACCTCCTATAAATCCAGAACACCCACATATGGTGGTTGCAGATTCGACAAAAGAAGGACAAGATATTCCAATTGATCAATTGACTGGACGTCCAGTTTTATTCAGGAAGTTATCCCATACCTCAGAACAGGCCAAAAAGCAAGAAGAGGAAGAAGGTGAATTCCACAAATGGGGGTTTTTCATCCAACAACAATCTTCAACTTCCCCAACAACAAACACTCAGCATGTTACCCCAGCAATTCCAAAGAAATTGAGTGTTCCTTCTGGTCCACAGCTCCGTGAAGTAATACTGAAGGCTAAAGGATTACAAAAAGTGACAGACTTGATCGACCAATACAACAGTGATCATAACCAAGATCTTAAGATTGAAGATTTATACCACAGTTTATTAGTCGATCGTGAAGTACCTGCTTCACCGCTTCAACAAGCAGTGACAAATGAACTGGAGGTTGTCCATGATCTAGAGTTGACTGAACCTCGATCCTATGCCTCACCTTTAAACGATTCAGAAGAACCTCAATCACCCAGCTCGATCAACTCTAATGAATTGGATGAAGCTTACGATAAATTGTTAAATGAAGTCGACAGAGTCAGATCTGCCAACAGAACTTGAATTTTCTTATATATAGTGTATGCATACTGTTAGTAAGGTCTAAATCTCTTCTTCTCTTTCATTATCTTGATGTTCTCTTGATCTTCTTTGAATTTGTTCAACAACTCATTCATCTCTTGTTTCTTCTTCTCTCTTATTTGAAACCTGTAGAAATCTTGTTTTTCTTTCTTCTTCATCTTCGACTGGAGCTTTTCAAGTTCGTGGTTCTGCTGGTGTTTAAATTTACCCAAAACTCCACTCTTGGTCTTTCTATGCGATCCAACTACCAATGTGAAACCATCGTCATCTACAACTTCTGTTTGACCTTGTAACTCATCTATACTTTGTTGTTCTCTCTGCTGGAATAATGCCATATCTTCACTCACTTGCTGACTCAAAATTCCAACATCTATGATGTCTTGATCGTACAAACTTTGGAAATATTCCAAACCTCCTATTTGAGAGTCAAACTGCCAAGTCAAAGGTTCCTTCTTGGTAAGTTTCTTGAGGGATGATAAGGCTAAACCTAAAGCATCGTTATCGACAAAAGTTATCAAAGAACATCCAAGTGGTACAGAGGAAATTACAGCTTTATAATCTTCACCATCGTTGAATTCACTGGTCAATTTTGTCAAATCAACTTTGACAGGATTTATCACATCCTCACAAATTTCGAAATTTTCCACTATTGCACCAGTTGCTATTTGTCCAAAGAACTTTTTAACAGTTTGCAAGGTGGTATTTACAGGTAAATTTATAACAAATAAGGATCTGTTGGCTATTTCGATCAAAGTTTCATCTTTGGAATTAATAGAATGTTTTTTGAAGTAAATGAAATGTGTTACTTCTTGTGTACAAGATCTCTTCTGTGCCACAGTAGGCGGTAATATTACAGGTAAGATGTTGAAACCTCTTATTTCTTTCACTTGAGAACTCATTTTTGAATTCAAATCTTTGTTTCGACTTTTTTTTTTGAAAAATTTGTGCTGCTTGAAAAATTTAAAAAGAGTAAAACGGAAAAAGGTTTAAAAAACGCAGTCAGTTCCTGAAGTTGATTTTGATGTATGCGAGTACTGGGATAGAGAGGAGTGTGACCAACGATTGAAATAAGAGCTGACAATATTTCGAAGCAGTATAATAATCCAAATAAAGTTTTCTGTATTAAGAAGCCCGTGTAGCGTAATGGTTAACGCGTTTGACTTCTAATCAAAAGATTCTGGGTTCGACTCCCAGCATGGGTGCTTTTTTTTGGGTCACCCCCTTTTTGATCTTTATAAACGGATAAGAGAACTAACTACAATAGAGAGCATATGCAATCATTTATCTTCTTAATACAGGCCTCTCTTCAAGAGGAGTGGGCAGCAGAGCATTATCAAATATGAAGTCGAAATCAATTATGAGTTCTGACAAAATATCTTCGTCAACGTTAAAATTGACGGAAAAAAGCATCGTGATGTTATTGATGTCCATCTTGTTGTGCTCTTTGTTTTCGATAACTTTGATTAAGTATTGTAGTAAAATGTACAACAAGTCATAATTAATCTTTGGTAAAGATTGTGTAACGTTTTGTTTGTAGTAGAGAGCTTTCCCATCACTAGGCAGTTGTTTGAGAATGGCGACTAAATCTGGAGTGATGACACTTTCTTTAAGACTTCGTAAGTATCTCTTCAACAAAGTTGACACAGAGTCGACATCCGGTTCTCTTTCTAAAGTGCTGAAATCAACGTCGTATTTGATGTTGAACATATCATTGAGATAATTGATTTCGGAAGATTTACCAGTCAATCTGAATATACCTTCGGAATAAATGGCTTTCTTCTTCTCTAAGTAATCGATACATCTGTAACAAATTGAAGGAATGACTCTTCCTTTATAAGATTTTGAGCTGAGTTGTATTGCCGATTCCAAGGAAGCACCGAATAATTCGGGTCCTGAATTGAACTGTGGACTTGGGCTATAAGGGATGAACTGCGGAGTTTTCTCCTGGTAATATGCTTCTAAATTGGTGACTGGTTCAATTGCAGTGGAAGGTGTGAGCATTCCATCGTCCTGTTTTTCAGGACTGGTGTTTTTCTTTCTTTTGGCAAACAACCCACCTAGTTTACGAGGTTTAGAGACACTGTTCAACGTGGACAGGTCATCGTATGTTGATTGAGCCTGTGGTGTTCCTGGAGACTCGGGTATCGATGGGCTGCCCAATCTGGATTCTGCATCGACGCTTTTAATTGATGAAGCATAACCAGCACTGGCTTTGGCAAATGCCTCGAGCCATTCGTTCTTGTCGTTATAAGATTCTGCACATAGTACAATTCTGTTGAGAGATGAAGAAAGCACGTTCTTTCGAGGTTCTAAGACTGATATTCCATGCCGTACTTCTTTTGAATCTTCTTCATTGACCAATTTGCATTCCATTAGATTAAGAGTTTGCTTTTTATTGGCCGAGATGTCAAATATTTCTAACATGGATCCTTGAATAGAACATGCCACCACCTTCCATCCGGTGTTCAACTTTGTTGCAGTTTTCCTCAACATTAATCCCTCCTTGAGAATATGTTCATCGATATCGAATTTAAAGACTGGATCTGAAGATACAAATCTACAGATTGCCAACGCCAAATCTTTTGGTTTGATCTTGAGGTCATAAAGTTTATAGAAGTAGTTGTTCAAGATCTGTCTTCTAAATTCCACTGTTTGAGGCGTAGTCTTGATGAAAGATGACAATTCCGGTAGAGGTAAGAGTTCAAAAAAGAAAGGTCTCACTAAATTATCAAATTCCATGAGTTGAGTATAATTTTTGGAGAATTTGAAGATTTCACGTCTGGAACCAGAAGATTCAACCAAGAAGCATCCAAAAGTCATGAGTGGATCGTCTTGTTTCTTCTTTGCCAAGGTTGCAGAACCATCTATAACACTCACTACCGAGATCAATGTGGTTTCCAAATCTATAGGGAGTACCATTAAACCTTGCAATTCTTCCTCTGTGAAGTTATCGAATCTTTCAGAGTTGATTGTGGCAGGAGTTTGAGGTTTTGGTGTGCTGAACTTGTCACTGAAGGGGTTTAACTCGGTGACAGAAGTGCTCGTGAGCAGTTGCAGAGATGACTGTTGTGAAACTTGAGGTCTACGAGAAGACACTGTTGAACCTCTAGATCTTGACTCTTTGACATTGAGTTTTCTATCCATATAACGTACCACGGAATCCAATTCTGTTTCATCAGTGGTTTCCGCAGACAACATAGACTCTCTTTGAGCCATTACAACATTAGGAGTACTGCCATTTTTATGGGCAATTGGAGAAAAATTGAACTCATCTTCATCCGGTGCTGGACCGGGAGTTCTTAAAGAGATTTGACTGGAAAAGAGTTCATTTTTCAACGGGGAAAGAGGAGGAGCTTTGGTACGATTAGGCGAGAGGTTCCGTGTGGGAGAAGGACCTAAAATCATCTCTGAAGCAGGGATTTCCATGAATTGAGTGTCTTCCTTGGCAGGAGAATACGAAGAGCTTGTCTGTGAAGTTTGGCGGGAATGATCCAACTGAGAAGGAAGTTGATGACGTGGATTACGCAGAGGCACTCCATCATCAACTGGAATAATTTCTACAGATTCAATTGGAGCACTAACACTTCTCAACGGGCTTTTTCTTCCCAGTACCGACAGTTCAATTTGCAACTGTAAATTGGAAATAAGTTTATCTTTTTCCACTATTATTTCTTCCAAGATGGATTTATCTTTTAGAAGAGCTTCATTGTCGGCCTGAAGTTTAAGGATTTGTTCTTGCAACTCCTCCATGACGCGTTAAATTGACTTTCAATTCGCCTCGTGGTTGAAGAGTTGGTGTTTTTTGGATATTTAAATTGGAAAAAAAAATAATCTCAAAATTTTAATACAAAAATACATTAAAAACTCTACACCAATTTCTTCTTTGGACCTTCTATTTCGACGAGTTGATCCCATAACTTGACCAATTGATTCTTCTCATCTCTTTCTGTGGTTAGTTGTTTCTTCAAACTTTCCGATAATCTTTTCAAAGAGGCGTTTTCGGCTTCGAGTTCTTTGAATTTGTTGGACCATTTGGTTTCGTAACCTTGTTTCAAGACTGCAACTTTCAGTTCATGTTTCTTGGCGTATTGGACGTATAAATCTGTTGATAATTGTTCTAGTTTGACATTAGACTCCTTCTTCTGTTGTTCCAACTCTTTGGCCAATTTATCCAGCTTTTGTTTGTCTTTATCCAGTTGTTTCTTCAAATTGGAGTTTTCCTTCTGTAAATTCGAGATCAATTTAGAGTTGTCCGTCTCCACTTCACTCAAAAGTTGATTCAGAACTTCAATTTTATGTTCTAATTCGTGAATAATTTGATTTTTGGAATCCAATTGTGTCTGTAATTGAGCCAATTTTTGTGCTGATTCTCTTGTAGCGATATCAATTGATTTCTTCGATTGGTCCAACTCTTCAAGTACACCAGCTGCATTTTCACGTTCTTCATTGAGTTGTTCTTTGAGTTGTTCCACTGTTTGAGCCATGGAATCTTTTTCATCGAACAAGATCTCAAACTCTTTGATCTTGTCTTCCAAAGAGTTTTGAAGTTCGTTGATCTCTTGCAGTTGTTCGGTATTTTGCAACTCTTTCAATTTGAAATCTTGAGACATGGTTTCGATTGTGTCCAGTTGTTTGACAAGTTTCAGTTCCAAATCTGAATTGGATTCTACTAATTGTTCGATTTCAGCTTTCAGTTTGAAGAGTTGTTCTTTCACATCGATGTAATCTTGTTTGATGGTTTCAACCTGTGTACTGTTGTGGTCCACCTCTGTTTCCAATTTGGAGATCTCCTCCATGAGTTGTTTGTTGGTATCTTTTTCAAAATAATAATTGGCTTCTAGAGAGGCTTTGGCACTCTCTAATTCCAGATAAGATTGAGTGAGTTTGTCGTTGTCAGTGGAGATTTCTGCCACTTTGGCATCCAAAAGGGTCAATTGGTGTTCTTTTTGTTTCAAATTGTTGATCAAATTCGATATTTGGGATTCAAGAGAAGAAACTGTCATTGAAAGAACTTTGTTGGATTCAGCGAGTTTGTTATGTCCTAATTCCAGTAAAACCAACTCGTTTTTCAACGATTCCAAATCGGATTGAGAATTGTTGAACTTTATGTTCAATTCCACAAGTTGTTTCATCTTTTCATTGATCATATCTTCGAGTTTGGAGATTTCAATCCGATGATCTTGTTGTAATTCTTCCATTTGTTTCGTTGAGAAGATGGGTCTCGTTGCAGAGTCCAGGAAAGGATCTTCTTCATGGATAGATTCTTCTGCCAAAATGGTATGTGCATCGATATCGTCCAAATCTTCATTGGGATGGACATTCATATGGCTAACGTTGGCCAATGGACTTGTTACAGCACTAGAAGGTTTAGGAGATTTCGAGTTATCCAACATAAGATGACTGTTATCGATAATTCTACTCGCCTGTTCATTTGTTGGACTTGCAGCAACGGGTTCAGTTGGACGCAGAGGAGTCTTCAAAGGAGATCCATTCGGTTTAGATCTCTTGACAGAACTTGTTAAAGGTGAAGATCCACGTTTAAAAGAAGAATCAAGAGTTTTTGAAGGTGTTTCCAACTCATTTTCCTTTTCGTTTGAGTCCAGATCTTGAAGTTTGGCGTCTAAATTTGCTTTCATCTTGGCCATTCCCAAGATTTGTTTATTCAGATACTTTGTAGGACGAGGACAAGTGTATGTTGAATTGTATTTGGAAGGAGAAGGAGAAGAGTTCAAGTTTGATAAAGGCGCTCTTGAAATTGCACTTGTTGAATTACGTCTTGTGGGTGAAGCTCTCATTTGATGCTTGTATGATAATCCATGAGGGATTTTCTTGAATTGATCTAAATCCATATCGGTGTCCACAGGAGCTGAAATAGGTTTAGGAGGACTGAATGCTTCAGCCTCGTTTATTAATTGATCTGTGTCCATGTCAATTGATTGTTGTTTACTTTCAAGTTTAAAAATTAAAAATTAAATTTCGCGTTTTTTTTTTGATAAGAAAAAAATGAAAGAAATAAATGAGAAAAATCATGAAAAAATGATAACAATTGTAAAAAAACAAGGGAAAAGTCTATATCAGAGGTTAATTTGAACTTAGACAACTTTTTTAATATGAAATTGTAGCTATGAGACAACATCATCCAATTGATCAAATCATCAGAACTCAATTGTTCAAATTTTCAATTTAAAACAACAATATCAACATCATTCCAAAGGTCGTGCACGTCCAAAATCCAAAATGGATGAAAATTTCAACGCTGAAGTATAAATACCGCAAGGATCCTCTAGTTGAGATTAGAGTTAAAAGACGATTACTGTTGTGATCAATCAATAAACGGTAGTTCTCACTCTCAAATCATGTCCAACAATGAAGCTGTAAGTTTCCAAAACCAATTTCAAATCCAACTACTAACTCTAAGGCCAGCATCTATGCCGACGTTGTAGAAGAAGTGATTGCAGAATCAAGACAGGATTTTGAAAATAGTGGAATAGATGAAGCAACACTTCAAGATTTACGTAAGATATGGATGGAAAAATTGGTTCAATCCCATGTTGCAGAATTCCCTTGGTCTCATATGATCCCTGTCAATGAAGATGCAAACAGTTTAGCATTGCATACAAATGGAGGATATGAAGATTCATCATTACTGCAAATTGCAGAATTGAACTCTGCAGATTCATTGGATTATCATACAGACAATTTACCTAAACCAGAAGATGATGGAAGTCGATTAATTTTACCCACAGGAGGTCGTATTGTAAACCAATCAGATGGTGAAATCGAATTCACACTTCAAGTCGATGGAGAGGCAAAAAATGTGAAAAAATTCATGAAAATGTTGGAAAAAAGACAAAAGACAAATGGTGGAGGAAGTTTGGTCCAAGTTTTACAAGCAGATGGAATTGATTCCGAAGATGAAAAACACGATTCTGATGATATAAATTCTGATCTCGATGATTCCGATTCTTTTGAAAGTGAAGACGATGCCGATGATCAAGAAGGTAATATCATGTTATGTCTTTATGATAAAGTTCAAAGAGTTAAAAACAAATGGAAATGTAATCTTAAAGAAGGAATTGCCAGTCTCAATGGACGTGATTTTACTTTCCAAAAGGCTACAAGTGAAAGTGAATGGTGAAAAGACAAAATTTTGTAATATATTAGCGGATTTATTATTTAATGTAATAAAATAAACGCACGATAAGAGCAACTTATTAGTAATTTACATACATATAAATTTGTGGTTTCAGCCACACCTTGACTAAACTTGATGACTGTACCTGAAACAACTACAAAAGTTTGGACAACTTTGATCACAAATACCGAATATTTACCTGGATTATTGGCTCTTGATTATTCATTGAAAAGAGTGGATTCTAAGTATCCCTTGGTTGCCTTGTACACAGATACTTTTAGCCAAGAAGGACATGTGGCTTTAGATTCGAGATCAATTCCAAAATTACATATCAATTATTTGTTACCCACAGAACACAAAGACTATTCCAATGATCCTAGGTTTTATGATTGTTGGTCCAAATTACAACCTTTTAGTTTGACACAGTTCGAAAAAGTTGTGCAATTGGACAGTGATATGATCGTTTTACAAAATATGGATGAATTGTTCGACGTAGAATTAGACCAACAAAACGTTTTTGCTGCATCACATGCTTGTGTTTGTAATCCTTACAACAAACCCTATTATCCGAAAAATTGGATAAAAGAAAATTGTGCATATTCTTTATGCACGAACTTAAAAGATTCGATTTTCGGTCCTCCGGCTAATTCCGGTTTGGGTATCTGTAATGGCGGTTTACAAGTGGTGGCTCCTAGTACACTGTTGTACAATAGAATTGTTCAACTGATACAAGATTCCGATAAGACTTCCAATTATGATTTTGCCGATCAATCACTTTTGAGTGATGTATTCGAAGATAAATGGATAGGTCTTTCTTATAAATACAACGCTCTTAAAACTTTGAAAAATGTTCATCCAGAGTTATGGGACGAAGCTGAGATCAAAAATGTTCATTACATCATATCTCCAAAACCTTGGAACATTGAAATCGAAGAAAGAGAAAATTTCCAAGATGAGACTGATACTTTTAAATATTGGTGGCTGATAAATGATGAAAGGTTGGCCAGAGAGGCGAAATTAGGAATAAATGACAACTTTTAGTTTAATTAATAGAAAATTTATTGTTGCTTCTTTTGCAGATCCAAAGGGGGTGTAAATATGCAAGGAATGAATCAAAAACCAAAAAAAAAATGCAAATGTCAAATTCTGAAAATTGATGACAGATGCCGACACGAGTGAGATTGAGTTCTTGGAATCTCAAATCTCTGTGATTTCTATTTCTGATGACACCACTGGACTAATTCCTATTCAAACAGATCAATTCCCTTTAAAAGGAAATGTTAAAGACATTGACAAATTACTCGTTGTACTTTCACCCCTTTCGGCTAAACATGTTTATGAAAGGCATTGGGTGACGAAAAAAGTGTTAGAAACCATTGTAGAACGTCCTCAACGTCTATTACTGTGTTCTATTGGAATACTGAGTCTGTATTCACAGGCTCCTTCTCAATTCCAATTGATGAAATCTGTCAAATTGAGTTCTTTGTATTCAGAACATGTCTCTGCTATTCATGGACCCAATTGGGCTAAAACTGTTGTGAAGTTATGTGAAGATGCTAGTGATAAACTAGATAGAAATGAAGTAGAAGTACCTGAGAACTGGCCCACAGGAGACATGTATTTGAGTCCAGATACTGCCACTGCTTTACAAGGGGTGTTGGGAGCCATTGAAGGTGCTCTAGATGAGATGTATTTGAGAAATTTCAAAAAATGTATGGTGGTAATACGACCTCCTGGACATCATTCACATCCATGTCTGCCTTCAGGATTTTGTCTCATCAACAATGCTCAAATTGCAATTCAATATGCTTTTGAAACACAACGTATAACTCATGCAGTAATTTTAGACATAGATCTTCACCATGGTGATGGGACACAGGACATTTGTTGGAAAAGAGGAGGATGGAAGGTTGAAGATGACGATACAGATGCTTCTGAGTTTGATGAATACATGAAAAGACCACCTATTAGAGGTCCTCTTGTGGGATACTTCTCTATGCATGACATCAATTCATTTCCAACCGAGTTGGGAATGGCATACAGTGAGACAATACGAAATGCTTCAACTTGTATCATGAACCATGACGTTAACATATGGAACGTCCATTTAGAGAAGTATGAATCTCAACAAGAGTTTGATTTGTTGTACGAGATCAAATACAAAGAGATCATCCGTAAAGCCAAAAAGTTTCTTGGAACTGGTAAAAACGGATATTTCAAGCCCTTGGTGGTGATATCTGCTGGCTTTGATGGTTCGGAGTACGAGAGTCAGCTGATGCAAAGACATCGAGTCAGTTTACCAACACAATTTTATCATACATTTGCCAAAGATGTATGTGAAGCTTTCCCCAATGCTAAGATTATGTCATTGTTAGAAGGGGGTTATTCGAATGAAGCTCTTTGTTCTGGGATTTCGGCACATTTACTTGACTCCAAGACTTGGATTGGAATCCGGAATTGGCCAGTCCAAAGACGGTTAAAGATCTTACAAGAGGTTGCAAACCAACCTGGAAACCATCAAGAACTGATTCATGGGTTCAAGACGTGATCACAATGGGTCGTAGTTTACTTCCGGAGTCTGTTATCTACGACAACCATCAAGAAATATTAGATTCTATACACGAACGGCTCCGTTCAAGGGGTTAGTCTTTTGATGGTTCTCTGTTGAGATCCAATCTGTCTTCATTTTCTCTGTCCTGGTCTGGTATATAACTAACTCCCAACAGCTGCATTCTTGTTCTCCACCATTTCTTTTTGTTCAAATCACGATCTATCTCCTCCATCAGTGGAGGAACTTCATCTTCTTCGTCTTCATCCACGGCCACAATCTTCACGACATTACCATCTTCGTCGTAGGTCTTTTTAAAAGTTTTCTGCAAGTTTTGAAGGGTCAAAGGTGTGTTTCCAAATAGATATCTGTCACCTCTTAATAAATCTTTCAGTACTAATTCACGGGTACGTCCTAAAGATTCGATCAGAGCCACTCTATCACAAGTCTCATCCAACAATTCGGTGAAACCGGGTTGAGACGTGATTTCATGGAACAGTCGCATCATAGGGACGGAATCTGCTCTTACTCTGGAATGAGAATCGATGGTGAAGATGTTCAACAGATCGTATCTTTGGATATAATCCATACGGGTCATGATTTGATTGGCCCTCCAAAGAGGTAATTCTGGCAAGTGATGATGATCTGAAGGCTTGATACCTCTACGAAGTCTTTCGTTGTCCAACTTGACCAATTCCTGTACCAATCTGAACAGAGATGTGGAAAACTTTCCCGATTCCATAACGTCATCGTCCATTTCTTCTCCGAGTAAAGTACATTGATTCAATAACCACGTCTTTTCACGATCGATGATCTCATGGCATGCAGTTATCATATCACGATGTCCAGCTACATATGCCAAATGTTGAGGTCTTCCTCCAATGAGATCGAAGATTTCTTCCAGTTTAGAATCGTTGACTTCTTCATCGAAATTACGACTTCTGGAATGTTTTAAAGCCTTCATCAGTTCCAGCTTGTGTAAATCTCTGACATTGATAACTTCAAGTCTTGTTCCCAATTTTTTCAATCGTTCATATAACCAATAATCATCACTGTTGAAGATCATGGTCACCAATTGAGAACCACTCAAAGCTTCGGCTTTTTGTTGTAAAAGTTCTACCAAATTGATACCTTCAGCATCGTCTCTGATCAAATGAGCATTGTTGATGACCAATACCAAAGGTTTACCTGTTTTTTTAACTCTTTTAAGTGCAACTTCTTCTAACTTGTTAAAAGCTCTTTCAATGTCTAAAATTGCAGTGGTATCTCTTGGACCACGGATTGAAAACAAGGAACCTATATAGTCTTCTTGGAATTCGAAATCCAAAGCTCTTCCAAGTCTAATTCTGAAAATTTCAGGGTCCAGATGGGCATCCAAAAAGGTGCAATTCTTACCCTTTTGTTTCCTCATTGCCTCTAAAATCATCGAAGTTTTCCCCGTTCCCTTTTCACCAATCACAAGAAAATATCTTCCCCTGATATCCCCTCTTATGATTTCATCTAATAATTGTTGTTGAGTTCTTTCCACCCAAGCTTTACCGGATTTATTTGTCCGATTATGCATCGTCAATTCGAACAGTGGATCTCCTTCTTCAAAAGCTCCATCCATCTTATTAATAACATGAGCTCTGTACAATTTATGATACAGGAGTCCTGCAGAACCCAAAATAAACAAAGATGCAAAAGTTATCCCAGCAGTTTCCAGACATTTGAATCCAAAATTTTTGAACTGACTCCATTTATCCTCCTTTTTAGAATCCTTTTTAGGATCTTTATCGGGTTCTTCTCCACCCAATTCTTCTACTACATCTAGAGGAAACACAGGATTAATCCTTCGTACTCTAGTATAAGAAATTAACCTCCTTCCAACCACTAATTTATCCAATTTCATCTTTCTACAAAAAACCTCATCAACTTCAACTAAATTTTTTTTTCAACTACTTAAAAGAAAAAAAAAGAGCCAAGAATCAGTGCTCTAAAATGGTTAAGTTTCCGGTGACGACAACGTTTTCCAAGATTGAACCATTTGGAATATCGATTCTTTGACCGTCTGAACAGACGATGATGACTGTTCCTTTCAATTGAACGTTGGAACCCAAAGTGACGTTACCTGTAATGGTCAAATGGTCCAATTCCAATATTTTTGGCATATGAGGAATACGTTGTTGAAATCCACTAACTTTTTTGAAATGTGAGCCCAATTTGATCAAAGGATTGGCACCATAACGAGAGGGATCGATTTTCAAAGCTCCATGTTCCAAATAAAACAAATCCGACTTGACCAACATCAAATCTGAACATGTCTTCACAGGTAAGAATCTTGATCTTGGAACAACGACACCATGGGCTCCATTGAAATGTCTAATAGCAGCACCAACTGCAGTTTCCAATTGTAAAACGTTGTAGTCGTTCCCCTTAACAGTGATGGATTTAACATTAGGAATGATTTCACTTTGGATCAGATTGGCCTCGACCAATCTCTTGACGGCTTTTAAATTGATCCACAAATTATTGGTGTTAAAGTTTTTAAATTTCTTGATCGATTTGAACTCTTCGACATGTTCTTTTGGAACTTGGGCAATCTCCAACAATCTCACTTGTCCGTCATATGAAATTAATGTACCACCTTTGACATCGGCACGTGTTTTGTCGGTCAATTCCATGATGTATTCAGCACCTGTATCCAACATATGGGACAAGATTTTCATGTCTACAGTGGCTCCCAAGTTATCACCATTTGAAACGAACAAGACTTCACGTCCTTGGGCCAAAAGAGCCTCTAATTCTCCACTTTCAACAAGACTTTCAAACAAATCTCCATGACCAGGAGGATACCAAGCAGAAACGTCATCATCGTAGGATTGTGGTACTGGGAGTAAAGAATCTTTGTAAATACGTGGGAAACGTGATTGGTTGAAAGTCTTGACACGGATCCGATGGCCTTGATATTTCTTAATCACCTTGGCGGTATCATCATCGGTGTTGAAAGAGTTCATCAACAACAAGGGAACATCTGCATCATATCTACGATTTAAATGTTCAATTTGACGCACAGCCAAGTCCAAGAATGATTGACCATCTCTCACTTCAATGACAGATTTTGGTCCAACACATCCCATAGAAGTTCCCAATCCACCGTTCAATTTTAAAACTGCCAATTTGTGTAAATGATCCACGTTTTCTGTGGTGTTTGCAATTGTGGAATAGTCCACAACTTCTTCGGAAGTTGGAGATTTGATCTTATCCCAATCTAAAGTTGTTCCCGACAGTTTATCGGTCAAATATCTTCTGAAAAGGCTGAAGAAAGAGTCCAATTCGGTTTCCAATTTACGTTGTTGATCCGGCGAAGAACATGTATCGATCAAGTCGTTCAACACATTTCTCATCTGGCTAGCTGCAACAGATGTAGTGGTGTTATCGAATGCATATGCACTTTGTGTTTTAATATGTCTTTTAATCTCAATTGCCATTTGTTGCTGTTGTAAATAAAAATGATGACTTGAAATTTGATTTGGAAATTGGAAAAAAATTTGGTGAAAAAGTTATTTTTAAATATGTAAAAAAGGGGGTGTTTGGGGGTGTTTGGGGGGTGTTTGGATGTTTGAAGGGATCAATAAAAAAGTGTATAATCGGATACTATCAATTGAAGACATTGACTGATCATTGAGATCTTGGAATTGTTGGAAATGTTGTTTTGTTTGAGATATTTGAAAGTCTCAATTGATTCAAATTCAACGTCTTGTTTCAATATTTTTTGATAGAGATTTGAAGATGTGATTTCAAATTCGTCCGATTCAAGAATTTGAATCAAATTTGTATAGATTTCGTCATGTTGTTGATCTGTTTCTTTAAACCTCAGATATAACAACGATAGAACACTCGTAAGATTGACCAAATTATTTGTTTTGTACTGTTTGATGACAACCAATTTATCCCTTTGTTCAAGTAATTTGTAAATCAATCTACAAAGATCTTTACTTCTTTTGGATTGTTTAAAATTGATCAACATTAATTCCACCAAAACAAGAATCTCTTCAATGACTCCTTGTATCTTTTCATCTTTGAATTGGTCAAAAACTTTCAACAATTGAATCAAAACAGTGAATAAAGTTTCAATCAAATCATGCCAATTGTACAGAGATTCATAGTTCAAATTTTGTAATGTTTGTAACAACACCAAATTGCATAGTTTATAATTGATCAAATCAAGTTTCTTGGAAACGTTGAATCTCATAAAACATTGAATAACATCCATAATGTAATACAATGCTTCCTTTGAATGGATATAATCTTGCAGTTTTTTAACGTCTTGTTCTTCATCAATGTTTTCAACTTCCAGTACAGGAGCCACTATTGGTAATCTTTGATAACATATTCTTATTTCATGTTGGTCGATATGGAATGAATTGAGATTGTCAACCTTCTCACAAACAAGTTTATCCAAAATCAACAATGCCAATCTCGATATAAATTTGTTGTGATTATTTGGATATTGAAAGATGAATGAAGTCAATGACAAAAACATTTCAAGCATATCCATCTTTACATCTGTCTTTGTCGTTAAGAAATTCAAATACTCTTCATCATTGGTGACCAATGAATACAAAAATAGATAAATCACAATTGGTTCTCTCAACAAATCACGTTTCCTTTCAAATCTGTCCATGTTGATATCCAAAAAATTCTTCAAATCCTCATCTTCAAGAGTCATATCAAGTAATTGTCTATAATCTTTAGTAGTGTTGTACCTGTTAAAAGTGATCCAATTGTAAAAATTTGAATTTTGGTCTTTCTTCAGTAATAAATCTGGTTTCAAATCGTGGTAAAACAAAAGACTCCATGCAAAGAATTGTTCAAGTCTATAATTCATATTACTGAGAATCTGTTTGTTGAAGAAGACATCTTGCATCTTGGACTTATAATGATTGGATGAGATCAACATGTTGTTATTCAATATCGAAAGTGTTATGAAAACTTCTCCAATTATTTCATATTCCAAATCTTGGATCAAGAACAAATCGTACAATTCATCGTTTAAATCAACTCTATAGAAGAGTTCAAACACTATGGAATCATAGAAACTACGGACACAAGTACTGAACAATTTGAAACTTGAAAATTTCAATCTGTCATCTTGTTTTTGTCCCATATTTTCTTTCAACTCTTGTTGAAGTTTGATAAAGTTGTCATTCAAAATATCGAGTCCTCCAAATATCTCTATAAAGATCTGATTCTTATTTGATCCATAATTCTTATGACATATGTTCTTAATCATGATCCTTATTATACTCAAACTATTAGGATCATTCAACCTCTTTAAACCCCTTTGAAAAATCTCATGTAAAACACTTTTAAAATGAGACACTTGTTTGATACTCAACGTGTCAAAAGTTGAAGTTAAAGAAACAAAATGATAAGGTAATTGGAAAAAAAACTGCCAGTATTTCTCATCTTTGATCACAGTTTCATTGAAAAGTTTACTATAAATCTCAATTGTCTGTGCTTCGGCACTGTAATACGTCTTCATTACTTTGGCATGGGCTTAAATTAAAAAAGTAGAGGAGGGAAAAAAAAATGCTTAAAATCAAATCTATAAAGTACTTAATGGGGGATTTCGATGGCAGAAGCCCTTTCAGCCTCTTGTAAAAGTTGTTTCTTCTTGATGAGTTTCTCTTGACCTATTACGTAAAAGATCAATAAACCTCCTATGACCAGAGTCAATATAAATAGAGTCGAATTGACCGGAATCGGGTTCATGTCGAACGTGAAATGTGTAGTATGGTCAAAAACACTTTGTAATAAATTAAGACATCCACTGAAACAGATGATGGCTCCATATATGGTTCCAAAAGTTTCAAACCCAAATACTTTGGCACAGTAATCAGAAACTGCTGTATAGTAAAAAGGTCTGTAGACGACGAGGAATAAGATTCCGACATAGGCACAGATTTGAACTTTGAGTATTCCCATGACACCGATGAATACAGAAACAAGTGTCAAGATGCTCAAGACGTTCAAAGTGGTGAAATTATCGAGTAACAATCCAATAAATGGTATAGATGCAATTCCACCAAGAGGTAAAGCCAAATCGAAGAACAGATTTATCTTGACGGCTATTTGATCGTCAAAGAGATATTCTTCTTGGGATCTGACTGTGGCAACAAAGTAGTTGATTCGGAGCATCTGAATACTTGTGAATAAACACATCAAGATGAACCAAGGAGTCTTTATTTGCTCCCCCAACTCCATTCCATGACAGATTCCATATACACCTCCAGATTTGTGAGAAATGCGAGCCTCTTGTTCCAATTCATATGCAGATTTCAATGAACCACCACTTTGAGTTCTTCTAAGTAAACTCGTGGTCTCATCAACAACTGCAGCTGTAGGATCAACTGCTTCTCCAGTTTCATCGACTCCAATTTCACCAATCTTGGCAATCGTATTAACCGTCTTATAAGATTCTTTAGGCATGATTGTCATTTGGCAGATAAAGATGAACAACGGGACAACAAGGTAATAACTGAAAAATCTGTGTAATGTAAGATTTTTAACAATTTCATGTTGATAAATGATTCTATAGACCAAAAATAGAGCCGAGGAAGAATCAAAAGCTCCTGTCAAGAGCAGCAACACAAATCCAGAATTACGTGGGAACGTGTTTGCCAATTGGAAACAACTTATAAAGACAAAAGGACCTCCTAATGCCAATAAAGTATAACCTGTCAAATAAGCATCAATTTTCAAAATTGAAGCACTCATTCTTAAAACGTTGGCAGCTACAAAGATCAACAGAGCTCCAATAATTCCACAAACACGAGGACCAAATTTGTCTAAAATGGATCCTACAAGTAAAGAGGCCACATTTGTCACAACAGCAGCAATGGTGAACATATAATTTAACTTCAAATCTTGTTGAATACAAGGAGTTTCGGTCTCATTGACCCCACAGTACTGGCTGTATACACCTTCACTTACCAACACGGGTTTCAATGCGGCAAAGCCAAAAACAGGACCAGCAGCTAGTAAACACCATATTATTGCACACACTATCTGTAAAAGTCTCTTTCCAAGAGGAACTTCCAATTCTGTAGAAGGCATCTCTAAAGTTCTGTTTTTGCTTAAGAGCAAAATTTTATTTTATTTTTTTTGTTCTGAAAAAAAAAATACGGAGATGGCCGACGATAAGGAAAGGGGGTAATTTTCACAGTTTGCCTAAATTGTCGATCAATGATAAAATGTCGTCTATGTCATCTTTTTTGATTTGTTCGTCTTGTTTTGGTGTTTCGGATGCAACGATCCAAGAAATCACTTTATCCACATGCACACGGGCATTAGGCACAAAATGACCACCAGGATGTTTTAAAAGTGTACCTGATGTACATTGATTGTATAAATTCATGCTACGTTCTGAACTTACTACAGTGTCCAATTCACCAATCACATGCAAAGTGGGGATGTCAATCTTTTCGGAATAATATTTCTGCATATCATCATTATCTGTCACTTTGAACCCGGAGTAAAAAATTGCAAACTTTAAAGGTGGATGTTGAGGGACGAGTTTATCGAATTGACCTGCTATTAAACCTGCCAAACCTGCACCTTGAGAAAATCCGAGAATTCCTATGAATGGACCTTCTTCTTCACAACATTTGACAATGTCTTCAAGAGCCTTGTCAATGTTATAATCTTTTTCGTTTCTCATCCACCATCCTCTGTATTCCCGTTGATCGGAATCTGTTCCGAATTTTTTCAGCTCGTCGCTCGAAAGATCAAATGGCAAATCAGCAGGGACAATTTCAATGGGAGCCGTGAGATAATGGGTATCAAGACCTATTTTTTTCAAAGATTTACGGAGTCCACTGGTCTTGGCTTTGAATATCTCTGCACTTTGTACAAATCCATGCAAACAAAGAATCTTCCCGCTTATTTTCGAAGCCATTTAAAAACGAAGAATTTGAATTCTGAATTTTTTTTTTTTTTTTTTCAGTTTCGGAATGGAATCTTTTTAAAAAAAGGGATAATTTAAAAATCTATATTCTTTGTGAATTGACCCTTTGGTCCTCCATCACTTCCTATTTCTACGTTATTATCCACTCCTGTTTCTTCATCCACAGGAATAGACCATTCTTCAATGTCGAAATTTTTCTTACCGTTACGGAAACAATACTCCATATCTTTCTTTAACATCAAACCTGTATCACTGAGTACCGGTAATTTATGTAAATTGACGAACCCATGTTTGATTTTTTTAGGTTCTTTTTGGTATACTCTTTCCATCAAGTCGTATAGCAGAGGTTCAAAGGATCTCAATTCAATGACACCATCGAATTGTTGTTCGATCAAATCTACCAAAGGGTTCTCTTTGGTATATAGTTCAAGATTTATAGATGCAATGACACAGAGCTGTTTGGGATATTTTTTGGTCAAAGCACGAAGAAAACGTAGAATCTTGAGGATTTCTGTGGGTGACGATAACTCTAGAGGGTAACCAAGAGGGTGTAGAAGATTTGGTAATGCCAATCTTATGATTTTTTCGGAATGCTGTTGGATCAAAGATTCGATTTTTTTGGCCAATTGAGAAGCCTTGAGAATTGGTAGAGTTGTTAATTCTGTTGGTTTCAGAGCAGGAATCAATGTGGTGGTGATATCGTATTGATGGATGAAATCAGGATGTGTCGATAACGTCATTTCCACGTCTTTATCCTTTTTCTCTCGATCCAACAATCCATATCTCCATGCAATTTTCAAATCTTTGGCACTTTGTTGTTGATCGTTGATATTGGACACACTCAATTTGGATTCATTCTCTTGAATCTTGAGTTTTTTCTGATCTTTGGATGAGCCTCTGTATAAACCTGGTAAAGTCTTAGCCCAAGTAAGGTCTTGGCCTACAACTATGACATGAGTATTGGCAACTTCTGATAATCTATTCTGAATGATTCCTTCAGAACAAAATTTCTTGATCAAGACAGAAGCGAAATCTGCATTCTCTTGAATCAATAGACTGTTTCCCAAAGGCAATCCTTGATGGCCTAGAACTTTATCCAAATCCCAAGATCCTGTGGAAATTGTGGATTGAGATGTCAATATTGAAGGTTTGATACCTGGGTGTTCTGACAAAGGAGAACTACTTTTCACAGGCGATAAAACTTTGGCTGTTCCTCTGATAGGAACTGGGGCTCCTCTAGGTGGTAAAGGATTACCTCTCACAGGAACAGGACCTCTCAAAGGTGCTGGACTCCCTATCACATCTGATCTTTTTCTAAAAGACATCTTCGATGAGCTTTTCAAAATTTCAGAAAGGAAAAAAAAAAATGCTGAAAAAATTCCCAAAAAATCGTGAAAAATTAATGAAAAACTCTCTATAAAAAAAATTAAAATTTTCCACGGCAAAAGAGTTGAAAAGCACGATGTCATTACTTTCAATTAGACCTTTAATGCTGATGAGACCAGTTTTGAGAACTGGATTCATCAGATTTCAATCAATCATACCCGAAACTCCACCTGCAAAGTTATACACTTATCCCCAAATCAAGAAATTGACATTAAACCCTGATCCTGCTAAAATCTTGGTAGATGTAAGAGAACCAGATGAATTAAAATTGTACGGAACAATTCCAACTTCTATAAACATTCCTTTCAAATCCACACCAGGTGCTCTTGACTTACCGGAAGATGATTTTGAAGATCTGTTTGGATTCGAAAAACCTTCCAAAGATAAAGAATTGATCTTCTTTTGTCAAGCCGGTTTAAGATCGGCAGCTGCCGAAGAATTGGTTGGAACTTTTGGATATTTGAAAAGAGGAAATTATTCAGGTAGTTTCAACGATTGGTATGAGAATGAGAAGAAAACCTCTTAATTACTGTATATATTTCATGACATAAATTCCATCTCTTTGAATTCTTTACCCAACCGACGCTTTCTCTTCCTCTCCATGACTTTTTCTCTTTGACGAGGTTTCATACTATCAAATTTGGCCTTTTGGATCAATTTACGTTTATCACTCTGTTTCAAGAAGTAGTTACCTTTATGCTGTGATTTGAAATCCTTGATAATCTTTTTCTCAAGATCTCTATTCTTCATGGTGTCCAATCTCGATTGTAAAGATTTGATGTTTAATTCCAATTCTTCTCTTTCAGAATTGTTTAAGAACGGTTTCTTTTGGTTCAGTTTCAACATTGTCTTCATCTCCTCGATCTCTTTCTGTCTGTACTCATCCAAAAATGCATAGTCTTTACGTGTTCTTTCAAGATCTGCTTTACCGTATGCAGCATCAAATCTTATATCGGTATATAATTTACTACTTTTCACGTCGAGTCCCGGGATATCTCGTATTTTAGAGACTGGTTTTTTAGCAGAAACTTCTGTAGGTGCATGTTTACTCTTCTTTGAGCTAGATTTAGTATGTTTATGAGGTTTTTCTTCTTCTGATTCTTCAAAAAATTCCTCCTCTGAATCTGATCCTTGATCGATTTTTTGCTGTGCTCTATTGAGAGTTCCGAATGAAATAGAACTCAAATCATCTTCTTTTTTGGATTTAGGATTTAAAAGAACATCCAACTCATCTTCAGACTCAACTGTTTGTCTTTTGGAGAATTTAGGCCTCCTCTGTGAACGATTAGCCATGTTAACTCTTCTTGTAATGGAATAAAAATTTTCAGATGAGCTTGAGCAATTTACGAGTTTTTTTTGAAAAAACATTGTGAGCACTTTACGAATAATAAGGACTGATGATTGATTGATCGATATATACAGGCTATGAAGTAATGGCGTCGGCTAACTGTAATTTTCTTGAATGCCTGTCAAACAACGCTTGTAATTCACTATAATTAAGATTCACAGGATCTGCTTCCACACTATGTTTATCTTTATACACAACACTGACAATAGGTTTATTCTTAGAGACTGGGGTAAGAACCTCATGTGTGATTTTACACTGGGTTCTCAAAGAAGGAGGAATAGAAGCCAAAAACAATCTAGCTGCTTTACCATCTGGACCAAAAGGATTGAACCTCACAGTCACCTGAGTAAAATACTTGGTGATCATATTTTGACGACTTCAAAAGACTGAAAAATTTTGATCAAAAAATCAATTCCCTTTTTGGGATTTTTTTGACTACTTAATTAGGAAGTTGGAGCGTTCTTTATAATTCATCACGTTCTCTTTGGGACTTGGTCTTGTTGGAAAGTTTCAGCTTTGTTGCCAATGGTCCTTCTTGTGGATTACCGTACTTGAGTAAAAACTTACTGATACTGATTTTATCGAATTTTCCATCATAAATTTCAAATTTGTCTTTTTCATTTTTCTTATCAATTGCAATCAATTGAGGAAGTTTGGTTGAGGATGAAAGATTCAATTTGTCATAGAAATCCTGTTTGTTTTTGTCTGTAATAGTGGCATATGCAACTTCTAAATCAGTCATAAAGTCAATGGCCAAAGTTTTAATCAATGGTGTAGGTTTATTCTTGTCTGTCAATAGTAACAATTTGTTCTTATTGGTCTTTGTACGTCCTTCTAAAAACTTGTTTAACAGAGACAAATCTTGTAATTTCTTGACATAATTCTTTATACGAGAAACCACAAAGTCGACAATTGCATTCAGGGTTCTTGGACCGTTATAAGTTTCTGAAGCATGTTTCAAAACAGATTTTCTTTCTAAATTTTTGGCTGGATCTTGAGGATCGTATTTAGGAGGACGGAACACTTTTAAAGTGGGATAACCTTGGATTTGCATATCAGAACAGAGTGGTTTATTCTCTGCAGAATCACAATTGACAGCAGCCACTTGGAATAATCCATCGGATGCCTTACCAACTTTTTTGTATACAGGTTTTAATTTTTGACAATGGCCACACCAAGGGGCATAGAATTCAACTACGGTGGTGTAATTTGTGTTGTAGATGGTTTTCTTGAAGTTGGAAGAGTTGAGTTCAAGAACATTTGGAACTGAGTTGTAGAACCCTGCAGTTGTTAATCCGAGTATTGAAATAAATATTATAAACTGTTTCAACATCATCGTTGATGATGAGCTTTTTATGCGCTGTAAAATTTGAGGGGTGGTTTGGGGATATTTTGGGGGTGATTGAATTTTTGGGAAGGGGGAAACAGAATTCAGTTAGTGATTTGGTGTATAAATCAGACAGTATGAGTGATGATGAATTGATGAGCTTATTTTGAGTTATCTTTTGGTTTAGTTCTAATATATATTTTAATTCCGTGGTTATATGTTATATAACTTCAAAGAGAAATTATCTGAAAACTTCCAATACTTTTAATTTTTATAGCATCTAACATTCAAACAGACAAGCATGGTACCACCGTGTTTTAAAACTTGCACAGTGCCAAAATCAACCAATTACAATACAATCAATCTATCGATCTTACCTTTCAACTCATACATCATAAATCAAAAAATTCAAACTTCATCATAATTCCTCTCGGTAGCCAAGTTGGTTTAAGGCGCAAGACTGTAATTGTTCAATTAGTAATCTTGAGATCGGGCGTTCGACTCGCCCCCGAGAGATTTTTTTTGCATTTTTTTTTGCATTTGTTACTTTTTTTTCATAAATTTCCACGCGTTTTCAATTCGAGCTCGTGTCTATGAAAGACTATTTGAGAGGATTTGAGTGAGTCTTGAGACCTGAAACTTCTTAATAGTTACTAATGACAGTTAGCGAGCCCCAGATACATCCATTAGTGGAAAGAGTTCAGGCCGATGAGCCTCTTAACCCTGAAAAGAAAGACATCTTTCTTTTGCCAAAGAAGAGCAGAAACTATTCGAAACAGTTCAGTAATTTATACTATAAACGTCTTGAAACCATGAGACAAAGACTCAAAGATAAGTGCCACAGAAGATGGGCTAGTCACACTGTTGATGACATTGAACTGACACACACAGAGAAGATTTTGGACGTGCAATCAGGGAAACCTTCTTGGATCATCGGTACCATATTTGCCGATCTAAAATTCAAGACAAATGTCTTAAATGAGATGGCAGCTGATATGTATGGAGTTCCTCCTCCTCCTCCAGAACTGTACAGTGACCCTGAAACAGATAAGATCATGATTGAAGATGAAAGTGGAAGAATCATCTTGACCGGGAAATTACTCGAAGAAACTGTATTGGTAAGTGGTCAAGTGGTTGGAATTTTAGGTGCAGAAGTCCAACCTGGTTTGTTTGAAATGGTAGACATCTGTTATCCAGAACCGGCACCTCAAATGCCCAGACCACCGACGATAAAAGGTCATAAAATCGCCATTGTAAGTGGTTTGGGCATCAATTCTGATGTCCAATTTGGTAATTTGGAACTTTTGAAAGAATTTTTAATAGGAGATTTATGGCCTGAAGATCTGAAAGATATTTGTAGGTTATATATCCTGGGGAATTCCATCTTGGTGGATCAACAGGAGACCTCAAGAGCCGAAAAGGACAAGTACAAAGCTTTTAACAAGTCAAATTTCAATGCAGAGACCCTCAAGGTCTTAGATTCTTTTCTAAGTGAAGTATTATTATCCTTACCAGTGACAATAATGCCAGGAGAATCTGATCCTGCAGAAGTTAGCTTCCCTCAACTGCCTTTACACAGATCTTTCTTCATGAAGAACAAACATTTGTTACAAACCACACATTTCCAAAGAGAGACGAATCCGATGTGGACAGAGATAGATTCTTGTCGTATTTTGGCAACTTCTGGTGAGAACATCACCGATATGTACAAATATCTCTTACCACATAGTAAAGTGGAAAACGTTTCAGATTCAAAAGCATTTCCCGGCGAATTGGTCAGTTTATGTCCTCAAGATAGCCGTATGCTGCTCATAGAATCTACACTTTGGTGCCAGAATGTTGTTCCCACTGCTCCGGATACTTTATGGTGTTATCCCTTCGAAGACAAGGATCCGTTCATCCTCGAAGAAACTCCTCATGTTTATGTTGTGGGGAATCAACCCAAGTTTGAAACTCAATTGATAGACGTGGATGAAATGAAAGTGAGGCTGATCAGTGTTCCCAGGTTTGACATCACTGGACAAATAGTTCTCATGGATACAGATACTTTACAATGTGAAGTGATCAAATTTGATGCATAGTTATTATTTACAAGTCTATTTATAGGCCCCTTCACGTAGAGGCACTTTGTTCAATGGTACTTTAGCACCTTTTGATCTTGATAATCCTTTTCCGTACCTCAAATCTCCTCCTAATTTGATGTAGACGCTTGTTCTTTTATTGGAATCGACTCTGAGTTGGTCGAGTAAATTGTTCAGTAATTGAGGAATGAAAGGTTGTAAAACCAAAAGAGAGATTCTGACAGTTTCCAAAGCCAAAAACACTATGAAATCTTGTCTGTCATCTTCAGTTTTATATTGCCAAGGTGCTGCATCTTGAAACACTTGATTGGCTTGGAAAAGTACCTGCCACATGTGATTAATGGCACGATGGGTGGTGAAAGTTGACACATCCAGATCCATGCGGTTGTACAAAGAGTTCAACTCAGACATCAACTGTTTGATCTCGTCAATATGAGACTCAGAACCAAGTGTTTCTAAAAATTTTTCATCAAACTTGTCATATTTAGTAAGGGCTCTTTCAATGGAAAACTTCTTACCAATACCACGAGTAAATAAGTTACAAAGCTTATCGATGAACTGATTTCTTGACAGATTCAATTTGGCCTCTGTGAAGTCACAATCACCTGTAAGAATGGAGTTTTCACAGAGGAAAAACCGTAGAATATCGGCTCCATAGTACAGAGAAACCACAACAGGATCTGCCACATTTCCTTTGGATTTACTCATTTTACTTCCATCCATGAGCCAATGGCCATGGACAACGACTTGTTTGGGTAGCTCAATCCCTGCAGCCATCAACAAACTTGGCCAATAAATACAATGGAATCTCAAAATGTCTTTCCCTATCAAATGAGTTGCAGGCCAAACCTTCATTGGGTTTGGGTATCCAGCACTTGTTAGATAGTTCACAAGAGCATCCACCCATACATAGATAACTTGAGAATCATCCCCAGGCACTGGAATGCCCCAATGTAATCTAGAAGAAGGTCTAGAGACACTTAAATCTTGACCTTTTTCCGATTCAAGTTCTCTGAGAAGATCTTTGTAGTACTTTTGGGGCACGACAACATCTTTGTTTTGCTTCAACCATTCCACAAGAAGTGGCCTGAACTGTTTGAGTTTGAAAAAATAGTTCTCCTCTGTCTCGTAAACAACTTCCGAACCTGTTTCCACAGAAAACATCTTGTCTACACCGTCAATTGTACGTCTTTCTATTTGGGTCTCTGGATAAAAGGTTTCATCACTGATGGAGTACCAACCAGAGTGTGATCCTTTGTAAATATATCCATTGGCCACTAGAGTGTTCCAAAAATGATTAACAGCTTCATAATGATCTTTATCGGTGGTTCTGATGAATCTATCGTAGTCGATGGACATCGATTGGGCAAGATCTCTGAACTGTTGTGAAGTTGTATCACAGAACTCTTTTGGACTCTTACATGCCTTTTCAGCAGCATTCTGTACTTTTAAACCGTGTTCATCTGTACCTGTGGTGAAAAACAGATCTCTTGAAGACAACTTTTCCCATCTCGTCCTGACGTCACATAAGAGCATTGAATATAGATGTCCAATATGAGGTTTTGCATTGACGTAAAAAATGGGAGTGGTGATATATAGTGAAGAAGGGGTTTTGGTATTAGTACCAAATCTCCTCAACAGATATCTCAACATGATTTAGGTCACAAAGTGTATGGAAGAAGATAACCTGATGAAAGTTGTAAAATGCTCATTTGAAAAATTTGGAGTAAAGTTTCGTAAAGTGCTCATTTGAAAAAGGAACAAAGTTTCGTAAAGTGCTCATTTGAACAAAGTTCGTAAAGTGCTGAGGATGCATTAGAAGATGATTAACAAGGCAAAGATGCTATAAAGGATGGCCAAAGGATATGCGATCAACAAACGGACGTTACTCAATTTGAAGGCGATCATGAAGAACGAGCTACTTGAAAATGAGCACCACAAAACGGACAAAGCGGCAAACAGATAGCCCAAAACGTTGTTCAACGGGACCAAAGAATTGATCCCACTCAAAAAGACAAGGGGTAAAAGACAATAACCTATTACAGATCCTGTTTTGATGACATCTGTCTGGCTCGAAGAGTCATCTTCAGCCATTAATTTGAACAATTGGTGAAGTGATATTATACCGACCAAGGCGACTCCATAGATGTGACTGAAGTGGAATTTACCATTGAAAAGTAAAAACAGACCGATCAAAACACCAAAGATGATTGGACCAGCCAAGTCGCTGTCGTTCAAGATGTCTGGATTAGAGGCCAAACGACGGGAATTGAAACTTAAAACTGACACAGTCTTCAGTTTGATATGGCCAAAGTTGATTCCAAGCTCTTCCAATAGAGGAGGTTCACCTGGATAACCAGCTGTGGAGAGGGCTGCAAGCCATCCATTAGGTAGTTGAGAATCGTGCATGGCACCTGAGATATCTGCACCGGTATTGTAGTTCTGCATAGATCCTTGTACATTGAATGCAGGATTGCTGGATTGATAGAATTGAAGATTATCCGTAGAATACTTCGGATATCCTTGTTCCTGATAGTTGAATGCCATGTTCGAATATGAACAAATTTGAATTTGGCAAACAATCAAATTGGGCGTGATTGAGATTTTGGGCACGACCAATTGGTATTATGTGCACGACCTGGAATCAAGAGATATCGAAATGGCATCCCGATGCCTCGATTTTGAATCCGATACCACAAACTTTGACGTATTCAAGATTTGGATTTGACAGGAAAAGGTTTTGAGCAATTGGAAGGATTTTTGTGTCGATTTCGTCGTGGAAAGGACGGAAAGTCTGTTTCAAAAAGGCATTGATGAAGCTTTTATCGTTGAAATAGAGATCGTCAAAAGGGTCGATATCGTCGTTATAGTTTGAACCGAAATAATCGGTGACCACTTTATAGCTGTTCAAAAGACGAGTGAGTTCTTCTTCAGAATATTTGAATATGGGTTGTGTTGGTTGGAATTGATATTCGGTGAGGAAACGTCTTGAAAAAAGGACATTTGATTCCTTGTGAGAGTTGAAGATCCGGTGGAAATCTCTCATCAACTTACTGTCATTCATGGAGAACCTTTTTAGAGTCTTGATTTTGGAAATCAAATTGACAACGTCTTTAAACGTCAAACTTCCTTTAGAAATGTGTAAATTTTCCAAATCCATCTGTTGGACGGTATCGAGGTGTAAAATTGGAGAATGTTCTATAACCAATTGTTTGAGACATGACCAATCTGTTTGCAGGAGATTTGTTTGTAAATTCAGTAATGTTTCATGATCATGAGGTTCAGTTTTACAGTTCAACAACAGTAAAGATTTCAAATTGTTAAATTTGAACAAGGTTGTATTTGAGTCCCATTTACGATATGGAGTCTTTGCAAATTGAAACTTGTGTAAAGCAAGGCTTTTCAAGTTCTTGAATTGAAAATCTGATCCATTGACAAGATGGTTGAGAATGAACATATTGGCAATCTCTTCTGAATGGTTTGGATACTGTTGATAATCGTCATCCAAAGAAGAACCTGTCAATCTCAAATTCTTCACCAATTCTAAACCTTTGATATCTTTTAACACTTTGGCAAAGAACTCTTCATTACAAGATCTTAAATGTAAATTTTCCAACTTGTTGGCAATGGCTTTAAATTTGGGCAGAACAACGTCTTGATCATATGCAGAATTGATGATTTCTCCCAGACTTAAACTTCTTAGAAATGATCCATCAAAGATCAAATGATCTCTTTTAAGTGTTGGAATCCATAACAGAGTCAATTCCAATTCTAGAGCCAACATTTTTTGTAATTTACGTTCGATTGAGAAATTCCCATCGGCGCTTAAAATGATTTTGAACTCTTTAATGAGTTTTTGATTGTCATTGTTGAATAAAACAAGACTTTGGATCAATTGATCTAATTGGGATTGTGAAGAGATCACAGTAATGGATTTGGAATTTTGTCTATAATACGATTTCAATATCATAATATGGGGTTCATGCAGATGATCGACGAAAACAATCGATCTATAGAGACGTTCTTGACCAGCAGAACAAAATCTTTTACAAACATAACATACATTCAAAACATCTTCAACACACAACAAGTTACAAATTCTCCTCAAAACTTCAATAGGAAGTTTATCTAAACTTTTATCATTCTTCATCATCTCATCGTAATTGAAATTTTGTATTTTGAAAAAATATTTAAATTTTAAAATTGAAAAGTGGAGATTCAAAATTATGGATGACCAAGAAATGGATGAATTGAAAGATCTTCATAGAGTTATAATACAGTATATGATGCAAAAGAGGGTAATAGAATTGGAAAAATTCACAGATGAAGTTTTCCCGGAATTTTATTTGGTCCAAAACCAAGAATTGAATGATTATAAAGAAGAAGCCGATAAAGTGATAACACTGATCAATAACTCTTTACATGATTTAGGATTTATGATTAAAAGGTATAGAAAAGAAGATCAAGTCTTTTTGGTGTTCATCAATACGACAAATGATAAAGTCAGTAAATTAATGACCAATTATTCACCAAAAGAGATTCAACTGATCAATAAATTGATAGAGAGAATGGTGGGGAATTGTATTGGAGAAATTGAAGCTTCAAACTTGATAATTCAAGCCACAGAAGGTTCTTATACCAAATCGGATTCCACAAGGTTGTTGAAGAGTCTTGTCACCAATCAATGGTTTAAATTCAAAGACAATGAGTACCAATTCGACGTTCGATTATTGGCAGAATTGGGTTATTAATTCAGCTCTAAAATGTCCAAATAATGTGATTCGACTTCATCAATGATGTCGTATAACGTATCTTCAATCACTTTTGCATCGTATCTATCACAAAGAGGTACAACATCACCTTTTGCCAATTTTAATTCCAAATCTTTTGGTAAAGACTTAAAATTTGGACCTGGATTTAATTTAACTGCTCCATTTTTGTACGAACTTATCATTGGATAATAACCTAAAGAACCATCATCTGGAACATACGCAAACTCTTCAGACAGTTTTTTCTTCTTTTGAGTCTGTATAATTGGATTTTGAACTTGTTCCGAACTCGGTGGTAAAAATGCATACAATTCTTCAAATGCCACTCCAACGAGTTTCCCATTCTTGTAGATGGTCATTTTAGAATCTGGAAGTTTGGCAGGTTTGAACTTGTCTTTATCAGGAATGGCTTTTTCTCCAAAAACTGTGACTGGATTGAGTAAATGTTCGATTGGTGTTGTAGAAGTATATTCGAATTGTTCAAAGAAGAGTTGATTTTTGTATCTGATTGGAATTTGTTCTCTTTTGATATCCGAGATCTCTTCCAAAACATCTCTATCATCTTCTTTAATGGTTCCAGGATCCGATTTGATCTTTTGATCGATTTGGGCAGCGGAAATCTTCTTTTGAATTTCTAAAGATGGTAATTCCACCATGATTCCAATCACGTCTCCTGATTTAAAACCTTCTTTACAAAACTCCTGAGGTCTACTGAGATGTAATTTTTCACCTGTTTTGTCTCTGAGACCATATCCATATCCATCAAATCCTACAGGGGCTTCAATCGATGCTTCTTTCCTCAGAATCCCCACTCTTACATGTCCATCAAAACCTTCTTCATTCAGCTTTATAATTTCATACTCGAAATAATGGGTTCCTTCTCTTATTCCTATATTGGCTCTGGAACTTCTCCAACCTTGCTCTGCTCTCAAAGTATTCAGCTTTGAATCCATAAAAGTACCTTGAGATCTATCGAAATAACTCAACCTTACTTCATAAGGAGGTAAGTCGGTTGTGGTGTACATTATGGAAGAAAACAGAGGATTGGGTGCACATGCTTTATACTTGAATCCTCTTCTATTGAAAGGGTGGTCTTCTGTAGTGTAAATAACTTCTTCTGACTCGATTTCAGCTCGTTTCATCACGATTTCTTTCGATTCAGTCTCGAGATCTTGTGCTGTGTACGGAAGGGGTTTGAGCCTTGGAGCAAGCTTTGATTGTAAATTCGAAGACACTGTTGTGGACCTGGTACTATAATGTTTCGGTGGCTCTGGAGTCTCTGAAGGAGACTCTCTTTTGAGAGGAATTGAAGGCTCCATTCCAAAGACTTGTTTCTTGAACCGGTTTTGAAAATTCCAACTTTTAATTTTTTGCTCAATTTTTCAGTCCAAACTTTTCACGGATGAGATGGCTTTGAGACAAAAATTGGTTGAAATTGGCACGAAGTACAATATATTCACCAGTTTGAGAGATCCAATAGTAGAAGGGAATGCAGGGAAACCTTTGAGTGGTCTTTTGGCAGCAATCAAAGACAATATTGCCACTACTAAAGAGCCCACAACTTGCTCATCACAGATGCTCAAAAATTATATGAGCCCTTATGAGTCCACAGTGACTCAATTGTTGGAGGAAAATGGTGCTGTAATCGTGGGAAAGACTAATCTTGATGAGTTCGGTATGGGATCTGCCAATACGCACTCTATATTTGGACCCACCACTAACCCTTTGTTCAAAGACGAACCGAGAGTTGCAGGTGGTTCTTCTGGAGGTTCTGCTGCTGCTGTAGCTACAGACTTGGTAGATTTTGCTCTAGGAACAGATACAGGAGGCTCAGTACGTCTACCGGCTTCATATTGTGGGGTAATAGGTTTCAAACCATCATATGGCTTGATCTCCCGTTGGGGGGTCGTCAGTTATGCCCAAAGTTTGGATACTGTTGGAATCTTGTCTAAAAAAGTGGAAACTATTTCTAAAGTGTTCGATGTTTTGAATAGACATGATCCTAAGGATCCTACAAGTGTTTCAGATGATTCTCGGCAATCTGAACCTTTGAATAAATCGTTACGTATTGGAATTGTCGAAGAGCTCAATTTGGTGGAAATTTCCAAAGAAGTGAGAGAAGGATATGCAGATTTTCTTACCAAATTGAGTCAGAAGCATGAATTAGTCAAAGTGTCTATTCCTTTGATCTCTGCTGCTCTTCCTGCTTATTACACTTTGGCTCCTGCTGAGGCCTCGTCTAATTTGGCAAGATACGATGGACTACGTTATGGTCATAGATCACAAGATGAATCAGGACCTTTGTTTCAACATACTAGAGATGAAGGATTTGGCCAGGAGGTCAAGAGACGTATACTAATGGGGACTTACAACCTAAGTTCTGAAGCATTCAACAACCATTTTCTTAAAGCACAACAAGTGAGACAACAGTTAGTTGAAGAACTTGACGGTGTTTTCAGAGTGCCCAACTTGAAAACAGGCTCTATTCCCAATGACAACGGAGTTGATTTCATCGTATGTCCTACGGCAATGTCAATTGCTCCTTCTCTCAAAGAGTACGAACGAAGTGATGCTGAAAACCCTTTACATGCTTTTGTCAACGACATCTTCACGGTTCCTGCCTCTTTGGCAGGATTACCAGCTATCAGTGTTCCCCATCGTACTCTGTCCGTGCCTATTGGGGTACAGTTGATCGGTCAAAATGGCCAAGACAAAGCTCTACTCCAATTAGCTCATAAATTGTCATTATGACTAGTTAGTTATACATAGTTTGAAAATAAGAATGGTACTCTTTGACTTGGAGTAGCATCTTTTGTAGAGTAGTAGATTTATCCCATAGTTGACGACCTTCCCAAATCAATTCCATGAGCTGGGCATTGATCTCTTCGAGGTTTTCAATGGTGTACTGATGAGTGGCATTCTCAATAAGAGTTGTTTGGATTTGGTTCAAAAGATTGGTGTCCAAAACGAGAGATTTGGTTAAGAGCTCTTCAGGAATTTTTTCGTCTTCAGATGAAGACTCATCCGACTCTTGTTCTTGTTCGATCTGTTCTTCAGGTTCTGGCAGTGGTTCAGGCTGAGTAACAACACCATTTTCAGAGGCCAAAGCTGCAGCCTCCTCGGTGATTCCTTCCATCAGCTCTTGAACACTTTCTGAAACTTGTAACTTCAGATCCAAATACGCCTTCTGTCTTTCCAACTCACGTTGGTGCATCTTTTTACACTCCAGCACAAACTCTGGGGCAGAAATTTCTTCCACTCCAACTTGAGCATTTGCATACATTTCACTTGCTTTCAAAGTCCTTTCACGATCCCCAGTAACAACTGCATCTTTATAGATCATTTCAATATCTTTGAGGAATTGACGAGGTTCGTTGTAAAACCCATTCCATAACCGTTCTTCCACAATATCCAAATCCATGTTGAAATAATGTTTACCAGTAGCCACTTCTAAGATCATGTCGCCATCTTTTTGATATGGTAATTCGGTTCCCGGCAGTACGAGAGAAGGTTCGAATAAATACACCAACAAACTGTCATCTATTGTGGGTTTTTTGAACCTTTTGTATCTGGTCTTGAAGAGTTCCATCAATGCACTTAATTTGAGTTTCAAGGTGTTCTTCAAGCGCATGTCGTGTTTCTCCATCAGTTTCTGTTGTTTTTCAATGGATTCCGGCAGTTTCTTCAACTCTTTCACCGGCTTCAAAGTCCTAAGTTTCCTCTTTGGACGTGAGTCGAGATCTCCAAATTCAAATGGACGTAATTCCAAAGCCTTCCACAACAGTTTGAAAAAACTTTCGTATTGGTCCTTTTCGAAAGTGTTGGACAAGTGAACATTGTTCTGAGAGGTGAAACCGAACAACAGGCTCAAGTTTTGGTCGAGTTCTGCATGTTCACATTGAGCTATGGCCAATACCACAATCTTCTCACTGGGTTGAATAGAACGTAAAAGACCACAAAGAGTTGCCTTTGAGGTTTCTGGAAGAGCAGAGTACCAAATGTCGATATCTGGAATGTAAATCACAGAAGGAGCATTACGTCTGGCTTCAAGAAACATTTGTACGACAGCAGCCTCTGTGGGTCTAGATGCATCTCCGAACAAGTTGGACAAGTCAAAAGATTGGACATTGAAACCTTCAAGGTGGTGTAATATGGCTTTACCGATGTACAATTGGCCAGAACCAGGAGGACCGGAGATGATGATCCGGGGTTTAAATACACGAGCCTTGTTGAAACTCTTGAGCTGTTGCAGTCTCTGGAAGCCTCCATCTGGATCTGCCTTGCCGATATCGACATACTGGGCCTCTTGCAAAGGAGTGGTTTTCACCAGCAGAGGCACGATTTTGTCAAGTTTGGCAGTGATTTCAGACAAGACAGGACCTAGAAGAGAAGATACATGTTCAGGAAGTGGAGCACTGGCAGATGCCACAGATCTTGCGGAAGATGGCACGATCTTCTCGAGAGCCTTCATGAAGTCCTGCACACCCACAGAGATGTTTTCAGGACGAATCTTCAACTTTTCAGACGATTGATAGATCTGAGGGTACTTTCTTTGGATGCTGGACAAAGCCGACTCTGTACACAAAGCTCTCAAGTCAGCACCTCCAAAACCTTTTGTTAGAGTTGCAAGAGTTTTGATGACATCGGAGGATAACTGGGGTTGCCATTTACGGGTGTGGATCTGTAAAATCTTCTCTCTGGCTTTTAAATCCGGTAATGGGAAGTAAAATTCACGGTCGAATCTTCCTGGTCTTCGAAGAGCAGGATCGACGGCATCCGGTCTATTGGTGGCTCCAATGACCACGACTTGACCACGGTTGTCCATACCATCCATCAAGGCCAACATTGTACTGACAATTGAAGCATGGATCTGTTCTTGTTTGGAAGATCTCACAGGAGCCAACCCATCGATCTCGTCGAAGAAAATGATGGCTGGTTGTTGTTTCTTGGCCTCTTCGAACAAAAGACGTAGTTGTCTCTCTGCCTCTCCGACCCATTTGGACAAGATATCTGCACCTTTACGCATGAAGAAGGTGATTTTTTGGTCCTGAGAAGAACATGAAGCTGCCAAAGCACGGGCCATCAACGTTTTACCGGTACCTGGAGGACCATGGAACAAGACTCCACGAGGTGGAGTGATGCCAAACTTTTGATACACCTCTGGATAGAGCAAAGGTAAGGCCACCATCTCTTTGAGCTGGTCTATGTATCTATCTAAACCTCCTACAGCACTGAAATCTATGTTCATGTCCACACCCAAAGGATCTGTATCACTGAGACTGTTCTTTTTCCGGGGTTCGATACGGCCAAAGGCATTGGACAGTGGTCTTTCATCATCAGAGGAGTCGGAATCACCTCCTCCTACAGCAGTGAGACCAGGAACGTTTTGGCCAAAGATTGAAGTCACATCTCCACCTCCAAAGGGTCCTACCGTTGGGAACAACCTTCTCAAGGGACCCGTAGCAGGTTTACGACCCCTTCGAGGGGTCAGAGGAGCTACTAAATCATGTTCCAGGTTCAGAATAGGAGGTGGAAGTTGATAATTCACATCTTTACGTTCTCTGAAGTTGAATTTACGATGCGGCGGGGTCCGTACAGGAGAATCTGCGAGTTCTCTCACCTCGTCTGCCAAGGTGAGATCTCTGGAGATCTCCGGATCTTCTTCAGACTCCGGTTCAGGGTTTCTACGTGGTCTACCTCTACGGCTTCTTCTTCTTCTACTTCTTCTGGAGACACGAGAAGGTTCTGAATCGGAATTTGAGGCCGGACTGTCGGGTACGATGAATTCTCGTTCTCGGCGTCTTTTCTCGGCTTTGAACTCGTCTTCACTGAGATCTACATCCGGGTCTTCCGGGTCTTCCGGGTCTTCTATCTCGGATTCATGGAACGATTCATCATCGGACTCATCTTTGGGTCTACGTCTTTTGATCCGTGGGTTTTCATCAACGTCGTCTTCACTCAATTTGGTGTCGAAGTATTCATCTTCGTTATAGTTGACTGAACGCTTCCTACGGGCGTCACTGTCATGGCCATCTGATTCTTCTGAATCTGCCACTCGACGGGGTCCTCTTCTCAATCTTCCCATCAATCTTTTTGAAGGTCAAATTTGTCAAATAATTCAATTTTGCGCGTGTCCCAAAACGGAAGGTGGACTGGGGCTGTGGAAATGATGCCCAAAAAGGGGCAAAATGGTTGAAGGGCGGGTTGGAAGATGTTGATGGCGGATGAAGATGATGATTTGAGGAGGATGAAGTGGTGATGATGTTGTGATGATGCTGGATGGTTGATACGGGTTTGGAAAAAAAATGATGTAAAGATGAATTTATATCTTCATCCGGATGAAACCATCGACGGAATTGAGCCATGATGGATTGATTGGGGGAGTGAATTGTATCGGAACAGTATTGTGAACGACGTCAAAGCTTTTATTTGGACTTTGAAAAACTTTTCTTTGATGGATCATACTTTTTTCAACCGGTTCTACATTGACTTATTGGGTATTTAAACAAGTTGATGAAGTGTCGTTGAGTTTTGGTTCCGAAATTAAGATAAAAAAGTGACGAGTTTTGTCGGGATTTTTAAAACGAAGAATAAGTTTTGGAAAAATGGGTGCAAAATACTGAAAACAAGTTTATTTGAATCCCATGGTTCATATCCATATTTGATCAAATTTTCAACCAATTCCATCAACTTTTCAAAGAATTAACATGACTTCTTTGAGATAATCCCTTACACCCCTGTCCCAAAAAGGCAATATTCACCGCCCCGATCCCAAATAGGAAATTTCCACCGCCCCGGTCCTCGATAAAAAAGCCAACGCTTTCAACAACTTCAAGATTGATTAAACGTTGTAGAATGTATCCATATCAGTATAATGGGATGGCTCTGCAGCCAACCGGATATGGCGGTGCGATTCAGCAAGTTCCTGGATATTACCAAGGAGCCAATTACTCAATGCAACCCCAACAAACCGGATATCCACAACCGGCAACCGAGAACAAGAATCTCAAAATCCCCAACATTAGACTTTCTTTCATCACTTTAGAAGACCAGCAACAGTATGAACACTTGTTCAGGTCGGCGGTTCAACAAGGAGAATCAGCCATTGATGGTTCACTGGCTCGTGACATCTTGATGAGGTCCAACATCCCGGCTTCAAAATTAGCCGACATTTGGTCTTTGGCGGATACTTCCAAAAGTGGTAAATTGTTGTTCCCAGAGTTCTGCTTGGCCATGCATCTTTGTAATGTCGTGTTGAGAGGCGAGAACTTGCCTTATGAGCTTCCTCAGACCATGAAGAATGAGGTGACAAATTTCGTGGATAACATCAATTTTTATGTGGAAGAAAAGTCTGAACAGAGTCTGGCTAGTTTATTGGCACAACCTAGTGCTCTGCAATCATCTTTTTTGCCTCAACAGACCGGGTTTGGTGGTGGTTTTCTGCAACAAACTGGGTTTCAACAGCCTCAACCGACTGGTTTCATGCCTCAGACAAGTTTCCAATCTCAACAAAGTGGTTTACAACCTCAGGCAACTGGATTACAGCCTCAAAGAACTGGATTACAGCCTTTGCAACAACAAAGAACAGGTTTACAGCCACTTCAAACTCAACAAACTGGTGGTTTACAACCTCAAGTTACTGGATATGGTCTTAGACCACAGACTACTGGGTTTCATTCTGTTCTTAATCTGGAAGTTGGTGTGCCACAACAGACAGGTTTTCAGCCACAATCAACCGGTTTTCAGCCACAACAAACAAACCTTCAACCTCAACAAACAGGCTACTCTCTCCAACCTCAACAAACAGGTTTTCAGCCACAACAAACAGGTTTTCAGCCTCAACAAACAAACCTTCAACCTCAACAAACAGGCTACTCTCTCCAACCTCAACAAACAGGCTACTCTCTCCAACCACAACCCACCGGACTCATTCCCCAAAAAACAGGAGGTTTGACAAACTTCTTCAACACCGTCTCCACCACTCCTGTCCAATCAGAATGGGCCATCTCCCCTCAAGAACGTCAAACTTTTGAAGCCATCTTCAAGAACATCAGTTCCCAAGGCTACATAGGAGGCCCCCAGGCCATTCAAGTCCTCGGAAAGTCAGGTTTATCAAGAGAAGATTTGGAAAAGATTTGGACTTTGGCCGATATCAATAACCGTGGCAGACTCAACAAAGACGAGTTTTCTGTTGCAATGCACTTGATCTACCGTAGACTCAGTGGATTGGATATTCCAACTTATCTCCCACAAGAATTGGTTCCTCCTTCCACCAGAGTGTTGGATGACGTCAAGACGAGTCTCAAGACTCAAACTTTCAAGAAAAAAGCAGGATCTCTGAGCCATTTCAAGAACGATGACGACGATTCAGAGATATACGTCAGCAGAAACCGTAGAAAGACTAATGGTACGAAACAGGAGGAAGAGTCCAGTGAAGAAACTGTTCTGAGACTCCGTAAAGCTGTACAGGAGAAGAAAATTCTTCTCAGTGCTGTAGATGCACGTGATGCCGATGCTTCTGAAGACAGCTATGCGAAACAAAAGACTAGGACTGAGATCGAAACGATGAAGATAAAGATCAAAGACATCCAGACCAAGTTGGCAGCTTCAGGTAGTGCCACCACAGAGGCCCAGAAACTGAACTTGCTCCAAAGATTACACAGAGCCACCGACAAGTTGCCTCAACTCATGCAACAACTCGTTAGACTCGATAACGACATCAAGGCTGCCAAAGTGGAACTCTTCAAGGCCAAGGTGCAGAAAGAACACCCCAATCTCAAGTTCTTTTCCACCCCAGAGGAGAAACTGAGAGCCAAATCAAGGATCTTGATGCAACAGAGGATGGCTGCTTTGACCGGGAAGCCTGCTCCAAGTGCAGATTTCGAAGATGGTGAGTCGTTGTTGGCTACTGAGAACGACAAAATCGAACGTGAAACTGCTGCTCAGATCTCGGCCATGCAGGAAATCGAGTCTTCGATTCGGTCTTTGGCCGATGGTGTCGCTTCTCAATTGCAGACTTCAGCTTCCGATGATGTTGGACGTGAGAAGTTTGAGACAGGAAGAGGTCTTGCCAGTGCTGAGGTTTTGGACTTTATCAACATGTTACAAGCCATCAGACCTCAAGTTAGTGCTTATTCTCCCGTGTCATCTGTGGGTTCATCTCCTGCTCCTTCTAGTCCATTACCAGGTGTTGACAGAACTGCTTATATCAAGCAACAGGCCAAAGAACGTATGAATGCTCGTTTAGCCAAACTTGGTATTAGAAGAGGTCCTGCTGCTTCTCCAGTTTCTGAACCAGTTTCTGCTGCTCCTGTTAAAGCTGAAAATGGATTTGCCAAGGCCAAAGCTCCTCCTCCTCCAGCTCTGAGACACCTGGCACCAGTTCTGCCTCCTCAAGATGAATCTTCTGATGAAGAAGATGAAGAGTTGGCCCTGTTGATGGCAGAGAAGGCTCGTTTGGAAGAACAAGAGAAGCTGAAACTGCGTCGTAAGGCTGAGAGAAAAGCAGAGATTGCCCGTTTGAGAGCCGAAATGGATGCTTTGAAGAACAAGGCTGACTCCGAAGATGAACTGGAACCTGTTGAGGCACTGGAGCCGGTAAAACTGCCAGAACCAATCCGTCCTCCAGAACCTGTCAAACTGCCAGAACCCGTGAAGTCAGAACCTGTTAAGGCTCCAACTCATTCCAACAATCCGTTCTTCAAACCGGGAACTTCTGAACCTATCTCAGCTCCTGCTGCATCGGTTCAAAAACCGAATCCGTTTTTCAAACCTGAAACAACATCTGCTTCTCCGGCTCCATTTGATAAAGCTGCAGCTGAAGCTCAGAGACGTGCTCAGAGAGGACAGGATGATGACGACGACGATTGGGACAACGATGCGCCTTCAGATGACGAAGAGGAAGATGGAGTTCCTCTTCGTGGACCTGCACATTTGGCCTCGATCTTGTTTGGAAGTTCTGCTCCAGCTGAACCAGTAGCTGCTCCTCATGTACCAGTTCCCCTCTCACGTTCAACTTCTGAGGTGAAGCAGGAAGCCGATACAACTACGAACACTGATCTGGATGATGATTTCACAACTCCTCCTTTGAGCAATACTCCGAATCCAGAACTGATTCCACCTGTTCCTCAAGGAATGAGTTTTGAACAAGCTCCTCCTCCAATTCCGGTTACTGATCAGTCAGCGGCTGCTGTTGATGATTATCCTGCAGTACCGGTACCTGAAGTTGCTCCACCTATTCCACTGGCTCCACCAATTCCAGTAGCTCCACCAATTCCAGAGTCTGCTGCTGCTCCTCCTCCTCCTCTTCCATCTGCTGGAGCTCCACCACCTCCACCTCTCCCTCCTTCTGCACCTACTACTGCTGCACCACCTCCACCTCCTCTTCCAGCTGCTGGAGCTCCTCCTTCCACTGGAGCTCCTCCTTCCACTGGAGCTCCTCCTGCAACTGGAGCTCCTGATCTTTCAGCCCTCTTGGGTCAAATTCACACCGGTGCAGCTCTCAAAAGAGTGCCAGATTCCGAAAAACATCACGCTACAAACTCTTTACTGGGCAAAGTGATCTAGTTGTGTACTTAGAATTATTCTACAAACTCGTCATCTGTAATATCGAATTCTGCCTCCTCGGCTTTTCTATGAACTTCTGCTAATCCGGTTAGCTCTTCCAATAGATGAGAATCGTTCAAGACACTTTTAACAAACTGCCAGCCATCTGAAGTGTAACTGTCAAGTACAGCATCAGAACAAGCAGAACAATATTCATAAGCAGGCGCTTTCAACTTGACGTTATTGAAACTGTGTAAAAACCCTCTGATCTGATGAGGAACACATCCAAGAACAGTGGCATCTTGGGACTCTGTTGCTGGAGCTAATTGTCTTTCTGGATGTTGCACCACAGAAACAAGTAATTCAACTGCAAGTCCAGAAGCTATAAGTGCGACTCCAGGTCTTGTGACGGTGCACATTTGGTCCAAAGATCTGTCAGATAAACTGTCGGAAGGTGCAAACACATCATTACAGAAATAACAGCCAAGATTTGAATCTCCTCCATGTCTCATGACAAGATAACTATCGAAACCTAGAGCTGCATTGATGATGATTTTATCATGAGCACGGGCAATCACAGAAGGAAGCCATCTGGTTTCACGGGAATCCATGAGAAGAAACACAGCGTCATGTTGTTTAATGAGTTCTTCGAGAAGTGAGTATTCCTGTTGTTGTCTGGTTTCATTTGTGATTGGATGTCCAGCCATGGGAACTTCTAAAGATACACCAACAGCATTGACAGAAGGGTAAATCAGTTTCAAAGCTTTAGCAGCAGCTTCAGCTTTTGGTTGTCCTCCTTCAAGACAATCTTCAAAGTTGAACAATGGTTGCCGTACTGGATTAGAGAAAGAAACCCGTCCATTGTCTACAAGGGTTATATTGTCTACTCCCCAAGCCAATAATGCTCTGGCAACGTAAGAACCCAATGTCCCAGCACCCAATAACAAACATTTGGTGTTCTTCATCAGCTCAAGATCAAGTTCTGGGCTGATTCTCCACTTCATCAACTTCAAATTGAGATCCACAGCTTGGTCTGCCAACTGGATAGGGTCCAAAAGTGATCCCAAGTCTGCCATTTTGGGTCCAAGTTTCCCATCTACCGTTCTTTCCCAGCCTGTGATTTTTGGAGGAGTGTCAAATTGATCCAATTGGACCAAAATCGACACATTTTCGTCTCTTAAGAGGTGAATTTCGACATTTTTGAACCCTTTATAAGCCACAGCAGTGAGAATGTTACGTAAAAACCAAGCAGGTTCTGAACAACTTGGATCGTTGAATCCCAAGACAAGAGTTTCTGTAGTGTCAAAGTCGTCAATGGTCTCAAAGGGCATATTTTCTCCATTTTTAACCAAAAATATCACATCTTTGCAATTGCCAGGTTCTAAAGATGATCTTTTCAATACATTCCATGAACTATTGAGTTGTGGGAAGGCTGCCCAGTAGTAAAATTTGTATTTTTTCAAGTCTGAGAAGGTGATTACTGCGAATTGGCCAGCCAATTCCGGATGTTTGAATAAATTTCCACTTTTTATGTGATCCCATATGTTTAAACCTTGTTGTTTGAGAAATTCAGCTTTATTGAGTCTTTTGAACTCTTCGATTGTGTTGAAATTGTGTAAAAACCCATCGAAAACAAGTGAATTCTTCGGTCTAGAAGTTAGCAATGTGTTTCTAGTACTGTTTATATATACTTACAAGACTAAACTATAGTCAGAATGTGATTTGAAGCTTGATTCAGTCAAAAATATTGTAGGTCTAGATTTGCGATGAGATGCTTTAAAAGGCATTGAAGCCATGATTTGTTTCGAAGAAGTGTCTAATTTATAATCATTTAACTTCAATTCGGATAATTTCTGGAAAAATGATGAATCTATTATAGATTGAGGTGGTTCAAATGATAATGTAGTCATTTTAATGTGACGAGATGAGCGCTTAATGACTTTTTATTTTAAATTTAAATTTAAATTTGATGTTTTTTTTCCAGATTGGGGTTTTGATAATATATGCACTACTTATTCCATGGCTTGATCAGCCAAAGTCAAGTCATCTAATTCGTCCAATAACTCATCAATTTCAATTTGTGGGGCATCATCTTCATCTTCTTCCATATCTGTTTCGGCAAAGTTGTCTTCTTCAGCCTTATAGATGTTAATTGCTTGTCTTAATTCTTGATCTTCTTCTAATTCTTGTAAGAAGAGTTCGTAATCTCTTTCTGCTCTTTCTGCTTCTTGTCTTGCAGCTCTTGATTCATCGTTGGCCACAATGTCTTGATGTTCTCTGGCCATACGTTTCAATTTCCATTTTCTGTTCTTGGCTCTCTTGGAAGATCTAGAATAATGTTTCTTGACTAAAATCACATCTGGGAGTGCAGTGTCGTCTAAAGAATCCCAAAGATCAGAGTTATAGTTGGCATTAACTGTGTAATAACCCAAAGCTGAATCTCCTGGATGAAGAATGGCTCCTAAATGAGATCTGATGTAGTAAGTGGTATCATTTAATCCCATATCAGCAGCTCTAGCCACAGTGACATCTGCCAATACATGCTTACCCCTTGTGACTCCAGTAGGTTCTACATCAAGAACTATGAACTCAACCATTTGAGTGGCATCTGAAAGAGCAGGAAATCCACTTCTCCAATATGCAGAGGCCGTTAAATCAGCCTGTTGAAGAGTAGTTGGATCCAACAACTGAAGAGAATTGGAAACTTTTGAACACAACACCAATCTTGAAATGTTACCCAAATGATGGGCCAATTTCTTTGGGAGTACCACCAAATCGTCTCTACAGATAGGCACAATCTCAACAGAGAAAGAGAACTTGTACTGAGAAGTACCGGCATGAATATCTTGAGAAACCAACTCTTGAGATTTCTTGGATTTGACGGGCACCACGGCGTTTAAAAAATCCAACATTCTTGAGGCATGATTTCTCTGGCCATAGTAGAAATCCAATCCGTCTTTGGATTCTTTGATGGAGACGGTATCGACATGTGCATTGTGTTTAAGAATCAACTGTTCAAGGTACAAAAAAGTTCTCTTATGGGCCACTTTTTGTCTGATTTGAACGGCAGCTCTCCAAGTGTTTGTGGTATAAGATTTAGCACAATCTGGACATTGCATGGCAACAACGACGTATTCAACTTCGAAACTTTGTTGTATAATGGTGTTTGCCATTGCTTCTCCTTGTACGGTTAACTTAACTCTGATTCTTCTGGAATGAGGTTCTGTCCATATAAAAGAGGCATCTACTAATCTAACCTTGTTTAAACCTTTTAAACGTCTGAGACAGAGGGCCAAAAGTTCTCTGGATTCGAGCTCAGCTCTGATCCATTGTGCAGGAGGTTGTAAAAATCTTTCACAGTTACGACAGAAGGAAACGTTGGCTTCTCTTGGGATTCCCAGAGTGATGTCTACACTGAGTTTAATACAATCGTAACACATTACAAGTCCTGTGGAACCATCCATTGGAACACCACAGTTGCAACACAACACTGTGGCAACCAGTTGTGGAGCAGTTTCCGGGTTTAACTGCGTATAATTACCACTCATCTCTGGTTCTTAAAATGTGATTAGTGATCAAATTTTTTTTTTTCAAATTTTTCACACAGAAAAAAAAAAAATTTAAGCTCATCGAAATGCCGAAAACGGCAATTGATATTTTGTGCACAACCAGTTGATGTCGGAGACGGAGGGACTTTTAGAGAGGTTTAAAGGGGTTGGAGGTGGTATTTTGGTGGAAAATCGTACCAGTGAACCTCGGGATGCACTTCTGTCGGAAAGAACTACACTTAGTTGGGTCAGGTTTGCGGGAACATTGGCCTTGACAAGTGTGGCTATCATGTTGAACTACAGATTTGAAACGGGTGAAGAACAGGCAGACGAAGGTTTTACGAGATCTAAAGGTTATATAATCAGTGTGGGAGTTGTATTTGCAGTTTTGGCCTTAGCGGCAATTGTGTTGGGAGGTTATAATTATTACCAAACGGTGAGACATTGTGTTTCACAGAAGATTCAAATTTTCGATCCCAGACCGACTTTGGTGTTGTTATCGTTGACGGTGCTGGTGATGTTGGCGGTGAGTATTAGTTTGATTATAAACGATTTTTGAGATGAGGTATGGGTTTTTATAGTTTTATAGGTGATTATTTAGATTGTTTTACTGCTATTATCGACTGGTTCTTCGTCTTTCTGGTTTTCTCCTGCTTTTCTCCTTCCTGTTTTTTTGTATGTGTTTCTGGTTTTTTGTATGTATTTCTTCTCCTGCTTTTTCTCTTTCTGGTTGTTTGTATGTGTTTCTTCTCCTGCTTTTTCTCTTTCTGGTTGTTTGTATGTGTTTCTTCTCCTGTTTTTTCTCCTATTTTTTCTTTCTTTGGTTTTTTGTATGTATTTCTTCTCCTTTTTTATCTCCTTCTTGTTTTTTTTTTCTGTGTTTCTTCTCCTGTTTTTTCTCCTCCCTAATTTTTTCTATGTAATTTTTCTCCTGCTTTTGTCCTGATTTTTCTCCTGATCTCTCGTTTTCTATCTTTCTTCTCCCTCTTTTCCCTCTTTTCTCCTCAATTTTCTCCTCATCGCTAATTTTTATCTAAACAACCAAACGTTGTCCCAATAACCACTTTTATAAGACAATATCACGTCTAAAACCACCTCAAAACATCTCAAAATCATCATTCAAACATCATGCTGCCTAAAAAACGTGAAAAAGTTTGCTCAAACTGTGGAGGTACAGTATTTTCAAGAGATATCACAACTCCATCTTCAGACGTTGCATGTATCAACTGTGGACAAGTACAAGAAGAAAATCCTATTGTGAGTGAAGTACAGTTCAGTGAACTGGCAAATGGAGCTGCTCAAGTCCAAGGATCATTTGTGGCAGCAGATCAGAAAAGAGCAGCAGGAGCAGGGAATTTGGGCCGGAATTCGATGGATTCCAGGGAACAGACTTTACAAAAGGCTAAAAGAAACATTAGAGACATTGCAAGATCTCTCAACATCCCGGAATACATATGGGAAAGTGCCACACATTGGTTTACTTTACTGTTGACGAACAACTTTGTCCAAGGACGGAAATCTGCAATCGTCTATGCCGCTTGTTTGTACGTTGCATGCCGTAAAGAGAAGACTCATCACATGTTAATCGACTTCTCATCTCGTATACAGGTGTCAGTTTTCGCCGTAGGTGCTACTTTCTTACGTTTGGTGAAAACTTTGCACATAACCAGATTGCCTTTGGCAGATCCTTCTTTGTTCATACAACATTTTGCAGACCAATTGGACTTTGGAAAGGCCAAAATAGCCGTTGTTAATGATGCTGTGAAACTTTGTCAACGTATGGCAGCAGATTGGATCCATGAAGGTCGAAGACCTGCTGGTGTGGCAGGAGCCTGTTTGTTGTTGGCTGCCAGGATGAATAACTTCCGTAGAACCCATGAAGAGTTGGTTCTGGTATCCCATGTGGCAGAGATCACTTTACAGAAAAGATTGAACGAATTCCGTCTGACCAACGGTGCAAAATTGACGGTTAAAGAGTTCAAAAGTTCTTTGGATAGCATTGAAAGTTCGTTTCCGCCATCTTTCCGGATGAACAGGAAGAAAGAGAAAGAGGAATTGGTGAAAGAGGAGTCTTCTCAGAGTGATGAAGTTATTCAAAGTGTGTTTAGAGATGGTTGGTTGACCGAAGAACAACTCCGAGAAGAGATGGAAAGGTTTAAGAGTAAAAAACCCAGAGAAACAAAAGAGATCCAACCTTCTGGAGTTGATGGTTTGAAACCTGTGATTCCTGACATCACTACAGCATCACTTCTTGCAAAAGTTTCTGATGATAAAGAGAATTTACAAGACGTTGATGATGAAGAAATCGAAGGGTTTTTATTGACAGAAGAAGAGTCTCAGATGAAGACAAGGGTTTGGCATGGATTGAACAGGGAGTTTTTACTTGAGCAAGAACAGAAACGCCTTAAAGAAGAAGCAGATGCTGTGGTAGGCCATGGCCGTCCCAAAAAGCGTCGTATAAAGAAACAGGAGGATGAAGATGCTGTGATAAGTGAATTTTTAGGAGATGACATGCCTGAAGGATTGACTTCTTTGGCAGGAAGTGAAGCGGTGAAGAAGGTCATGAAGAAGAAGAGTTCAAAGATCAATTATAAAGCTGTTCCCGGTATGTTTGAGGATTTATAGACAAGTGATTTAAATCTTGGTTCGGTTTCGTATTTTGCTAAGTTTTGGTATTTTTCGTATTTTGCTTTTTCAATTTCAACGTTGAACTTGTCGACATGATTGAACAAGTTTTGATCTTCACGCCTTCAGGATCGGTTCTTTTCAAGTATCAACTGAGACGTGTTCCTGAGAATGTCATGAGGAACTTTATTTCCACAGCTTTTATCTCTCAAAGAGAAGATTTGATAGGTGTTAATAACGAATCACACATCCAAGACGACGTTAAGACTTATACAGGAGATGGATATACGATCAAATACACCAAAAACCCTAATCCAGATGTATGTTTCAGTTTGGCTTATCCTTCTGTGGTTCATATGCATAACACAGAATCTGTCTTGATCAAATTGCAGGCGTTATTCATGGATCTTTTCGAAGATATCCTCATCAACACTCATAATCCAGTTGAATTCATAGATTTTGAATGTGAGGAATATTCAAAGTTTCAACAGTTTTTTGATCTACTGTTACTGCAATACTCTCTGAGTCAGAAAGAAGGTGTAGAGTTAGAAATTGTGAGTCCCAAAAATGTCAAAAAAGTGAAGAAGAGTTCTAAAAAATCTCGTAAATGGGATTCGGAAGGAGGTTTTGTAGAAGATGATGAAGATGCCGTATTGGATTTTTCTCTGGCCGGTGGGAATGAGTCCCAAAGTGCTGATCTTCAAAAGGCTTTGGGCAATACTTCCAATTTTGGAAGCCGTAAAAAGGGAGCCTTTTTGGTGACAGATCTTGGTGCCGAAATGGATCAAATACTTTCTAAAGAGAAGAAGAAAGAAGTAGAAGGAACAAATGGAGCATTTGGATTTCTCAAAAACTACATAGGAGGTAAGAAGATCACAAAAGAAGAGATCCAAAAGACGACACAGGCCTTGACGAACCATTTGATCAAGAAAAATGTTGCACCTGAGGTTGCCAAAAATCTTGTTGGAAGAGTTGAAAAAGATTTAGTGGGATCTACTACGAAGACGTTCACGTCTGTGGAAGCTACTGCCAAGGCTTCTTTAACCGATCAACTCACCACTTTACTCACGCCAAATACTTCTACCAATTTGTTGAATGAGATCCAGGCAAAGAGACGTAAAGGAGAACCGTATGTGATTTCAGTTGTGGGAGTCAATGGAGTTGGGAAATCCACCAACTTGTCGAAGCTTGCATTCTGGCTCTTACAAAATGATTATCGAGTTTTGATCACTGCTTGTGATACTTTTAGATCTGGTGCCGTGGAACAATTGAGGGTCCATGTGAACAATCTCAAACAATTGACAGCGGATTCTGAAGAACCAAGTGTGGAATTGTTTGAAGGTGGGTATGGAGGAGCAGATCTCGTTTCTAAAATTGCTCGTGGTGCAATCAAACATGCCAAAGAATCAAATTTTGATATAGTATTGATGGACACGGCAGGAAGAAGACACAACGATACAAAATTGATGGCACCTTTACTGTCCTTTGCCAAAGCTGCTAATCCTGATAAAATCATCATGGTTGGTGAAGCATTGGTGGGGACTGACTCTGTCATGCAAGCTCAAAACTTCAACAAACTGTTTGGGGCAAATAGGAAACTCGATTGTTTCATCATTTCTAAATGTGATACCGTTGGAGATTTAATAGGCAGTATGGTTAACATGGTCTACGCAACAGGTATCCCTATTTTATTTGTCGGTACAGGTCAAACTTATACAGATCTACGAACTTTGAGTGTTGACTGGGCTGTCAATATGCTCATGAACTAATCTCACTTCTACCTATATATTAATCTAGCCCCTGTATCCCTTTTTGAAAAATTTTGAAAAATTTCCTGCAGGTTGAAAAAAAAAAAAAAATTTTAAATGCGATGAGCTTTTAAAGTGAATGGGAAGTTTCAAGAAATTAGGAGTTCTGGGGTGGTTAGAAGAGGCACTTCATGCTATGAAGATTGAGACGCCTACAGCTATCCAAGAGGCTTGTATACCGAAGATTTTGCTGGGACATGATTGTATTGGAGGAGCCAAAACCGGATCCGGTAAGACGATCGCTTTTGGAGCTCCAATGTTGACGAAATGGTCTGCGGATCCTATGGGGATTTATGGTTTAATTTTAACACCTACCCGAGAATTGGCTCTCCAGATAGCAGAACAGTTTTCTGCTCTTGGAGCTACAATGAATATCCGTGTTTCTGTTGTAGTAGGAGGTGAAGACATCGTACAACAGGCTCTAGATTTACAGGCCAGACCTCATTTTGTGATTGCGACTCCTGGTAGATTGGCAGATCATATTTTGAACAGTGGAGAAGATACTGTCAAGGGTCTCCGGAGAATCAAATTCTTGGTCTTTGACGAAGCTGATCGTTTGTTGAGTAACTCTTTTGGTGGTGATTTGCAAAGACTTTTTCAAATTTTACCTCCTGCTGAAAAAAGACAAACACTTTTGTTCACTGCCACAGTCACAGATGCTGTTAAAGCTTTAAAAGATAAACCAGTTCCTGAGAACAAGCCACCAGTTTTCATCCATGAGGTTGAAACTGTTGATAAAGTGGCCATTCCCCTGACTTTAGAGATTTCGTACATGTTCATTCCTTCATATGTGAAAGAACCATATTTGTACGGATTACTCAATTTACCGGATAATGAGGAAAAAACTGCTATTGTGTTTGTGAATAGGACTCATACTGCCGAATTGTTGAGAAGGACTTTGAGGATTATGGAGATCAGAGTGACTTCTTTGCATTCTGAGATGCCTCAAACTGAAAGAACCAATTCTCTCCATAGATTTAAAGCCGGAGCTGCCAGAGTTTTAATTGCGACAGATGTTGCCTCTAGAGGTTTAGACATTCCTACTGTGGAGCTCGTCATCAATTATGACATTCCAGCTGATCCAGATGATTTCATCCATCGTGTAGGAAGAACTGCAAGAGCCGGACGTCGTGGTGAATCCATCAGTGTTGTTACCGAAAAAGATGTCACAAGAATTCTAAGCATAGAAGAAAGAATCAATAAGAAAATGGACAAATACGAACAAGTGACTGATAATCTGATAATCAAAGATCTGTTGAAGAGTGTCAGTTCTCTGAAAAGAGAAGCCTTGATGGAAATGGAGAGAGAAAACTTTGGTGAAAAACGTAAGATTAACAAACGTAAGAGACAAGAGGAACTAACAACAAAGAGATCAAAGAGATAATTGAAATGACCAGTATATACTAAAAACCTTTTTTCTTTTGCTTGGTGATATGGGCCTGGAGAACTTTTTGTCTATCACGTAAACTCATCTTCTTCTTACCTTGGACTTGTTTTTTGTGGATCATCATGACAAAGTTCTTCTTTCTGGCCTTTTCTTTGTTTGTGGTTGAATGAGTAGTAGGATCACGTTTACCCTTTCTAGAACCATGTTTGAAATCATCTTTACCTTCTTTGGCAAGGGCAATTCTCTCTTCACGTAATAATTTGTATTTGACAGGTCCAACCAAAGTTGCAGAATCAACTTCTTCTTCGTTGTGTAACTTTTTGGCTCCCATCACTTTTTCCACACCGGCTTCTGTTTGTAACTCTTTGAGTTTGGCAAAATCGGCAGGGGTAAGAACACGAGAAGAGAGTAATTCTGTTAGTGGATCTTGTTGTGGTTCAACAGGTTTCAAAGTTTCTTTTTCATCTCCTGATAAGTCGAGATCAGAATCTTCATCGACATTCATTTCAATTTCATCATCAGAACTGATGTTGATTTCTTCATCTGATTTTACATCTTTCCATTCACCATCATCATCACTACTTTCAGATTCTTGTTCTTTGATTCTCCAAGCCTCTTCATCTTCGTCATCTTGAGCCAAACCTTGTTCTTTACGCCATTTGGCCAATAATTCTAAACCTGGAATCGATGTTGTGGTGTCTCTTTCGACACCGAATTGTGGTAATCCGGATCTTTCATGTCTTTGGATCTCCATAGATGCCACTTTTCCACGATCTTTCTTGGATAACATTTCAGGAGCCACTTCTCTATATAACGAAATCAAAGAACGAGCAGCCATCACCACAGGTTTAGATTTGGATCCTTTATATTCTGTCAAATCTTGTAAAAGAGTAGAATCAATGGCCAATGGAGCTCTTGCCAAGATCTCACGAATGGTGTTAAGACCTGCAGAAGCGACTTCAGCAGCTACTCCATTACTCACAAACTCATCGGCTATCTTACGAACGACAGTACTGATGGATTCAGGAGGGACTAAATCATGTGACAGTTGGGCAGAAGCAGCCATGATTTGAGTCACATTACGTTGTTTAGGTGTGAGATATTTCAAGAAATAAGAATAAAGACCCAAAACTGTCAACTTATGAGTTCCCACCAATCTTGAAATCAAATTCATGAGTAAAATTTTTTGGTCGAGATCGAATCTGTTACTGGATTTGGAGTTCAAATGGGAATCGAACAAAGATTCTGCAAACCCTTGAGGATCTCTGAGAAGGTGAATGGCAGAGAAATTGAGATAAGTGGCAGAATGTTTAGAACTGTTCTTCTTTTTGAGCATTTTACTTGCAGCCTCGATCTTTTTGGATCTTTTACCTGATTTCTTGTTCATCTGCAGTTTATGACGAAGAGCAGAGATGTCTATGTCTTCGTCATCACTGTCTTCTTCAAAAGCCTCTTCTCTTTCTCTATCGGCACCCAAAAAGAATCTTACTCCGGCAATTGACACTTTTGGATCGGGATGAAGAGCTGCTTGGGTCATGAGCTCAATGGTACGGGAATCGTCCCAAATACCTCTTCTCCATAATTCTCTGGTGAGTTTAGTGGCCCATACACCTTGACCGTTCTTTTCTTCCAAAAGATTGAAGAGTAAAGCCTGTGTGGATCTGTTCAACTTCTGGTTTTTGGTTCCGGTGTTGACACTTTTCAAAAGGCTGATAAGGGTGGAATACACCTGTTTACGGAGCTGTTTGGCATGCAGACCTGTATTGGTTGTGGAGGAGTAAGCTATCAACAACGGGAAGATTGTCTGGATCAACGCTTCAGAAGTAATGACATTTTTATTACGGAGCATCGTCAAACATTGGATGATCTTTTCACGGAGATCCGGGCTCAAATCACGATGATTTGTTCCAAGAAGTTGTTTCAAATCTTCCGGAAATGATGCTGTATCTTTGGGATAACACACACAAACAGCACTGACAAATCCAATCAAATCTGCAAATTCTGTAGAATCACCGGCTGATGCTGGACTCATGAGAAAAATGTCTCTGAGTGATTCATAATGTGAATATTGTTGGAGAAATTCTTCATGGTACGATTGTGGATCTTTTTTCACAAGATTCTGTAAAAGAATGATATTCGTGGGCAACACAGCTGCTGTTCTTCTCTTCACCATCTTTATTCAAAAGCTCATCGCATAAATTTTTTTTTTTTTTTTTTGTATTTGAAAAATTTTGGGAAGAAAAAAAAATATGGTCGTGTGCATTGTGCCAAATAAACATACACCAATTTTTTTAATTTTAACCGCGTTTGTTTTGAAGCATCTTGACGAACAAGATGAGTGTTGAAGTCAGAGAAGGAGCTGGTAAAGTGGTGTTGGTTCAAGGATCACATTTCTTGGGTGATAAGGTATCTTTAGAAACATTTCAGAAAGAGTCACTGGTTAATTTGAATGAAATATCAGAGCTCCGTACACAAGAACTGCTCATCACAAAAGATGTGTTAACTGTGTTGATGGGGTTTGAAGGTGAATATATAAGGTTTTCAAAGAGATTCGACAAGGTGGTTGATGCCGTTGCCGGTCCTAATTACAGCATATCGAGACATTTGGACCCATCTTTGGGAGATATAGTGAAGAAAGTGATACGGAATGGGAAATTTTGCCATGGCGTTACAGCCTTTGTCTCCAAATATAGTGATCTGGGTCATGGAAGTATTATGCAAGCACTTTGTGGTGAATTCAGGACTGTTTTAAAAGGATATTTGTCTGTCATTAATGACCTAGAAGACAAATATCTCCATCAACCTTCATATTCATTGAGATTACTCGAACAAGATTTGACATCTGGATTTGTGTTGAAATTGCTACATTGTTATGAGATTGCAGCGTTCATCGATGAAGAAAACAAAGAAAGAGCCAAGCAATACCATGATCAATTCACCGATTTGATTCAAGACATCAGAGATGATCTTCAACAGAATGGAGTCATCGATTTGTATACGGATTCCACCACTTCTAGAAGTGTAAAAGGTGGTTTGGTGTTGAAGATCATTGAAAAAAAAGCAGATTCTGTCAGAGGAGATGCAAATTTGTACGAATTTTTGGCATCTTTGTTCCAAAATGTCAGTAAAAGTTATGTGGATATGTTAAATGAATGGTTAATAAGTGGTGTTGTGAAAGATCCTCATGACGAATTTCTTATCAAGGTGAATCATAACCAAAATCTCGATGAATCCCATTGGGATACGAAATTTGTGCTTCGGAAACAAGGTTTGTTGAGGCAATTTGCATCAAAAGACATCCAGCACCGTGTTTTGAGTACGGGGAAGTTTTTGAACATAGTTTCTGAATGTGGAGTCAATGTCAAACATTTTCCTGTTGATTTCCAAGTGTCTTCTCTATTGAGTTCTGATTTGAATTTCCAGTTGGATAAAGCTTTTAAACGTGCAAATCGGTTGATATTGGATATGTATTTCAAAGGGTTTGATCTTGTTGGGGTCATCAGTTCTTTGAAGAAGTTTTACTTCATGGAGAACGTCCATGATGTGAATCAATTTTTGAATTTGTCACTCCTTGAGTTGAAGAGATCTCAAGACAGTGTTTCTGAATCCACTTTACAGAATAATTTTGCCATTGCTTATTCCGATGTTGAAGATTTTGAAGGTGATGAAACTCGAAGGATGATCCATAGTTTGTTAACTTTGAAGATGGAACATAACAACGTGTACAGTTACTTGTTTGAGATCTTGAATTTGAAACCTATCAATGCAGATGAAGTATTAACTTCGGATCTGAACCATTTGAAAGATCTTTTGACCAAGACATTTGATGGTGAGAAACAGGTGAGAAACATTCCTTTGACAAATGAGAAGATTGATAACTATGCTGTTCATCGACTCAATTTCGACATTGACTTACCATTCCCATTGAACTTGGTGATTGAACGTACTGCATTATTACAACATCAACTACTTATGAGACACTTGTTGATCATGAAATTTGTCGACAAATTACTTGAAACCTCTTGGAGAGAGATCAATTCACAGGCATTTTGGATGCACAGTTATGAGAACAAGATGATCAACAGATGGATTTCGAAGACCCGTCTCTTGCATTCTAGAATGAACTCTTTTATCAAGATTTTACAATTCTACATCTCTTTCGAAGTTGTCGAATCCAATTGGCAAGAATTGTCATCTTTTTTCAAGAGTTGTAATGGAGAAGTTGAATTTGATCGTGTCATTTCAACTTTCCAATCATTTTTGAATGCGGTATTCACAAACTCTTTTTTGACTTCTGAGGCGTTGGTCAATGTCGTGAATCGATTATTCACACTTTTGATTCTTTATTCCAATTTTGTCACCACCCTTCGTAAGACGTTTGTGATGCTCGACAAAGATTTGTTTCAACAATTTAAATACAAAGTTCCAAGTAAGACGTATGACGAGGCTGAGAACAAAGAAAGAGTCAGTAAAATGGAACAAGTCTTGAACAATTATGATGAAAACTTCAATGCCCTTTTACAAGATTTGAACACTGGATTGAAATTTCACGGTGAAACCGATTGTTTTGCCTTTTTACAATTGAATGAGAAGTTGGAACTAGCTGGTTTAGTCTAATGTATATACAAGTTCAAGCCTTATCTGCGGCTTCTGCCATCAATTGTATCACTTTCTCGATGTTATCGTTCTTCAGGGCACAACAAGGCACGATTTTCCATCCATTGTTGAGAACGAATTCTTTCAAAAGTTTATAAACGGTCTGAGAGTTTTCGAGGTCTGCTTTTGTGGCTACGATCAACATCCGTTTGTTCTTCAATCTGTTTGGACCCATCTCTTTGAGCAAGATTTGTAAATCTTTGACAGGGTTGAGAGATTCAAGTGATATGACGAACACTAGACCCCCAGATCTTTCAATATGCCTCAAGAAGTTTAAACCTAGACCTTTGTTGTCACTGGCTCCTTCTATGATACCGGGGATATCTGCCACAGTGAACGGCGGTTTGTCAATCCTATAAGGAACAGTACCGATGGTTGGTTGTAAAGTGGTGAATGCCCAATGTCCAACAGCAGGTCTGGCATTTGAAATTGCCCTCAAAAGAGTGGATTTGCCTGCATTTGGAAGTCCCACCAACCCTAAATCAGCCAACATCTTGAGCTCAAATATGAAATGTTGTTCAAGTCCCTCCCGTCCTTGTTTGGCAAATCTTGGATTCCTGATGTTGGGTGTGAGGAAATGCATGTTCCCCATTCCTCCTTTACCCCCTTTGAGAAGTAAAGTTGGTGTTGTGCTGGGTTCTGATAAGTCTAGACCTTCTATTGGGAAGATATCGTTTTGTAACTCTTCTTTGGAAAGACTCATGTCATAAGGTTTCATGTCTTTGGCAAGTTTTGTGAAGTAGTCTCTATCCATGTGGTAATCCTCGTCTTTCTCTTTGAACAACCAACCTTTACCTGGTTCATAGGCAGTTCTTAAGAATTGGAGAAAACGTGGATAAATGTCTTGTGGATGATCTCCCACTGCATTCACAACTACAGAGACGGCATTTGGATTTTCCAAATGGGGTTTTACATCTACAGGGTCAGGACACCATTTGACTACAGTTCCTACAGGTACAGATATCACTACATGATCACCGGTTTTACCATCCAGTTGATTCTTTTGTCCAGAACCACCATCGGGTGCAACATATCTGACTTTCAAGCGGTGTAAAGAGTTAATACCTTCGACTGCTTCGACGTAGATATCTCCCCCGTTTCCGCCGTCTCCTCCATTTGGAGGACCTTTAGACCTACCTGCTTCTCTGAGAAAGGATACCGCACCATTTCCACCTTTTCCTGAACGAAGTTTCACACATCTTATATCCGAGAATGATTGGTTAGAATCGGTTTTTGGTCTGTTCTTATAACTGAGGGAAGACCATGCCGATGAATACGTTTGGAAGTTGGAAAAAGGCATAGAAATCTTGAAAAATGGGTTATTGGAGGTGCTGTTTTCCACAATGTCAAAAGTTTTCAGTGGTTCCGAAGCTTTAATGGGTTCAATGGTGTAAGTTTCCATATCTTGAAAAGTGGATCTTTGATCACTCATATATGTTTTGAGAGTTTTGAGCCAAGTCTCGTTTTCCGAAAGAGTTGGAGCATTATCAGGGACTTTTTGGCTGTATCTAAGAACACGAAAGGTACTGAAACGTTGTACTAATCTCATCTTTTGTGTCATCTTTTGTCTTCTCGAAGCGATTTTTCAAGCGATGAGCAGAGCTGAGCAGTTTACGAATTTTGAAAGACCATCCGAAGAAGAGAAGAAGACGACGAAGAGAAGAAGAATGTGTATTATGCAATGCAGTTGAGCTCATATGAATGTAGCAAGTAACAATTGTTGATCATGAAATGCTCGATATCTAAATAGTAATTATAGAAACAATCGTAGTCATACGGTCCTCTTGGAGGGAGTTCTTCTCCTTTGACCAAATTGAACAAAAGTCCATATTTGTTACCGGGAGCCACTAAAACTTGAGAAACAGGCCCAGCCCAGTCAGTTTTCAATGCTTGAGTATGGTCAAAAACGGTGATTTTATCCAGTAAAGAAAGTTGAATTGATAATCTTACAGATGAAGAATCTTCATCAACTACCAAATTCATACTTTTGGTTGGTCTTGATGCCTTGGTGATTTTCTTTGTCAATGGATTTCTCTTTTGGACCAAAGTTCCAATTTCAAAACAGCTGTACATGGAAGCCTGGTTGTATTTGGTGGTGGAATAAACGTCTTCACTTTGTTCGATATTAAATAAAAGATCGTCTAGAGTGTCTAAATTTTCACTTGTCACTTCTTTGTGCTCCTTTGAAACAAGAGATTCTGTGGAGGCAGATCTGGATAGAGGAGAAGCCAAAGATGATTCATTTGACTGTTGAAGGCATCTTGTCTCGTACAATTCAACGTTGTTGTCAACATTTTGAGGAGAAAAGAAACTGATGAGGACGTTTTCTGTTTCTTGAACTTTTTGATCTTTGAAAATGTGGTCTGGTTTTGGCAAATTGCTGATTCCTGATCCTTGCGAGGAGATACAGTTCAAGGCAGAAATGGCAGTTTGAGGACTTTTCTCATCGTTTGTCGAAGGGTGAACACCTGTAAGTTGTCGTATTTTCGTTTGTAAAACCTCAAATGATATTTCACGGACCTTCTTTGTGGTTTTCAAGAGTGATGTCAAGGTGATGGCATCGGTTTGGGATATGACGAGCATTTGTAACTCGGTTGGCAAAGAGCCAAATTTTGTAAATGACATGAACTAAACTGATCAAACCTGGACTCTAACGACTGTTTTATAGATCTTTTGATGTCATACACTCGACCTTTTCTTTTTTACGGCCACTATTGTGATGAATCTGCATCTTAAGCCTGTAGAAAAAGTTTGTGCATATCGAGTCCCGATTTCTAGCGATGGATTCACGCATAAGCATGCATAATTTTGAAAAAGAAACAAAAGTCCCGGAGATTTTTGTCTTGTGGTGTGAAAAAAACCATTCGTTTTTTTGAAAAATGAAAATTTTTGTTCCGATTTCTCACGAATTATGAGGCTAAAAGGGGGTGATGTGTTTCGTGGGCTGATATCGATAATGTGGGGTTGAGTGGCGGGGTATTGGACGATTATGCAGGTATCCCCTTCTGTGGTTCCGTTCTGTGGTTGATAATGGATCGAAACCCAGTTTGAGGAGGAGAGTTTGTAGTTCATGTCATTTGTTCAGATATATATCAAATATAATCGCCTAACAAAATCTTTGCACCATCGTTATATGAGATTTGATGGTTTTTAGGGGTGATTGCACAATTAACGTTTGCCAAACCTGTAACACATGAAGGCAGAGGAGCAACGTCTAATGGCCAAATTGTACTTTGTATAGGAGACCATTCTGTTAGTAATTGTTTGTATGCGTCAAGGGGAAGTGAACGATAGAGTCTTTGTCTATGATGAGCTCTTACAAACCAAGGTTGAATTTGCATTTGCAAAATGTCGTTTTGATTCACCTTACATTGAACTGTTTCAGTCTGGGTAGCACTTGTTTCGATTGAACCACCGATATATGCACTCATTAGGGGATATAACAAAGAACCAAATGCTAACCCCCCTTCCAATTTGTTAGTATAGCCAATTGTATACAGGAATGTTTTAACACCTCCAAAACCATCAAGTGAGTCTAAACAAGCTGCTAGAGGAATGGGTTCCATTTGAAAAATTTCGTAACTTTCAAGTTCTAATTCATACCTCTTGTGATAGACAAATCCTCTTGGTGATAATTGTTGATCATCCTCAATTACTGGACTGATTATGCGGTTTTTTTCTGTAATTATGATAGTCCTATTTTCATACATCATATCCATGTTATTATCCAACTGCTCTGCACTCAAAAATATTGGCTTCTCTTCATTCATCAGAGTAACTCTTCCTAAATTTGTATTGAACAGAAGTCGAATAATTGTAGTTTCGTTACGTAAAGGTACTGCCAGCGCTAATATTGAAAGCGATATCAAACTCAACAATCTCATCATTGAAATTAATAGAGAAAAGTTCTGTCTTTTTTAATTTCAATCCACTTTCTGAACATTAAACTTGGTCTGTAAAAAGGGGGTTAGAAAAAAAAATCAAAAAAAGAAAGCCCGATGCGGGGGTCGAACCCGCAACCTTTTGATTTCTAATACATAAGAGTCAAACGCTCTACCGATTGAGCTAACCAGGCAATAGCGAAAGCATAAAAATATTTAGTTGTTTATGTGGCTGAATCAGAATTTGAAATATTAACGTTGCTCCACATACAGAAATCAGATCAAAAAACCAACATAGAACAAAAATGTAACCTACGAAGTCGAATCACTGATATCATAAATGAAATTAACCACAACAAAGTATAATAAACTGTACCCCGGTCAATTATTTTCTCATCTCATTTTCTATTTTCTAGCCTGACTTTTTTTTTGCAGATCACCAGATTTTTTTTATCTGCAAGGTTTAAGAGTGGAGATGAGTAGAACAAATCACACTATTCTTTTTCAAATCATGAGATTTTGAGTGATTAAAGTAGAAACATGACGGATTCTGTGGTATAAATAATGGATTAAAGTAATGTCATAAATCATTAACAAATTACAAATTACAAATCAAAATTACAATTACAAATTAAAATTACACAATGACTGGATTAGCAGCTCAACAAACATTAAAAGGTATTGCATATTTCACAGCTGTTATTGGACCAGTGGTTCTGGCTGGTTTTGCCGTGAGACCAACATTTAATGGAGTCATTCGTTACAAAACTAACGAAGATAAGGAATGGAACAGAGAACTGTTGGAAAGATACAGTAGAGGTGGGTTAGACTTCCACAGAAAACTGTAATTTCAAATTTCAACATGATTTTACGACTAACGCCTAATGGGATTATATATTTCTTAAAACTCAATTAATATTTATTGAACTTATGAATGCTGTAGTACTGAATATTATATCAATGGTGATTTTCTTCTGTTAAATAGGTTTTATCCAAAAATCTGAGATGCCAGTTTAAAACGTTTATCTCATTCTGCAAATCGTGTAGCTGCATAGTTTCCACTTGTTTTGTATTGGCGATAATTTGATCGTATTTTGGCTTTATGACATAAAATGTGAAAATTACAGGAGTAATTAATCCGGAAATAAATCCAATGCTCTTTTGATGAATTGACATTTGTGTTAATAACGATGACATGTATACGGTTTCAAAATTGGATTCATTGCTCATTTATATACTTTGTTGCAATTGTCAGCATGCAGATTTTTCCCCACATTTCAAATGCGCAAAAAAGTCCGGGCTCCGCATGTCCAGAGTTTATTTTTTCTTTCCAAAGCCAAATTTTTTGAAACTGAAGGAAAATTTAGCGGGGGAGTCATCGACGTTGCTTTCACTTTTTCTCCTCTCATTTGTCCTTTTGGATTTTGAAGGCGTCAATTTTGGTTGAGTGTTGTCAATTGGATCTAGTAAAGATTTGACTTTGTACATTGATTGTCCATGACCGAATCCACTGTCGTCTCCAAACGTGACCTTTAAGGGGCTTGTAGGTCTAAAAGATGCAGGTGATTCATCTGCAGAATCTAATGACGTAGTTGAAGAAAATTTATGCGTCAATTTCAGAATTTCTGTCGTTGATCTTATTCTTGATTTATCCGAAATTGCTGTCAAGCAGTCACGATAATAATTGATATCAGTGGTTGAATCTTCTTTAAAAGAATCTTTGAACTGTGGATGTCCCACTATACCTGTATAATTATCTGTAACCACAATTGTAGGAACAAATGAATGTGAAATTATATAACTCGTCAATTTGACACATTTTGATCCTGCAAGTCTATAATAACCGTTATAACCTTTACCTAAACTTGAAACTGTTGAAGTTGTGGAAGATTTTCTGGGGAAAAAAGGTCTTAGATGTTGGTCATCTGTAGATGAACCTGATAAAACGCTCATTTCACTGGTAATTCTCCCCAATGGTAATGAACTTTCAGTTTTGGATCCTATCACCACTAAATGAGGTTCATAGAGTCTGATACCATCATTTATCACTTCTTTTGATGAATCACAATTGATGATATCCACAGAAATTTTGACATTCAACTTTCTGACGGTGATCAAACTCAAAATATAGTCTAAAATGTTTTGACATCTCTTATAAATCATTTCGGAATTAACATTGTACTCTTTGTTCTTTTCATATTCTGCCTCTTCTTCTTTCTTCTGTCTAATTGTTTCTATTTCTTCAACAGATATATGAGAAGTTATCACAATGTGGTCTCCATCATGGGCCAAATCGTTACAGATATAATCTATGGAATTCCAACTATGTTTACGACCAGTGATACAACCCAATATGACTCTGTTGTTCTCGAAATTAAAAAATTTGTCATAATCCTTGTGTTTAGAAGATATACAACAAGCTCCATGTTCAATGACAGGTCTTGAAGGATAAGATTTTTCAACTGGTTGTTGCAGAGTTGGTTGTTTTGGAGGTTTAGGTTTAGTCGTAGGAGGAGGTCCAAGGTATGGAGTTAAGATATTTCCGAAATTGTAATTGTCAATATTGGCAGTTGATTTGGTCTTGTAAGATTCTTCTAAAGCCAGTAATTCTTCATTGGTCATTCCGGCAAATGATTTACGACGAGGTGTTGGAGGTTCCGGAGACAGTACTGGAGATAATTCGATTTCTTCATCTTCTTCTTCATCGCTCTCTTCAAAAGTGTTGGGATCATGTGTGAATGTGTAATTGATTTCGGAATCGTGTTTTGTCTTCTTTAGTATAGATTTTGCTGGAGCAGGAGGTAATCTTCGAAGTTTTCTCGGAGTTTGCAGACATGTAGAATTTTTGCTATAATGCAGTTCAATGTCATTGATGGCGGCATTGCCAAAACCAAAATTCAAATCAAAAAATTTGCCCTTTTTCCCATCACCAGTTTTTTCTTCTCGGAACTGAGGAGGAACATGGAGTGGATTGGAAGGATCTATATATGTTGGATATAGGTCATTGAATGACACTCTTCTTGAATATAACAGCATATAGATCAATGACGTGATTTACAATGATTTTTTGAAAAAAATGACATATTTTGACAACTTTATAATATGTTTTTAGGTACAGCCTGTGCCAAGACCAGTGTATATTAAATGCATGTGTAGTGTGTCATGTGTGCGCACCCCCATCGCCTATTGCATTATTTCGGAATGAGCAGAAAATTAATAGGTTGCTTGTGTAAAAATCCGGTTCATGCGGGGAGTTTTGTGGTGAGCAAAAATGGAAAAAGGAAAAAGGAAAAATGAAAAAAAAAAAAAAAAAAAAAAAAAAAAAAATAAAAAAAAAAAAAAAAAAAAAAAAAAAAAAA